>JAQQAC010006877.1:4296766-4371961 GCA_029783875.1 Phataginus tricuspis | reverse complement strand
TAATTCTTCAGGAAATAAACAAAATAGATAAACCACTAGCCAGATTTATCAAGAAAAAAAGAGTCTACACACATACACAGAATCAGAAATGAGAAAGGAAAAATCGCTATGGACAAAATAGAAATACAAAGAATTATGAGAGAATACTATGAAAAATTATATGGTAACAAACTGGATAACCCAGAAGAAATAGACAACTTTCTAGAAAAATACAACCTTCCAAGGCTCACCCAGGAAGAAACAAAATCTGAACAGACAAAATACCAGTAATGAAATTGAATCAGTAATCAAAACACTACCCCAAAACAAAACACCCAGATGGCTTCACTGTTGAATTTTAACAATGATTTAGTGAAGACCTAATACCCATTCTCCTTAAAGTTTTCCAAAAAGAAGAAGAGGAGGGAATACTCCCAAACTCATTCTACGTGGCCAGCATTACTCCAATACCAAAAATAGGCAAATACCCCACAAAAAAAAGAAAATTACAGACCAATATCCCTGATGAACACAGATGCAAAAATACTCAACAAAATATTAGCAAACTGAATTAAAAAATATATAAAAAAGATCATCCATCATGATCAAGTGGGATTCATCTCAGGGATGCAAGGATGGTACAACATTCGAAAATCCATCAACATCATCCACCACATCAACAAAACAAAGGACAAAAACCACATTATCATCTCCATAGATGCTGAAAAAGTATTCGACAAAGTAAAATATCCATTCGTGATTAAAACTCTCAACAAAATGGGTATAGAGGACAAATGGGTATATAGACCTCAACATAATAAAGGCCATATACAACAAACCCACAGCCAACATCACACTTAACACTGAGAAGCTGAAAACTTTTCCTTTAAGATCGGGAAGAAGACGAGGATGCCCACCATCCCCACTTTTATTCAATATAGTACTGTAGGTCCTAGCCATGGCAATTAGACAAAACAATGTAATAAAAGGCATCCAGATTGGTAAAGAAGAAGTAAAACTGTCACTATTTGCAGATGACATGATATTGTTTGTAAAAAACTCTAAAGAATCCACTCCAAAACTATTAGAACTAATATCTGAATTCAGCAAAGTTGCAGGATACAAGATTAATACTCAGAAATCTGTGGCATTCCTATATACTAACAGTGAACTAGCAGAAAGAGAAGTCAGGAAAACAATTCCATTCACAATTGCATCAAAAAGAATAAAATACCTAGGAATAAACCTAACCAAGGAAGTGAAAGACATATACTCTGAATACTACAAGCCACTCATGAGAGAAATTAAAGAAGATACCAAAAAATGGAAACACATTCCATGCTCATGGATAGGAAGAATTAATATTGTCAAAATGGCCATCCTGCCTAAAGCAATATACATATTCGATGCAATCCCTATCCAAATACAAACAGCATTCTTCCATGAACAAGAGCAAATAGTTCTAAAATTCACATGGAACCACAAAAGACCCCGAATACAAAAGCAATCTTGAGGAGGAAGAATAAAGCTGGGGGGATTATGCTCCTGGACTTCAAGCTCTACTTCAAAGCCACAGTAATCAAGACAATTTGGTACTGGCACAAGAACAGACCCATAGACCAATGAAACAGACTAGAGAGCCCAGATATAAACCCAAGCATATATGGTCAATTAATACATGATAAAGGGGCCATGGATATACAATGGGGAAATGACAGCCTCTTCAACAAATGGTGTTGTCAAAACTGGATAGATACTGGATTATTGTTTAGCCCCATAGACAAAAGTAAACTCAAAATGGATCAAAGACCTGAATGCAAATCATGAAATCATAAAACTCTTAGAAGAAAACATAGGCAAAAATCTCTTGAATATAAACATGAGCAACTTTTTCCTGAACACATCTTCACAAGGGAAACAAAATAAAAAATGAATAAATGGGACTACATCATCCTAAAATGCTTCTGTACACAGAGGACACCAACAGCAGAAAAGGCATCCTACAGTATGGGAGAATATATTTGTTAAGTGTCATATCCTACAAGGGGTTAACATCCAAATACATAAAGAACTCACACGCCTCAACACCCAAAAAGCTAATAACCCTATTAAAAAATGAGCGGAGGATATGAACAGACACTTTTTCAAAGAAGGTATTCAGATGGCCAACAGGCACATGATAAGATGCTACAAAGCGTAATCATCAGGGAAATGCAAATTAAAACCACAATGAGATATCACCTCACACCAGTTAGGCTGGCCAACATAGAAAAGACTCAGAACAACAAATGCTGGCAAGGATGCGGAGAAAGAGGAACCCTCCTACACTGCTGGTGGGAATGTAAACTAGTTCAACCATTGTGTAAAGCAGTGTGGGGGTTCCTCAAAAAACTAAAAATAAAAATACCATTTGACCCAGGAATTCCACTCCTGTGAATTTACCCTATGAATGCAGGAGCCCAGTTTGAAAAAAACATATATACCCCTATGTTTATCGCAGCACTATTTACAATAGCCAAGAAATGGAAGCAACCTAAATGTCCATCAGTAGATGAATGGGTAAAGATATGGTACATATACACAATGGATTATTATTCAGCCATAAGAAGAAAACAAATCCTACCATTTGCAACAACATGGATGGAGCTAGAGGGTATTATGCTCAGTGAAATAAGCCAGGTGGAGAAAGACAAGTACCAAATGATTTCATTCATCTGTGGAGCATAAGAACAAAGCAAAAACTTAAGGAACAAAACAGCAGCAGAGTCACAGAACCCAAAAATGGACTAATAGTTGCTAAAGGGAAAGGGCCTGAGGTCAGGGGTGGGTGGGAAGAGAGGGAGAAGGGGAATAAGGAGCATTGCAATTACCACACATAATGTAGGGGGGTGCACAGGGAAGGTAGTATAGCACAGAGAAAACAAGTAGTGACTCTGTGGCATCTTACTACACGGATGGACAGTGGCTGTAATGGGGTATGTGGTGGGGACCTGACAATAGGGGGAGTCTAGTAATCATAATGTTGCTCATGTCATTGTACATTAATGATACCAAAAAAAAAAAGAAAAAAAAGGAAAAATCTAAATGTCCATCTACAATAAATGTTTTCTCCTTATCTCCAAAAAAAAAGAAATCTATTTGTTCACTGCGATATACCTCTTTGAGGATGGTTTCTCAAAGGCCTTTTTAAAACAAAACATATATAATTTAGATATGTCTTAATTGCCAATGCTGACATGATTTAAAATCAGCATTTTTGTTGGCTTAACAAAAGGAATTAATTTTTTCAAAAATTCTGAAGTCTAGAGGTCCCAGATCAATGTTCTGGCCAGTTAGGGTCCGAGTGAGAATTTTGTTCCTGACTTGTGGAAGGTGCCTTCTTCCTATGTCCGCACATGTCCTTTTCTTGGTATATGTGAACAGAGAGAGACAGAGACAAGAGACAGTGAGAGCAAGAATGAGAATGAATGAGTTCTGGTACCTCATAAAGACACTCATCCTGTCAGGTCAGGGCTCCATCCTTATGACCTCATTTAAGTTTAATTGCTTCTTTAGAGGCACCATCTCCAAATATGGCCATAGTAGGTAGGTCTCAAGCTTTAAACTATCAATTTTGGAAGGAACTTATCTATAACAGATATATATTATCCTCTCTGAGCCATACTGCTGTCTACCAAGCCTAGCCTGGATAATTTAACAAATAAGAAGTGAGCTTTCTTGTTACATTAAAATATCTAAATATGAACATACACAGTATTGAAAATAATTTCTAGAGGTTAGTGGTAGCTGTTTAAATAAAACTCTATGCATCCATCCCTCAAAATATCTAACTGCAAGAGCAATACAAATATGCCCACAGATGACTTATGACTTCAGCAATATGAGAAGACAGAATGTCAAAAATTCAGATTATTCAGATTATCAGAATGAGGAGAAATAACCCCAAAGTCCATCAAAGATCCTACTCTCACTGCAAGGAAGGTGGGGAAGTGGAAGACTTAAGAGGCTGTTTTGAAAAAAAAAAAAAAGGTAGGAGGAGGGATGGAGTTGGAGAATAAACCAGAAGGATAGGAAAACTACCTTAAGAATGACAAAGTCTAGGATTAAATGTCAAATGAAGATAATGTGACTTGGTAGCACAGGAAAAGGACTTGAAAGTGCACTGGGATGAAGGTGGACACATGACATTAACACTGATGTTGGGGGATAATCACATCAACAGGAAAATAATGACAAGTATGAAGGGGACGTGAGCATCCTACAGAAATATAAAAGAAATAGAAAGAACACAGATCATTCTTCTACCAGCTACTACCAATGTTGTTCAATAAAGAAATTATACTGCACTATACTGATGAAAAGAGGCACTCCTAAAGACACTTTGAAAGACTGTCCCCCGAGGGCAAAGCAACAGAAAAACAGTGAACAAACTCTATACCCACCCACTTAAAAAGAAAACAGAAGACACAAATCATAACATTCACATTGATGAAAACATCTAGAACAAGAAATTTAAAACCTAAAGACAAAAATGGGCAAACTAGAAGTAAGTCTACTTTAAATCAAACTCAGGAAAAAGAATTGAAGAAAAATAAAAACCCATCTTAGAAATAATTATAATAGATTTAACTAAATAATATATATGAGAAATGGAAGAAAAATAGGAAACTAATATACATGACATCCAAAGTGTCTGTGCAGGCATATGTGTTAATATTTCATTCATAATTTCACTTTTAATATACAGCATGCACAATTTTTAAATTATTTTTCCTTATGCTATATTTGCTGTATTGTATTTATTAAGATGTATTTTCATGACTGTCAGATCTAATGATATAAGGCTGGCATTTTGACTTCTTTAGTTTTTCCAATAATTAACTTTTCATCTATTGGGGGAAACAGTAATTACCACAGACTGAGGAACTACAGAGTTTCTGTTGCTTAAAATTTGTATACATATGTATACATAACATCACTACATTTTTCATAAGGCTATTCAAAGGTACACACCAAATATATTAGATTGGTATATGTATAACGTATATATATGATACACAGAGAGAGATTACATGACCACATTCGACTCTTTGGCCATGTAGTAGCCATATGAAATAATTTTTATCTAATGTACCTTAACCTGTTCCTTCTTTTAAGTACACAGATAACAGTAGGGAAGGATTTCCATATGCACTATGAATAAAATAATTTAAATAAATGTTAAAATAAGTATTTTGAGAACCTCTTGAAAGTGATCCATATCCTTAGTCAACAGCAGCAGTTCCTTAAAATCCTGCTTTACCTTTCATCCGTTTCAACACACTTGGCAGCTAGGCCAGTGCTTTTCACCCCTTCTATCTCTGAAACAAGAAAAGCACAGAAACACTTTCTTTTCATCCTGCAATTTTAGGACTGTACTCCCTCTTCTCCATTCTCTATAAAATTATAAGATCCACGAGGTCCATCTAGAATTAGAAGATGGGCAACTTAAGGTCAAACTTAGAACAGCTATTTATGAAATGGTCAGATAATAAGCATCTTACAGAGGACACCAAAAAGAGCCAAAGAGCTAGGAGGAAAGTTCTGGACACACAACAAGTGACTGCTTCAAAATTTAGAGTATAGTAGGACAGAATCAAGATCAATGGGGTAGAAATACATGTCCCAATATGCCCCAAAGTGAACAGCATATTCTGCATCCTTACCACATTTGAAGGTTACCAAATGTGCAAAGTTTTAATGGTATGAAACCAGTATCATATAGCCATATTAGTAGCCAGATGCTATGATGAAAAATCAAACAAAAACTCAAAAATTTAGATCTTTGTTATTCATGAAGTATCAAGAATATTTTTTAAATTTAAATCTTTGCTGCAAACTTTAAAGAGGTTTAACTTAATTTTTAAAATTTTGAGAAATATTAACGTATTGGGATCTTGGAAACAAATGTGGGAAACAAATATAATTAATTCTAGTGAAGGATAATCAGTAACTTATCCATAAATAATTTTAGATTACAGGCTAAATATATACGAGTTCTTTTATTTCTGAAATTAAAATGATCTTACTTGAAAAAATATTTCTAGAATTTCCAAATGAAATCATTTTTATTGCCAAGTTTTATACTTCTCCAAGGGGAACATCAACAGTCATACAATTTCAAGCATCTAAAAGCTTTTCCAAAAGTCCTGTCATTTGGTGACATTTTTCAATGAAAGTATGGATTTGATTTTCCTCTCAGTTCTGGTTTTCATCTGAGAACTTAACATCCAAATTAATCTTTAAAATAAAAAGTAAACAGTTTCTGAATTAGTTCTGCTGAGAATGCTCAAGAAGTCTCTCATTTCTTCAGCTATTTTCTCCATATGTCAGCTGAATTAAATATCTTTTTTCAAAGAGTTCACAGTAACAAATGAAATAATGTTGGAAAAGCCATTATATTCATAGCTAAGGAAGTGGTAAGTTGGCTGTCCTTTAGTCAGATTTTAACTGGTATTAATTTAGTATGACAAAGTGCCTTACCTCTAAGTGAAGAGATTACATTTATTTATGACATTGAAGAGAAGCCTACAAACTGATATTTACTTGCAAACAATGAAATAATATGCATGTTCCACATACTTTTCTGTTTTATGAAATATTTAAGAGACAAACAAATACGAATCATGAGCTACCACGTTTGTACCTATTCTCCTCAGTTCCTACATTTCATTAAAAGCACTTATTTGAAACATGCTGATAGATACATGGATGGTTGAACTGCATTCATACTTATATGGGAATAGCATTAATAAAATCATTAGGTTTACAACTGGCTAATATTAAATGCAAACAGAATTGAGAATCTTGGTTTTGATAGGGACTTGATGTAAAAAGTTTTAGATGCATACTTTTGGGTCCTTTGAACAAAGAATAAATAGAGTAAGGTTGTGGACTTGAAACAAGGAATTTTTTCTAAAAGTGGCAAGCTTTCAGAACCAGAAAGAGGCGATAGAAGCTTGGGAGAGTGAGATTACGGTAGATGAAATATGCCAGAACAAAATTTTACTCATTTTAATCTAGGCTCTATTGCCAGTATACACACATTCAAGTCATTTTCTAACTCCTAAATGAACAGATGCTAAAGTTTGCTTGTGCCAAGATATCGTGGTTTATACACTGACCTCAATTTAGTATCTTCAGGTTCAATCCAGTATGCCTGTTGCACATTAATCAAATATCTCTCTGAATAGTTATTCAATTGCATTTCACTGTTTAAGTAAAACCACTGTTTCTCTTCAAATAGTAAGAAGTGAGAGAAAGTGGAGTATGAGAAAGAACACTTCATGAACTCGCTTCCACCTCATTTCTCAATGCCACCCAAACAATATATAATTGTGAACTTACTCATATATGGGAAACTCCAGAGTGACATAACCAGAATTGGTAGTATTTGTGTAAAATTAAAATAGGCAATAAATTTAAGCTTATCATATTAGACAAAGAGCTAAATTACACAGTAAGTTAAAAGGAGTCTATAAAATAATTAAAATGCTATCACACTGTTTCTCAGGGAGTGGGTTTTCAATTCTATTGTTTAGTATCAGTCTTAGAAAGATGCAACTAATATTGAATTACTTTAGTGACCCTTCTGACAAGTTTATGGATTTCAATATGCTTATACTGAATTATTATTTTCAGAAATGTCAAATCAATTATGTATGAATTAGTAATCACTATTTATAGGGCAATGTCTATACAAAATTTTGTATCTGAATGAGACACCTCACATTCTGTGGTAAGAAGGCAATGTATATAAACAATCTTGTTAACCTGAGTCCAGAATGTTCACTGCAAGGACCATAGTGGAAGGAGTCCTATTTACAAAATCTTTGTTATTCTCCATTCCAACTATTCTTTTTTGGTATATTGCAGTTCATTCCTTTCTCAGTTGCCTCCTATAGTTGGCTGGATTTTAGCTGGAAACTCAGGGTCATTTAAGGGGATAAAACAGTTGGAAAGAGTGATAAAACACAACAGACTTATAGATCTACCTAGTGAGTGTTTGGCATTTTCACCTTACTTTATGACACTGATGAGAAGGATACAAATTAATGCCACTAACCGACAGAAATTAATGCCACTAACCGACAGAAATAAATTCAGTGAAAAATCTAACTTATACTTAATATATAACCTTATAGGGAAAGTTGTGAATTAATGTTAAAGTTGATTTTCAAACTTGAAAACTTGTATGAAGAAGGAAGATAGAGAAGAGCTTGTACTTAAGAAACTTAGATGTTTGGCTCTGTGTAGCTAATTATCCCAGGAATTATTGTATCATGAAATGTACAATTTTAAACATTTGTGGAAATAATTGCCAGGAAAACAAGTTCTACATTTACCATTAGTAAAAAAACCACCCAGTTTAAAACATCACAACTATCTACCTATTAAACTCAATATAATATATACTCTGAGAAGAGGAAAAGAAATTGTCATGAAAGGAGAAAATAAAATCTTGTGTATTATTTTTTTCTCTTTCTATTCTACCCTGAACAACTATGAAATATTCCTTAGGGCCTACTAGTAGTATAACTTAATGTAGGGATGCATTGAGGCTAACTCCCATTTTGAATTTAGTCATGTCTTCTTCAAAATGCTGAAATGACCTGAAAGGGTATTCTCATAGAAGGAACTCACATCACTTCCATACTTCAGTACAATTTTAAGAAAAAACAAACATTGTATGTTGGTTTATATGCATGTAGAAATTCTATGAGATTTTTATTTGCAATAAGTTACATATGCAAATGTAGGCAGATGATAGGAAGGAATTACTATTTATGTCTGGAGAAAAACATATTTGCAACAGTAAGATATGTGTGGGTCCTTTATCCCACATTCTGAGACAATAGTATAGTTCTGTCTTTACTAATCCAACAGAAAGTCTTGCCTTGTGTCAGTTTCATCAGAGTATCGTTTCATTTGTGCTCTAGCTGTTTAGACTTGTATGAGAGAATTACCATTCCTAATTTCTTTTTCTGTCAGTTTTTTTATTGAGATGTCTAAATTTCTCTAACTTTTAAATGCTTGAGTTCTATATATTATAGACATTCACTGGTCTCCAGTTTCAGATTTTTGAATAAACAATATCAACAGATAAAGGGAAGAGGGAAAGTATAACTGGTGGAGTTAAATATTCCTATTATCTTTTTTATTTTATTTTTTTTATTGGTATCATTAATGTACAATCACTTGAACAACATTATGGTTACTAGACCCCCTATTACAAAGTCCCCCACACATACCCCACTACTGTCACTGTCCATCAGTGTAGTAAGATGCTATAGAATCATTACTTGTTTTCTCTATAAATACTGCCTTCCCCATGGCCCCTCCCACTGCTGCATTACATGTGCTAACCGTAATGCCCCTTATTCCCCTTCTCCCTCCATTCCCACCTATTCTCCCCAGTCCCTTTCCCATTGGTAACTGTTAGTCAATTCTTGGGTTCTGTGAGTCTGCTGCTGTTTTGTTTCCTCAGTTTTTTTTGTTCTTATACTCCACAGATGAGTGAAATCATTTGATACTTGTCTTTCTCCACTTGGCTTATTTCACTGAGCATAATACCCTCTAGCTCCACCCAGGTTGCTGCAAATGGTAGGATTTGTTTTCTTCTTATGGCTGAATAATATTCCATTTTGTATATGTATCACATATTCTTTATCCATTCATCTACTGATGGACACTAAGGTTGTTCCCATTTCTTGGCCTTGTAAATAGTGCTGCGATAAACATAGGGGTGCATATGTCTTTTTCAAACTGGGCTGCTGCATTCTTAGGATAAATTCCTAGGAGTGGAATTCCTGGGTCAAATGGTATTTCTATTTTTACTTTTTGAGGAACCACATACTGCTTTCACAATGGTTGAACTAGCTTACATTCCCACCAGCAGTGTAGGAGGGTTCCCCTTTCTCCACATCCTCACCAATATTTGTTGTTGTTTGTCTTTCAGATGTTGGCCATCTTAACTGGTGTGAGGTGATATCTCATTGTGACTTTAATTTGCATTTCTCTGATGACTAGTGATGTGGAGCTTCTTTTCATGTGCCTGTTGGCCATCAGAATTTCTTCTTTGGAGAAGTGTCTGTTCAGCTCCTCTGCCCATTTATTAATTGGCTTATTTGCTTTTTGTTTGTTGAGGTGCGTGAGCTCTTTATGTATTTTGGATGTCAACCCCTTATCAGATATGTCATTTATGAATATATTCTCCCAAACTATAGGATGTCTTTTTGTTCTAGTGATGGTGTCCTTTGCTGTACAGAAACTTTTTAGTTTGATACAGTCCCACTTGTTCATTTTTGCTTTTGTTTCCCTTGTCCAGGGAGATATGTTCATGAAGAAGTTGCTCATGTTTGTGTCCAAGAGATCTGTGCCTATATTTTTTTCGAGGAGTTCTATGGTTCCATGACTTATATTCAGGTCTTTGTTCCATTTTGAGATTACTTTTGTGTATGGGGTTAGACAGTAATCCCGTTTCATTCTCTTACATGTAGCTGTCCAGTTTTGTTAACACCAGCTGTTTAAGAGGCTGTCATTTCCCTATTGTATATCCAAGACTCCTTTATCGTATATTAATTGACCATATAAGTTTGGATTTTATATCTGGGCTCTCTAGTCTGTTCCATTGGTCTATGGGTCTGTTCTGGTGCCAGTACCAAATTGTCTTGATTACTGTGGCTTTGTAGTAGAGCTTGAAGTCAGGGAGCCTGATTCCCCCTGCTTTATTCTTCCTTCTCAGGATAGCTATGGATATTTGGGGTCTTTTGTCATTCCACATGAATTTTAGAAATATTTACTCTAGTTCATTGAAGAATGCTGTTGCTATTTTGATAGGGTTGCATTGAATCTGTAGATTACTTTAGGCAGGGTAACCATTGTGACAATATTAATTCTTCCTAGCCAAGAGCATGGGATGAATTTCCATTTATTAGTGTCTTCTTTAATTTCTCTTAAGAGTGTCTTGTAGTTTTCAGGGTATACGTCTTTCACTTCCTTGGTTAGGTGTATTCCTAGGCATTTTATTCTTTTTCATGTGATTTTGAATGGAACAGTTTTCCTGATTTCTCTTTCTGCTAGTTCACTGTTAGTTTATAGGAATGCGACAGATTTGTGTGTATTAATTTTGTATCCCACAACTTTGTTGAATTCAGATATTAGATCTAGTAGTTTTGGAGTGGATTCTTTAGGGTTTTTTATGTACACTATCATGTCATCTGCAAACAGGGACAGTTGGCTTCCTCCTTACCAATCGGGATGCCTTTTCTTTCTCTGTGTTGTCTGATTGCCATGGCTAGGACCTCCAGAACTATGTTGAATAAAAGTAGGGAAAATGGGCATCATTTTCTTGTTCCTGATCTTAAAGGAAAAGCTTTCAGCTTCTTGCTGTTAAGTATAATGTTGGCTGTGGGTTTGTCATATATAGCCTTTATTATGTTGAGGTACTTGCCCTCTATACCCATTTTGTTGAGAATTTTTATCATGAACGGATGTTGAATTCTGTCGAATGCTTTTTCAGCATCTATGGAGATGATCATGTCGTTTTTGTCCTTTTTGTTGACGTAATGGATGATGTTGATGGATTTTAGAATGTTGTACCATCCTTGCATCCCTGGGATGAATCCCACTTGATCATGATGGATGATTTTTTGATGTATTTTTTAATTCAGTTTGCTAATATTTTGTTGAGAATTTTTGTATCTATGTTCATCAGGGCTACTGGTGTGTAATTTTCTTTTTTTGTGATGTCTTTGCCTAGTTTTGGTATTAGAGTGTCTCATAGAATGAATTTGGGAGTATTCCTTCCTCTTCTACTTTTTGGAAAACTTTAAGGAGGATGGGTATTAGGTCTTCACTAAATGTTTGATAAAATTCAGCAATGAAACCATCTTGTCCAGGTATTTTGTTCTTAGGTAGTTTTTTGATTACCAATTCAATTTCTTTGCTGATAATTTGTCTACTCAGATTTTCTGTTTATTCCTGGGTCATCCTTGGAAAGTTGTATTTTTCTAGAAAGTTGTCCATTTCTTCCAGGTTATACAGTTTGTTACCATATAATTTTAATAGTATTCTCTCATAAATCTTTGTATTTCTGTGGTGTCTGTAGTGACTTTTCCTTTGTCATTTCTGATTCTGTTTATGCGTGGACTCTCTTATTTTCTTGATAAGTCTGGCTAAGGGTTTATCTATTTTGTTTATTTTCTCAAAGACTCGGCTCCTGCTTTCATTCATTCTTTCTATTGTTTTATTCTTCTCAATTTTATTTATTTCTTCTTTAATCTTTATTATGTCCCTCCTTGTAGTGGCTTTGAGCCTCATTTGTTCTTCCTTTTCTAGTTTCATTAATTGTGAGTTTTAGACTGTTCATTTGGGATTGTTCTTCTTTCCTGAGGTAGGCCTGTATGACAGTATATTTCCCTCTTAGCATCACATTCAATGCATCCCACAGATTTTCCAGTGTTGAATTATTGTTGTCATTTGTCTCCATATATTGCTTGATCTCTGTTTTTATTTGGTCATTGATCCATTGATTATTTAGGAGTATGTTATTAAGCCTCCATGTGTTTGTGGGCTTTTTTGTTTTCAGTAATTTATTTCTAGTTTCATAACTTTGTGATCTGAGAAGCTGGCTGGTACAATTTCAATCTTTTTTACTTTACTGATGTTCTTTTTGTGGCCTAGTATATGATCTATTCTTGAAAATGTTCCACGTGCACTTGAGAAGAATGTGTATCCTGTGGCTTTTGGATGGAGTGTTCTGTAGATGTCCATTAAGTCCATCTGTTCTAATATGTTGTTTAGTGCCTCTGCCTCTTTACTCATTTCTTTCTGGTTTACCTGTGCTTTGGAGTGAGTGGTGTGCTGAAGTCTCCTAAAATGAATGTGCATTGCATTCTATATCCCCCTTTAATTCTATTAGTATTTGTTTCACATATGTAGGTGATCCTGTGTTCGGGGCTTAGATTTTTATAATAGTTATATCCTTTTGTTGGACTGACCCTTTATCATTATGTAATGTCCTTCTTTGTCACTTGTGACTTTCTTTGTTTTGAAGTCTATTTTGTCTGATACAAGTACTGCAACTCCGTCTTTTTTCTCCCTATTAGGTGCATGAAATATCTTTTCTAATCCCTTTAGTTTTTGTCTGTGTATGTCTTTGAGTTTGAAGTGAGTCTCTTGTAGGCAGCATATGGATGGGTCTTGTTTATCCATTCAATAACTCTATGTCTTTTGATTGGTGCATTCAAACCATTTACATTTAGGGTGATTATTGATAGGTATGTACTTATTGCCATTGCAGGCTTTAGATTCGTGATTACCGAACGTTCAAGGGTAATTCCCTTACTATCTAACAGTCTAATTTAACTCACTTCATATGCTATTATAAACACAACCTAAAGCTTTTTTCCCTCCTTTTTCTTCCTTCTCCATTCTTTTATGTTATGAATTATATCTGTACTCTTTGTCTAGCCCTTGGGTGACATCTGTTTAGCCTTAGGAATACTTCTATCTATAGGAGTCTCTCCAAAATGCACTGTAGAGGTGGATTGTGGGAGATAAATTCTCTCAGCTTTTGCTTATCTAAAAATTGTTTAATCCCTCCTTCAAATTTAAATGATAACCTTGCTGGGTAGATTGTTCTTGGTTCGAGGCCCTTCTGCTTCATTGCATTAAATATATCATGCCACTCCCTTCTGGCCTGTAAGGTTTCTGTTGAGAAGTCTGATGATAGCCTGATGGGTTTTCCTTTGTATGGGATCTTTTTTCTCACTCTAGCTGCTTTTAAAAGTGTGTCTTTATCCTTGATCTTTTCCATTTTAATTAATATGTGTCTTGATGTTGTCTTCCTTGGGTCCCTTGTGTTGGGATATCTGTGCACCTCCATGGCTTGAGAAGCTATCTCCTTTCAGCAATTACCTCCTTAATGACACTTTCTATCCCTTTTTCTCTCTCTTCTTCTGGTACCCCTGTAATGAAAATAGTTCCCCTTGGATTGGTCACACAGTTCTCTCATTATTCTTTCATTCTTAAAGATTCTTTTTTCTCTCTGTGCCTCTCAGGTTCTTTGTATTCCTCTTCTCTAATTTCTATTCCATTTACCATCTCTTCTACTGCATCTAACCTGATTTTAAATCCCTCCATTGTATGTTTCATTTCAGATATAGAATTTCTTAGTGATTGAATCTCCACCTTAAATTCATTCTTGAGCTCTTGAATATTTTTCTGTACCTCCATATAGATGCACGTTTATAATTTTTATTTTGAACTCTCTTTCAGGAAGATTGGTGAGTTCAGTTTCATTTGGCCCTTTTTCTGGGGTTTGTGAGATTTTGGTTTGAACCATGTTTTTTTGACGTTTCATATTTTGTGTGGTGCCCACTAGTGCACAGAAACTCCAGTCTCTGGAGTTCCTTAACCCCTAGAGTGAGGTTGAGGTCATAGGGGAGTTCGGCTGGTGCCTGGAGGGAGGAAAGGTCTGTTTCCAGATTCCTGTCTGCAGTGCCTGTGTCCAGTGTCAGAGTCAGTGTGCCAAGCACACACATGTAACCCTGTGCTTTGTGTCTCTAGCTGTTGTAGGCGGGGCCTCCCTATGGCTAGCCTGACACCAACACAGTGACTGCCACTTTGTGAGCAGGTGCCTGCAGTCCAGTAGGAAGTCTTGGCAGGCTGTGTGTCACAGTGGAGGGCCTCAGAGCTGAGTAGGCAGCCGGGGGGATGGACCACCTAAAGCTCCTCAAAGTTCCCAACCATCTTGGCAGAGCACACCCAGACAACCTTGTCCAGCTCTCCCTTCTCCCATGTGCAAGGTCTGTGCAAACCATGCCCCTTCAGCAGCCCTCTCGCTGCTTGGAAGCCTCTAAGACCGACCACCCACCTCTTTGACATAGAGCAACCAGGTGTGGATACCGTCCTCCACAAACGGCCGGAATGTCATTTTCCCAGGCCCTCCACCTGTCCGAGCTCCCCAACGTCCAGAGCATCACACAGTATAGGCTTCCACTCACAAAGCAGATCTCCAGGGCTTCATGTTCAGCAGTCCTAGGCTTCCACACCCTCCCTGCTCTCTTTCTTTTCCTCCCACTGGTGAGCTGGGGTGGGGGAAGGGCTTGGGTCCCACCAGATTAAGGCTTTTGTACCTTACCCTGTTTCACGAGGTCTGCTCTGTTTGTTAGGTCTGTATGCAGTCTGGTTCAGCCTTCTTTATTCTTGCTGTTTTAGCGTTAGTTGTATTAATTATATTTTTGTACTATTTGTGATTTGGGGAGGAGTTCTCTGTGTCAACTCTCATGCTGCCATCTTCAATCTGTCTATTCCTAGTATCTTTTAAAATATAAAGCATATACCAGATTCAGAAATACTGTTCAGCTATATAAACAAGTGAGTTTTATATAAAGAATGTGGATTCTGGAATCAAACTGCCCAGGTTCACACTCCAGCTCTGCTAACTGCAGGGTATAAGGCAAATTCTTTCTCTCTCTTTTTTGCCTCTGGTTTCATCATAACTGTTGGTGGCATATTGTTTAAAAATATATTTGTTTGCTATATAGTGGTACGTAAGTATAAGTAGAAAGACACTACATACAGGATGAGTGGTTATTGCAACATATTTTCCTCATCCAACTTGTATTTGATTTTGTTTTGTGGTAAGCATGTTACTCTTTCAGAATTAGAAGTTAAACTTAAGATACTGTTCACAAGTCTAGTTTTTGCATGTTAAAATTTATATTGCTAGAGTCTTTTTACAATTACTGTATTTATAAAATCTATATGTATTCAAATCATTAAAACACGTAATGTATTCCTAAATTTTTTCCTTTGTTAAAGTACTCCATTGAAAATATTTATCTTTGACCTATGAATGTTAGACAAATGTGTTGGGTTATTCATTCACCATGTCTTCTGAAAGTGGGGAGCATAATCAGTGCCTTCTGGTGGTCCATCATGGTTAACAGTCAGGTTTTGGATTCCTAACTCTAGCTGCAAAAGGGATATGCTGGCTAAGTGCCTTAGTCAAGCACGGGTACGAGCAGCCAAGTCTTTGTTAGCTAACAGTCTTCATTGACCTTATCCTCATTCTCTGGCAGTGAGGACCTTTACTGTGGGATTTGCTTTAATTTTATTTTAAAAAATAAAAATGTTTACTTTTCAGCTTTGATATTTTGCTATAAAAGAATAAGCCTTTGTGGAACATCATCAGGGTAGTGTATATGAGCTCATGTGTTTCCAACAAATAACTCCATTACTTGTCTTCATATATTTGCTTCAGTTTGACACAGGTACATTTAGCCACTTTGCCTAAAATCAGTTGAAGGTTTCCTTTCCTTTTGCATATATTATGGCATAGACTCTAATGTCTCATATCAGAAATTCATATTTTATTTTACTGAAGTGTTCTTTATTTACCTTTTTAGCAAAATGCATTAGCATTTCATTACTTTATTATATTTCTAGTCAATTCAGTTAAATTCATTTCAAGCAACACTTTAAAAGTTTATATGCCAAAAATACACTGTCACAATTTTTCGAAGATGAACAAAATGAGTCCTATTATCCTCAGGTAATGTAGTTCACAAAGTAATATATTATTTCTGTAGCTTTTTGCATCCCCTGATAGAACACTCAATTGGAATCATATCCTTATTGACTAATAATTTTATGAAATTTTATAAAGATTCAAATCAATTGAAAAAAGTTAAACCTATGTCATTTCAATAAGAGGGATGGGGTGTTTTCAGTTGTTCCATAGGCAAGTAAATCTAGTATATAATTTAAAAAAAAATAGGGAAGGGTCTAAAACCATTAGCTTTATTTTAACATTATTTATATTGAATTATATTATTCTAACTTACAATTGCACACCATAAAATATAGGCAAATCTTTGACAACTTATAAATTCTATACATATAAATTGAATATAGATCAGAAATCACAGAGAAAGTTTTCATTAAAGAGTACTTTCAGCATTATACTCAGAAGCTAAATTAACAAGCCTATGACTCAAGAGTTGACATACTGCATTTTCATTTTGAAAGGCAATGGCAAAGGGATTCTCTTTAAAACATTTTCTTAAATTGTGCTTACAATGCATTTCTTCACATCCATTGGAAGTGTTTGTTAAAACAAGCCCCAAACATCATCATTTATCTTTCTCATAGGTTAAAACAAATGATCAAGTATTTAGAGCCTTTTCTGAATTATGAGTAATTTAGCTATTTACACACAAATCATGTTTTAAGAAATTGTTATCCTCAACTACAAAATATATTTTGTCCCATAAGATACAGGTTCAGAATATTGAAATCCTATCAATATTCCTGAAATATGATACATGAACAACCACATACAGTCACAGAAATAAACTGGCATTATCACTGTCAACAAAATATGTTCACAAAATAATATATTATTTCTCTATCTTTTGGCATTTTTTCATTTCTCATCTACCAAACTGCTAAGTTATTTTATTTTCCTAAAAAGGTATCAACATCTTTATATTTATAATATTTACTGTTTAATTCAAGAATATATCAAGATTGAAAGGTTGTATTTTTACTGACAATTGTTCTCTGAATAAGAATCTATTTCATTCATTTTGTTGATGCAGGCTTTGCTCAACACCAATAGTGTTCCAAAGTTCTGTCAAAATCTACACCATCCAATCAGTGAGGGGGATAGCAAAAAGACGGCAGAGTAGGAAGGCAAGGTAGAAAACCCGTCCCACATGTACACCAAGGAAGCAACTACAGCACATACGACTAACTAGGAAAATAACATGAAGACTGCAGAATAGACTATCTACACCTGGTGAGGATGAGAGGTCCACACAGAGAAAGAAAAGTATCAGAGCAGTGATCAATCAAGATCCAAGTGGGTCCCCAATCCCAGCCCACAAATGGGAGGTGGAGGAACAGAGCAGGGATGGGATAAGGACTCAGGAACTCTGCACACCTGGCCCTGGAGATGTGCTCTGGGAACACAATTCCACATTACACTGGGTTTTGGTGATGAATGTGATTGGAAACCAGGGCGAGTTGGAGCACTCTGGGAGGCTGTGACTCCTGCTGCTTGTGGAGGAAAGGAATGCTCCCTTGTTTCCACTGAGAACTAACATAGAGATGGCACTTTGAAAGATTTACCAGCAGTGGGAAAGGTGTCACAGAGGCAGGGGCTGAAGAGAGCTCTCTGTGCAAGAGAAAGGGCAGGAAGATGACACTTCCCCAGCCCTCCCTCAGCCTAATCAGTCAGGCATGCATGGGAGCCAGCCCCAAACATTCCATCCTCCTTGCTGGAGGCTCAGCCCCAAGGCATTTTTCTGCACACCTGCCCACCCACCTGGCATGCTTGGCCTAGCAGCAGTCAGAATTCTGTCTTTCAGGCAGATGAAGACTTTGTTGTCTGGTAGTCACAGGAAGACTTCCCAGCTTTCCCAGCCTTCTATCAGACCAAATGGGGAGGCACCTGCAAGAGCCAGCTCCAAGTGCTTCTTCCTCCTTGTTGGTGGCCCAGCCCTGTACCACCCTCCCCTGCGCCCCCACCCTGCTCACCTCATTGGCCCAGAAGTGCTCTCATAACTGCCTTGCAGGCAGAGGGTACTTCTGCCCACAACAACCCCAGCAGAAGCTCTGCTGCATGGCCCACAACAGGCCAGTTGAGGAGAACCACTAGCCTCTAGAGTCTGAGATCAGCCACTGCTGGCAGACAGGAGGAAAGGTGGCTCTGCCCACAGCCCACCAACAGCAAATACAGCTCAACCACAAAAGAGAGCCAGGCACAGGTAAACAAAAAGTCTTGAGCTTCTGAGCACCACAGGATTCCTTCTTCACACAGCCATTACTCTTTCCACCAGGAGGCACAGCAAATCTAAATAATACAAAGGACAAAATACAGAAATCCAGACAAAATGAGGCAGAGTTTCTTTTCCAAACAAAAGTACAGGATAAGACACCAGAAAGAGGGCTAAATGAAATGGAGATCACTAATCTTCTTGATAAAGATTTCAAAGTAACAGTCATAAATATGCTCACTGATATGTGGAAAAGTATTGATGATCTCAGGTATGACTTCAACAAATAGATAGGAAAGTTGAAAAAGAGCCACTCAGAGATGAAGAATACAGTAACTGAAGTGAAAATTTCAAGGGAGGAAGGAATAGATTGTTGAAAGTAGAGCAGACAACCAGTGCAATGGAAATTAGAGAACAGGAAAACAATTAAGTTGAGGACCAGAGAGAAAAACAATCTCTAGAAAAGAGAGGATGCTAAGAGAGCTATGTGACAACCCCACAAATGATACAATATTCATATAATAGGAGTACCAGAAGGAGAAGAGAGAGACAAAGGGGTAGAAAGTCTCTTTGAAGAAATAATCGCTGAAAACTTCCCCAATCTGGGGAAGGAAATAGACACCCATGTCCTGGCAGCACAGAGAGCCCCTAACAAAAGAAACTCCAGGAAGACAACACCAAGACATATAATAATTAAAATAACAAAGATTAAAAAGAGAGTATTGAAAGCAGCTAGAGAAAGACAAAATTTTACATATAAAGGAAACCTAATCAGGCTGTAAGCAGAAACTTTACAGGCCAGAATGGAGTGACATAAACTATTTAATGTATTGAAACAAATGGACCTCCACCTAAGAATCCTCAATCCAGCAATGTCATCATTCAGAATTGAAGGAGAGATAAAAGTTTCTCAGAAAAACGTTATAAAATTCATGACCACTAAACTGGCCTCAAAGAATATATTAAAGGCACTTTTACAGATGGAAATGTTTTTCATCAGAGAAAATGAACTCACAGTGAAGGTAGTAGACCAATCACCAACAAAGAATGCATGAAAAAAAGAAAGAAGAGAAAAAATAAAGAAAACAAAAAGTAGTAAAATCAAGTATACATAAAAACAGTTAAGGGATACACAAAAAATGTAGATTATGACAATTAATTACGTAAAGTGAAGAGGAGGACAAAAAAGAAGATATTTAAGATTATGTCTGAAATAGAGTAAACAAATTAATATAGAGTGTTACATACTTAGGAAACCATGAACCTTACTGTAACCACAAACCTAAAGCCTATATAATAGAGACACAAAAAAAGAGAAAAAAAAGAGAAATCAAGTCACAACACTAAAGAAAACCATGAAATAACAAGATCAGAGTATAAGAGGAAGAATGGATCAGAGGAGAACTACAAAAACAACTAGGAAACAGTGAATAAAATGGTGATAAGTACATATCTGTCAAGAGCTACCTTAAATGTAAATGGGCTGAATGCACCAATCACAAAACATAAGGTGGCAGAACAAATAAAGAAACAAAATCTATCTATATGCTTCCTATAAGAGACTAGTTCAAACCTAAAGACATACATACACTGAAAGTGAAGGGATGAAAAATATATTTTGTGCAGATAACACTGAGAAAAAAGCAGTAGCAGTACTTGTATCAGAAAAAATAGATTTCAAAACAAAAAAAGAAGAGACAAAAAAGGTCATAACATAATGATAAAAGGATAGGTCCAAGAAGAGGATATAACATAAATATCTATGCATCAAACATAGGATCACCTAAATATGCAAAACAAATACAGAACTAAAGGGAGAAACAGACTGCACTCAATCATATTAGGAGACTTTAATACACTACTTAACATCAGTGAACAGATTGACCAGACAGAAATAAACAGGCACTGAACAATGCACTAGATCAGATTAATTTAATAGACATATGCAGAATATCCAACCCAGATGCAGCAGGAGACACATTTTGTTCAAGTGCACATGGAACAGTCTCCAGAATAGATCACATATTAGGACACAAAAAGAGTCTCAATAAATTCAAAAAGACTGAAATTGTATCAAGCATCTTTTCAGATAACAACGGTATGAAACTAGAAATAAATTACATGAAAAAAACAAAAACAAAACAAAAAACCCACAAACAACTGGAGGCTAAACATTCTTCTAAATCATCAATGAACAAAGAAATCAAGCAATACATGGAGATAATTGAAAAAATACAATAGTTCAAAATATGCAGGATGCCACGAAAACAATTCTAAGAGGGAAGTACATATCAATACAGGCCTACTTCAGGAAATAAGAAAAAGTCCCAAATAAACATTGTAAACTCACAATTAAAGGAACTAGAAAAAGAACAAAGGAAACCCAAGGTTAGAAGAAGGAAAACTATAATAAAGATCAGAGTGGAAATAAATAATAAAGCAAACAAACAAAAAAGGTCAATGAAATCCAGAGTTGCTACCTGGAAAGATAAATAGATAACCCCCTAGGCAAACTTATCAAGAAAAAAAAGAGGACACAATAAAATCAGAAATTAAAAAGGAATAGTTACAATTGACAGCACAGAAATACAAAGAATTATTAGAAAATTCTATGAAAAATTATATGCCAATAAACTGGACAACCTAGAAGAAATGGACAAATTCCTAGTAAAGTAGAACCATCCAAGATTGACCCAAGAAGGAACAGAAAATCCAAACAGACTAATTACCAGTAACAAAATTGAGTTAGTAATCAAAAACTCCCAACCAACAAAATTCCAGGACTAGACAGCTTCACAGCTGAATTCTACCAAACATTTAAAGAAGTGGTAATATCCATCCTTTTTAAAGCACTTCAAAAGGCAGAAGTGAAGGAAATATTTCCAAACTCATTCCATAAAGCCAGAATCACTCTAATACCCAAACCAAAGATACTACAAAAAAAAAATAGAAAAGAAAATTATAGACTGATGAACATATATGCAAAAATCCTCAACAAAATGTTAGAAAATTGAATTCAAAAATACATCAAAGGGATCATCCATCATGACCAAGAGGGATTTATTCCAGGGATACCCAGGATAGTACAATATTCATAAGTCAATTAATGTGATATATCACATTAACAAAAAGAAAGATAAAAACAATTATGATCATCTCAAAAAAGCTGAGAAATCATCTGACAAACTCCAACATCCATTCATGATAAGAACTCTCAGCAAAATGGGTATAGAGAGAATATACCTCAACATAATAAAGGTCATATATGACAAACCCACGGCTAACATCATACTCAATGGAGAAAAGCTTCTGAAAGCTTTACCTCTAATATCAGGAACAAGACAAGGATGTCCACTCTCATCACTTTTATTCAGTATAGTAATGGAGTTCCTAACTATGACAATCAGACGAGATGAAGAGATAAGAAGCATCCAAATTGGTAAGGAAGGAGTAAAACTGTCACTATTTGCAGCTGACATGATACAATATATACTAAACACTAAGACTCCACTAAAAAACTATTAGAACTGGATTCAGCAAAGTTGAAGAATAAAAAATTAATATACAGAAATCTGTTGCATTCCTATATGCTAACAATGAACTAGCAGAAAGAGAAATCAGGAAAATAATTCCATTTATAATTTCATCAAAAAGGATAAAATACCTAGGAATAAACCTAACCAAGGAGGTGAAAGACCTGTACTCTGAAAAGTATAAGACACTCATGAGATAAATTAAGGAACACACCAATAAATGGAAATCTATCCCATTCCCATGGATAGAAAGATTTAATATTACCAAAATGGCCATTCTGCTCAAAGCAATATACATATTCAAGGGATCCCTATCAAAATACCAATGGCAGTTTTCAAATAATCCTGTAACTCATAAGGAACAACAAAACACCCTGAATAGCCATTGCAATCCAGAGAATTAAGCTCTCTGACTTCAAGCTATACTACAAAGCTATGGTAATCAACACAGTATGGTATTGGCACAAGAACAGACTTACAGAGCAATGGAACAGAATAGAGAGGTCAGATATAAACCCATACATATATGGTCAATTATTATAAAGGAGTCATGAATAACAATGGGACAATGACAATTTCTTCAATAACTGGTGTTGGTAAGTATGGACAGCTATGTGCAAGAGAATGAAATTGGATTATTGTCTAACTCCATACACAAAAGTAAACTTCAAATGGGTCAAAGACCATAAAACTCTTAGAAGAAAGAAAAGACCAAAATCTCTTGAACATAAACATGAGCAGCTTTTCTTTGGACACACCTCCCAAGGCAAGGGAAACAAAATCAGAAACAAGTGGGACTACAACAAAATGAAAAGCTTCTGAACAGCAAAGGACACCATCATCAGAAAAATAGGGCAGCCTACACTATGGGAGAATATATTTTTAAGTGATTTATCTGATAAGTGGTTAACACCCTAATATAGAAAGAACTCATGTGATTCAACACCAAAAAACCCCAAATAAACTGATTAAAAAATGGGTGAAGGACCTGAACAGAGAGTGAGAGAGTGAGTGAGAGGGTGAGAGAGAGGACCATGCGAAGGGGGTAGAGAGTGCTGTGGGGGGCAAGAAGGAAGGCTGTGAGAAGGGAGATGGGGGTGCAAGAGAGAGGGATGAGAGATGGGGTAAGATAGCATGCGTGTGGGTAAGTGAGAATAAGAAAAGTGTTGACAAGCATGTATAGCTACTGGAACCCTCACACCCAGTTGGTGGGATTGTCAGTGGAGCAGCTACTATGGAAAACAATAGGGAGATTCCTCAAAAAATTAAATACAGAGGAGATTCAAGGTGGCGGCATGAGAGGTGACACGGAGAACTCCCAAAACCAAAAATAGTACAAAAATATAGTTAATTAATAAACTAACCCTAAAACTGCAAGAAGAAAGACGGCTGAACCAGACTGCATACAGACCTCACGAACAGAGTAGACCTCAGGAAAAAGGTAACATACAAAAGCCTTAATTCGGCGGGATCTAAGCCCTCCCCCCACCCCAGTTCACCAGAGGGAGGAAGAGAAATAGAGCACAGGTGGGTGTGGAAGCCTGGGATTGCTGAACACCTAGCCCTGGATATCTGCTTTCTCACAGAAATCTATAGTGTGTGGTGCTCTGGACGTTGGGGAGCTCGGTCGGGCAGAATGCTTGAGAAACTGACATTCTGACCGTTAGTGGAGGAGGAGATCCACACCTGGCTGTGCTGCATCAGAGGAGGGGTGGGCAGTCTGAGAGGCTTCCTGGCAGTGAGAGGGCTGCTGAAGGGGAGGGGTTTGCATGGAGCTTGCTACATGGGAGAAGGGAGAGCTGGACAAGGTGGTCTGGGTGCACTCTGCCCAGCTGGTTGGGAACTTTGAGGAGCTTCAGGTGCTCCATACCCCTGGGCTAACAGCACCTGCACGGAAACCAGTAGTCACTGTGCAGTGTCAGGCCAGCCAGAGGGAGGCCCCACCTATAATAGCTAGAGACACAAAGCACAAAGGTTTACACGTGTGTGCTTGGCCCACTGGATGTGATACTGGAGACAGAAACTGCAGACGGGAATCAGGAAAAAGATCTTTCCTCTTCCCAGGCACCAACTCCACTCCCTTACAACCCCCAAACTCACTCTAGGGGTTGAACAGCTCCAGAGATTGGAGTTTGTGCACACTACTGGGCACCACACAGAAATATGAAAAGTCAAAAGAACGAGGTTCAGACCAAAATCTCACAAACCCCAGAAAAAGGGCCAAATGAAACTAAACTGACCAATCGTCCTGAAAGAGTTCAAAATAAAAATAATAAACATGCTTATGGATGTACAGAAAAATATTCAAGAACTCAGGAATGAATTTAAGTCAGAGATTCAATTATTAAGAAATTCCATAACTGAAATGAAACATACAATGGAGGGATTTAAAAGGTTAGATGTAGTAGAAGATACAGCAAATGGAATAGAAATTAGAGAAGAGGAATACAAAGAAGCTTGGAGGCACAGAAAGAAAAAAGAATCTCTAAGAATGAAAGAATATTGAGAGACCTGTGTGACCAATCCAAACACAACAATATTTGCATTATAGTGTTACCAGAAGAAGAAGAGAGAAAAAGAGATAGAAAGTGTCATTGAGGGGGTAATTGCTGAAAACTTCCCCAATTTGGGGAAGGAGATAGTCTCTCAGGCCACGGAGGGGCACACATCTCCCAACACAAGGGACCCAAGGAAGACAACACCAAGACATATAATAATTAAAATGGCAAAGATCAATGATAAAACAGACTTTTAAAAGCAGCTAGAGAGAGAAAAAAGATCATATACAAAGGAAAACCCATCAGGCTATCATCAGATTTCTCAACAGAAACCTTAGAGGCCAGAAGGGAGTGGCATGATATATTTAATGCAATTAAGCAGAAAGGCCTTGAACCAAGAATACTCTACCCAGCAAGGTTATCATTTAAATTTGAAGGAGGAATTAAACAATTTTCAGATGAGCAAAAGCTGAGAGAATTTACCTCCCACAACCCACCTCTACAGGGCCTTTTTGAGGGACTCTTATAGATGGAAGTATTCCTAAGGCTAAACATATATAATTCAAGGGAAGACAAAGAGTACAGAATATGATTCATAACATACGAACAATGGAGAGGAAAAAAACGGAGGGAAAAATAATGGGCCTTTTGTTTGAGTTTCTAATAGTATACAAAATAAATTAAATTAGACTTTTAGATAGTAAGGAAATTGCCTTTGAACCTTTGGTAACCACAAATTTAAGCCTGCAATGGCAATAAGTACATACCTATCAATAATCACCCTAAATGGAAATGGTCTGAATGCACCAATAAAAAGACATAGTTACTGAATGGATAAAAAAAGAAGACCCATCTATATGCTGCCTACAAGAGACTCACTTTAAAGCCAAATACATACACAGACTGAAAGTGAAGGGATGGAAAAAAATATTGCATGCAACTAATAGGGAGAAAAAAGCAAGAGTTGCAGTACTTGTATCAGACAAAATAGACTTCAAAACAAAGAAAGTCAGAGAGACAAAGAAGGACATTACATAATTATAAAAGGGTCAGTCCAACAAGAGGATATAACTATTATAAATTTCTATGCACCCAACAAGGGATCACCTACATATATGAAACAAATACTAACAGAATTAAGAGGGGAAATAGAATGCAATGCAGTCATTTTAGGAGACATCAACTCATGACTCACTCCAAAGCACAGATCAACCAGACAGAAAATAAGAGACAGAGGCACTGAACAACATATTAGAACAGACGGACCTAACAAACATCTACAGAACACAACATCCAAAAGCAACAGGATACACATTCTTCTCAAGTGCACATGGAACATTTTCAAGAATAGATGATATACTAGGCCACAAAAAGAACCTAAGTAAAAAAGATTGAAATTGTACCAACCAGCTTCTCAGATCACAAAGGTATGAAACTAGAAATAAATTACTCAAAGAAAATGAAAAAGCCCAGAAACACTTGGAGGCTTTATAACATGCTCCTAAATAATCAATGGATCAATGACCAAATAAAAACAGAGATCAAGCAATATATGGAGACAAATGACAACAATGATTCAACACTGCAAAATCTGTGGGACGCAGCGAAGGTGGTGCTAAGAGGGAAATATACTGCAATACAGGCCTACCTCAGTAAAGAAGAACTATCACAAAAGAGCAGTATAAACTCAAAATTAATGAAACTAGAAAAGGAAGAACAAATGAGGCCCAAAGTCAGTAGAAGGAGGGACATAATAATGATTAGAGCAGAAATAAATAAAATTGAGAAGAATAAAACAATAGAAAGAATCAATGAAAGCAGAGCTGGTTCTTCAAGAAAGTAAACAAAATAGATAAATCCCTAGCCAGGCTTATCAAGAAAAATAGAAAGTCTACACACATAAACAATCAGAAATGAGAAAGGAAAAATCACTAAGGACACCACAGAAATACAAAGAATTATGAGAGAATACTATGAAAAACTATATGCTAAAAACTGGATAACCTAGAAGAAATGAACTGCTTTCTAGAAAAATACAATCTTCCAATGCTGACCTAGGAAGAAACAGAAAATCTGAATAGAGCAATTACCGGCAAAGAAATTGAATTGGTAATCAAAAAATTACCTAAGAAGAAAATACATTGACCAGATGATTTCACTGCTGAATTTTATCAAACATTTAGTGAAGACCTAATACCCATCCTCCTTAAAGTTTTCCAAAAAGTAGAAGAGGCGGGAATACTCCCAAACTCATTCTTATGAGACCAACATCACTCTAATACCAAAACCAGGCAAAAATATCACAAAAAGAGAAAATTACATATCAATAGCCCTGACAAACATAGATACAAAAATACTCAACAAACTATTAGCAAACCGAATTTAAAAATACATCAAAAAGATCATCCATCATGATCAAGGGGGATTTATCATGGGGATGCAAGGATGGTACAACATTCGAAAACCCATCAACATCATCCACCACATCAACAAAAAGAAGGACAAAAACCACATGATCATCTCCATAGATGCTGAAAAAGCATTTGACAAAATTCAACATCCATTCATGATAAAAACACTCAACAAAATGGGTATAGAAGGCAAGTACCTCAACAAAATAAGGGCCATATATGACAAACCAGCAGTCAACATTATACTTAACAGTGAGAAGCTGAAAGCTTTTCCTTTAAGATCGGGAATAAGACAAGGATGCCCACTCTCCCCACTTAATTCACCATAGTACTGGAGGTCCTAGCCACGGCATTCAGACTACACAAAGATATAAAATGCATCCAGATTGGTACGGAAGTCAAACTGTCCCTGTTTGCAGATGACACATGATAGTGTACATAAAAAACCCCAAAAGAATCCACTCCAAAACTACTAGATCTAATATATGAATTCAGCAAAGTTGTGGGATACAGTATTAATACACAGAAATCTGTTGCATTCCTGTACACTAACGGTAAGCTAGCAGAAAGAGAAATCAGGAAAACAATTCCATTCACAATTGCATCAAAAAGAATAAAATACCTCGGAATAAACCTAACAAAGGAAGGGAAAGACCTGTACTCTGAAAACTACAAGACACTCATAGGAAAATTAAAGAGGACACTAATAAATGGAAATTCATCCCATGCTCTAGGCTAGGAAGAATTAATATTGTCAAAATGGCCATCCTGCCTAAAGCAATCTACAGATTCAATGCAATCCCTATCAAAATACCAATAGCATTCTTTAATGAACTAGAGCAAATAATTCTAAAATTCATATGGAACCACAAAAGACCCTAAATAGCCAAAGCTATCCTGAGAAGGAAGAATAAAGGGGGGGAAATTACACTCCCTGACTTCAAGCTGTACTACAAAGCCACAGTAATCAAGACAATTTGGTACTGGCACAAGAACAGACCCATAGACCAATGGAACAGACTGGAGACCTCAGATATAAACCTCAGATATAAACCCAAGCATATATGGTCAATTAATATATGCTAAAGGAGCCATGGATATACAATGGGGAAATGACAGCCCCTTCAACAGCTGGTGTTAAAGAAACTGGACAGCTACATGTAAGACAATGAAACTGGATTACAGTCTAACCCCATACACAAAAGTAAACTCAAAATGGATCAAAAGCCTGAATTTAAGTCATGAAACCATAATACTCATAGTAAAAAATATAGACAAAAATCTCTTGGACATAAATATGAGCAACTTCTTCATGAACATATCTCCCAGGGCAAGGGAAACAAAAGCAAAAATGAACAAGTGGGACTATATCAAGCTGAAAAGCTTCTGTACAGCAAAGGACACCATCAGTAGAACAAAAAGACATCCTACAGTATGGGAGAATATATTCATAAGTGACGTATCTGATAAGGGGTTGACATCCAAAATATATAAAGGGCTCAAGCACCTCAACAAACAAAAAGCAATAAGCCAATTAGAAAATGGGTAGAGGAGCTGAACAGACACTTCTCCAAAGAAGAAATTCAGATGGCCAACAGGCACATGAAAAGATGTGGTCCACATTGCTAATCATCAGAGAAATGCAAATTAAAACCACGATGAGATATCACCTCACACCAATTAGGATGGCCAACATCTGAAAGACAAACAACAACAAATGTTGGCGAGGATGTGGAGAAATAGGAACCCTCCTACACTGCTGGTGGGAATGTAAACTAGTTCAACTATTGTGAAAGCTGTATGGAGGTTCCTCCAAAACCTCAAAATAGAAATACCATTTGACCCAGGAATTCCACTCCTAGGAATTTACCCTAAGAATGCAGCAGCCCAGTTTGAAAAAGACATATGCACCCCTATGTTTATCACAGCACTATTTACAATAGCCAAGAAATGGAAGCAACCTAAATGTCCATCAGTAAATGAATGGATAAAGAAGATGTGGGACATATACACAATGGAATATTATTCAACCATAAGAAGAAAACAAATCCTACCACTTGCAACAACATGGATGGATCCAGAGGGTATTATGCTCAGGGAAATAAGCCAGGCAGGAAAGACAAGTATCAAATGATTTCACTCATCTGTGGAGTATAAGAGCAAAGGAAAAACTGAAGGACCAAAACAGCAGCAGACTCATAGAACCCAAGAATGGACTAACAGTTACCAAAGGGAAAGGGACTGGGGAGGATGGGCGGGAAGGGAGGGATAAGGGGTAAATGGGGCATTACGATTAGCACACATAATGCAGTGGCGGGGGACAGAGGAAAGTCAGTATTTATAGAGAAGACAAGTAATGATTCTATAGCATCTTACTACGCTGATGGACAGTGACTGTAGTGGGGTATGTTGTGGGGGCACTTGATAATAGGGGTCTGGTAACTATATGTTGTCAAGTGATTGTACATTAATGATACCAAAAAATAAAATTAAATACAGAACTACCACATAATCTAGCAATCCCATTTCTGTGTGTATATCTAAAATAATTAAAAACAGGATGTTGCAAAGATATTTACACACGTGTGTTCACTGTAATAGCCAAGACAATGAAATAATCTAAATATCTATTTAAGAAAGGAAGGGATAAAGAAAATGAGAGATACACATAAAATGGAAGATTACTCAGCCTATAAAAAGAAGGCTAAGTGCTATATGAATGCAACAACACAGATTAACCTGGAGGACATGCTGAGTGAAATAAGCCAGTCTCAGAGGATAAATACTGCATGATTCCACCTATATGAGGTATCTAAATAAATACCTCATATTTAGTCAACTTAAAAGCCGAGAATAGAATGGTGGTCGCGAGGGGCTGGTAGAGAGGGAAATGGGGAGTTGCTGCTCAAAGGGTATAAAGCCTTAAGATGAATACATTGTAGAGCTGTGCATTACAACACTATGTACACAGTTAGTGATACTGTATTGTCCCCTTAACATTTTGTTATGGTAAATCTCATGTTAAGTGCTCATACCACAAAGAACTGTCAGTTCAGAATTGCTCTTTAGATGGCAGTGAACATAAAGACTGGTAAAGTGCAAGCTAACAAACCTAGTAATGTATTTACCTCTTCAAAATTATTTTTAAGAATTCATTCATTACCTCAATTATTCAGTTCCTGACATGTACAGACCCACATTTTTCTTTCTAGTTTGAGACAATGTTTGAAGCAAATCTGCTGACAAAGACAAGCATGCTTTTGAATAACCAGACTCTAGATTCCTTGCATTAAATATCATGCAATACTTGTCCATCTGATATTTGGCATCAAATATAATCTTGATTTAATAAATTTCTGAATCATCACAGTTTTCCAGTTTTACCTTCCTAAAATCCTAGATTTTGTAACTGAATTATCAAAATTTTATCTATTATCTCAGTCAATAGTAATGTATGACCCTCACTAGGGTCCTTCTGTATCGAGTTGCTTAAAGTGCTGCAGGACATATTTTAGTTTTGACATAGACAGTTCATAAACTAATACACTAACAATAATAACCACATTTTTGAACTCTTTAATGTTCCCACCTTTTAAAATTAATGAAGATTAAATATGCTTACCAGCAAGTACTTGAAGCATCACTCTTATATTTCCTAAGTTTTAGTATTTCTCATTTTATTCGCAGGTCTTTTTTCTATCCATCTCTCAGTGTCACTGTCCTCTGAAACAGCATTTTGCCCTCATCTTTCACTTTTTTCTGTATTTTTTCCATGGACAATTAAAATCTCATCCTTCTACAAGTTAGTGAATCCTATAAATACAAACACACAAACATCTGTCTCCTGAGTTGTTGTCCCAATGCCATAAAAGCATATTTGCTCGTACAGACTCTGCATAGTTCTCCAAAAGCCTCATATTTAATACTATTTTTAAGAATGGCATCACTCTGCCCCTCCTTTGCTAAATAACTGTAGCCTATATATAAATACTTCAACTACATTTGTTAACCTCAAAATACAACCACAAATATTCTTAGTTTTCCACTTCATTACTGTGTGTACCATGTGTATACCACGGTGTTATTCCCAGTCTTCTAACACCAAATGCAATAGCATATTTTTTCCCTACATATATATATAACAATAACAATATTAAAAACAGCAGTAATAGTAATATAACTCCAGTCAGGTACCTGGACCCAATTCCAATGTGTGTAAGTAGGTGGGAGGGGGTCTTCCCATACATATTTACACCAAGTAATTCTTGAACACCAGCAGGGTGTTGGAGAACTCAACTCTATTGTGATGTTCTCTGCCTGGAGACAGGCAGGTTGAAGGCCATGTCCTACAAGACTTCCCTCCACCCCCCATTCCAGACACTGGTCGCAAGCCCCAGGCAGTCCCTGTGCTTCTGACCTACTGGCTACAGACTGGAGGCTCCCAAGACCTCTGCCTTTGGTTCAATTAGTTTGCTAGAGTGGCTCACAGAATTCAGGGAAACACGTTTACCAGTTTAATAAAGGATTCCGTAAAGGACACAAGTTAACAGCCAGATGAAGAGAGATGTAATAGGGCAAGGTCCCAAATAAAGGAGCTTTTATCCTCACGGCGTTTGGGACCTGGCTCGGTGGCACGTGGAGGCGTTCTGGTTCCCCAAGCTTAGAAGCTCTCTCTGACTAAGAAGCAGGATCCAACAAAGCAGAGAAGGCAGAGCAGAGAGAAAACAAAAAGCTCTTCTGAATAGACATTATTGGCCATTGGCTGATTGAGCCTCCAGCCCCTGCCTTTGGGTGGGAGTCCAAAAGTCTCTCATTAACATGACAAAACACCTGTTTCATCTTGAAGACAATGCAGTGTTCTCAGGAACTGTGGATAAAGACCGACTACACCTGGGAAACAGATATCTGGTCATATCATTATATCACACATGGACTCTCCTAAATAGAATCATTAAATGTCTCCCTATTCCAGTTGGAGCTTCTAAATATATGAATGAGAGCAGAATATGCCACCTCAAAATATGCCTCTTTGGTATAAGGATTATTTTGAGCTGGTTATTTTTAAACAGCAGACACAGGAAAAGGTCTGAACATACGAGTTACTCTCTGTAAGTGACATTTACAAGGGAAACAATTTGTAAGGGTGTCTCCCTTTCTGCATCAGGAGGAAAAGGAAAGTGGAGTTTTAGTCATCATCAGTGGAGAAGACCTCAGTCTGCTTAACCACACCCTTTTTCACTGTGCTTTTGCTGGTAACCTCCCAAACTGGCCTCCTCTATAAGGAAGTATATATGCTTTTAAACTTGTTTTTGTCCTGTTAATCTTTTATTCTGCGGGTGGGGCGGGGAGTGTGTCTCAGCCAAGAACCTAAAAGGGTCGAGAGAAATTTCTTCTTCCCTGCTATATGCTTACCTCAATTACATTTTCCACAATCCTGTTTCCAAATTTCTGTCACTGCTTTGTCTTTCTCTTGTAATGCAGATACTGAAATATCTTACAATAATATCCTTGTGTTATGCTCTCTAGTAGGCCTTCATGGGAATGGTCTCTTTCTTGCTTATTTTTTAAATCATCCATTATTCCTTATTTTGCTGTATTTATAGCACCAGTGGTTGGTAGGCTTTTTTGTTTTCATTCTCACTACCTATCTACTTATATGTTGGTGTTCTTAGATAAGGAGAGTTATAAAAGAGGTAACAGCCCCAAAATGGAGTCACTTGTGCTAAGGCTGTGTCACCAAACTGACTTAATGCTTAATTACAATTTCAACCTCTCCCACAAATGGTTCCTATTATGCAAATCTAAGACAATTCTGATAAATTTTATCAGCTGATGGACTGCAGAAGTTAAACATGCATAAATAAGTGACTGAGTTAAAAAAACTAAAAAGTGGGGGACTAGGCTCTGTAAGCAAATGGAAAAGTATATGCAATATGTGTAATAAACTGAAAATTTAAAGAGAAGCACTATCTAAAAGGCAATATCTAATGATTATTTCAGGGATCCTGTTAAAACACAAAATTCAACTTAATAAATTTTAGAGATCTTACAGGTTATGCAATGATTCATGAGTCAGGCGGCACCCCATCTAGCAGGTTGGAGTTCTTAAAATTGGTACAAAATGGTGGAGTTTTGGGCAGAAGAGGACAGGCAAGGAAGTTAGCAAAGACTGGATTGTTTGTGGCATGGTCACCTTCCTTTAAGGGACAGCAGAGGTCTACCAAACAGATTACCTCACTAGTGCTAACCAGGTTATTCCAGACAGTGAGCATCTTGCCTGAATGTTGATGGGTGGTGGGTGAAGGTAGGGATGGCTGTGGCAATTTCTTCAAATAAGGCAACAATGAAGTTTGCTACATAAATTGACTCTTCCTTTCAGGTTCTCTGTAGCATGGGATGCTGTTTGACAGCATTTTACTTACAGAAGAATTTCTTTCAAAATTCAGTCAATTGTCTCAAGACCTGCTACTAAGTTTATCAACTATGGTTATATCATTTTCTAAATCTTTGTTGTCATTTCAACAATCCTCACAGCATCTTCACTAAGAGCAGATGCCATCTCAAAAAACCACTTTCTTTGCTCATCCATAAGAAGCAACTCCTCATATGTTCATGTTTTACTATGATCTTATAGCCATTCAGTCACATCTCCAGGATCCACTTCTAATTCTTGAGCTATTTCTACCACATCTGCAGTGACTCCCTCAAAGTCTTGAACCCTTTAAAGTCATTCATGAGGGCTAGAATCAACTTTTTCCAAACTTCTGTTAATGTTGATATTTAGACCTCTTCCCATGAATCATGAATATTCTTAATGGCACAAAGAACGGTGAACTCTTTCCAAAAGATTTTCAATTTACTTTGCCCAGATCCACCAAGGGAAACATTGTATATGGCAGCTATATCCTTATGAAATCTATTTCTTCAAGTAGTAAGGCTTGAAAGTTGCGATGACTCCTTGACCCATGGGCTCTGATGGAGATGGGCAATGACATAAATGTTCCCATGCCTGTAATGCAACATCTGTTATGCAGCCCATGGGTGACCAGGCGCCTTGTCAAATATGTTGTTCACATCCAGATCTGGGCTTTGTTGTTACATTTATAAAACACAGGCAAAACAGATTTAGCATAATTCTTAAATGCCCTAGGATTTTCAGACAGTAAATGAGAGTTGGCTTCAAGTTCAAGTCACCAGCTGCATTCACCCCTAACAGGAGAGTCATCTTATCCTTTGAAGCTTTGAAGCCATTGATTTTTCTCTAGCTATGAAAGTGTTAGAAGGCATCTTCTTTCAGAAGGCCATTTCATCTACGTTGCAAATCTATTACTTAGTGTAGCCGCCTTGATTAATTACCTTAAATAGATCTGGATAACTTGCAGCAGCTTCTACATCAGCGCTTGTTGCTTCACTTTGCACTTTTCTATTATCAAGATGGCTTTCTTTCTTAAACTGCATGAACCAACTTCTGCTAGCTTCAGACTTCTCTTCTGCAGCGTCCTCACCTCTCAGCCTTCCTAGAATTGAAGAGAATTAGGGCCTTGTGCTGGATTAGGCTTTGACTTAAAGAATATTGTACCTGATTTGATCTTCTATCCAGACCACTAAAACTTTCCCCCTATCAGAAATAAGGTTGTTTTGCTTTCTTATCATTCATGTGTTCACTGGAGCAGCACTTTTAATTTCCTTCAAGAACTTTTCCTTTGCATTTGAACTTGGCTGTTCAGCACAAGAGGCCTAGCTTTCAGTCACTCTCAGCTTTCAATACTCTTTCCTCACTAAGCCTAATCATTTATAGCTTTTGATTTAAAGTGAGAAACTTGTGAATCTCTCTCATTTGAACACTTAGAGGCCATTGTAGGATTATTAATTGGCCTAATTTCAATATTGTTGTGTCTATGGTAATAGGGAGGCCTGAGGAGAGGGGAAAACACTGGGAAATGGTTGGTGGGTAGAATAGTCAGAACACATACAACATTTATTAAGTTCACCCACCATCTTACATAGGTGTGGTAGTGGCACAATAAACAATTACAATAGTAACATCAAAGACCAGTGATCTTAGATGACCATAATATAATAACAATGAAAAAGTCTGGCATATGAGAATGCTAACATGTGACAGACACAAAGTAAACAAATGAAAATGTTGTTGGAAAAATGTCACTGGGAGACTTTCTTTATGCAGGGTTGCTACAAACCTTCAGTTTAAAAAAAAAAGTATCTCTGACGCACAGTAAAGCAAAGGGCAAAACCACTAGGTATGCCCATATTTTGATTAGCTGATGCTATATGAGTCTCCTCCCCCAGTATTATTTTACTTTCAGTATACTGTTGATATTCACAGTCAATGTGTTTTCTACTAAAAAGTAGTATTTTTAGAGTAAGAATATGAAAACTATTCACGTGTTTATATTGTATTTTTCCAAATAAAGTTGGTTAATAACCAAATATAAAAGTAAAAGAATATTAGCTAAAGAATACTTGCTAAGACTTTTAAAACCATCCAAACTCCCCACCCATGCGTCCTGATGGGGGGCAGGCTTCCTTTTCCTTCCCTCTTCTCCTTTCCAGCTGTTGGCTGTTATTTTGTTACTCGTATGCAATGTTTATGCTTATTGATTTTTTTTTTCCTAATCTTAGATACCCACTTCCTAGAATTCTTTGTTCTTGTATCACATGTGTTTGGCTTATACATGTCAATCGTGTATCAGCTATAATGTCACTTTTTCAATGAGACCAACTTTCATTAGCCCAGCTAAGTAATTTGTCATCACTGTATCACTTTCCCATGTTCCTGGCTCATGGCACTGGTCACTCTCTGTAGTTATGTCAACGTGTCTATTTGCATGTCCATTACGTCTTCTCCTCCCAGATGTAATTATTGTGGGGGCAGATATTCACCGCTGTTAACATCAGCACCCAGGATATAAAAACGTAAGACAGACCATGGTAGGTGTTAATAAAAGGTGTAAAGATGGGTAAAGGCTGAATTAGACTTTTTAAACATGTTTAGGATAGAGTTAATATACCATTTAAATAAGATAAAATTGAACATATGCATTCTTTCAAATCTGAGAAATCCTGTTCTTTACTTTTCACAGAAACTTTTCTACATAAAACCATTGGATACCTCAGAAACAATGTTACTGGAAAAGTTAAGGAAGATTAGATGAAGTGGACCAAGTAGGCAGAATCTCTGAGATGGTAATTCTCTATTCAAGTGACAGTTAAAAGGCATACGATTTGAAAAACTTAATGGAAAACAAGTAACGTTCTTGTCACTAGGTTATTGAATCAGGGTAAGAAGAGGTTGTTAAAGGCCATTTTTGGATGGCTATACATCAGATCTAAAGTGGCAGTTAATGGATTGAGGACTTAACACAGCAGCCTCCCGGGAGGGGATACAGGCAAAGTCAGGTCCTCAAAGTATAGAAGTCCCAGGAAAGCAGATTAAGATTTAAGTGAGCCTAGTTTTCAGTTAGGAAAATGGAAAGCCGACCAGGAATCCGAGGTGCAGGCTGTCCTACGGCCTGGGTGAATATGGCTGGAGTGAAGAGGGGCCGGCTGCTGCCCGCTGGGGGCACGGGTGCGCGGACCCCACAGACGATGGGAAAACTCAGGGGGCAAGACAAAGTCCACCTGGCTTTAGGGAAGAACATTTTCTTAGACTTTTGACTTTAGTACAAATTTTGATAGAACAGTACTAATAACAACAACATAATGTGAGCAAAAATGTTTCAAATGTCTGAAAAATATATTATCTTGAGTAACAATGGAGTAAGTGAAATAAAAGCAATAAAGAGGGTAATACCTCATTTCAAAACTGATGGGACATTTAATAACATCAATATATGTTGAAAAGTTATATGTAATATCTGGCTGCATTTTCAATAAATTTTATAAATATCTAGTAAACAAAATAGAATCATATGTATATATATAATGTGTATGTGTGTGTCTGTGTATATACATATACATATATATGAAATTCAAATAATTACCAAAGACCAACAGAAATAATAAAACCATTTTATGAGGGATAGATACCATACATTGCTTTATTTAATACTATCTTTCTGGCAAATTCTTGTAAACACATGCACAAAATAACTATAAGAAAAATAAAATAAATTTTTACTGATCTGTTTTTATACCTGGCAAATCCAACAGAATTTTTTGAGAAATTGGGATAATTTGGTAAGGTGGCTGAATATAAAAAAATACCAAAAAAAATAGACTTGTCTACTTTAGTACTTAGAAATGAAAATGAGATTAATAATTTTAGAAAAAAATATGCTTAGAAGTGTTTATAAACAGAGCATATCAGGACCTATATAAATATAAAAAACACAAGGTCTGAACAAAGAGAAAGAAATGCCAAGTTTATGCAGTCTGTGGGCACCTCTTTTGAGCTATTATATAAATTTAATTGACTCTAATTAGAATTTCTACTAGGTTCTCTTTAGTTCTTAGAAAAAATTTGATCATTATAAAGTGAACCAAAACTAAAATTAGGTTAGGATTCTTGCCTGGTCTTGCCTCCCAGCATGCACTGTAAGGTCAGTGTGATCAGAATGCCAGAGAGTAAACGACAGGTCAGGGCGTACATAATGAGAAACCAAACAGGTAAATATATATGATAATTAAATTATAAAGACTGCTTTAATTCAGAGAAAGAATGTTTTATTTGAAAGTATTGGGACTGCCCTCGAAGAAAATGAAACTATATCCCCAGATTGTATGATATATAAAAACGAAATCTCCAAAGTTTCTGGGGTGTCTGTTAGTTTTGTTTTAAACTCCTCCTTGATCCACTGCAAGGGAAGGTTCTCTTCCAGCAAACAGCCAGCCAAATTTGCTACCCCATTTGTATTTAGTTGCCCCCAAACTCCCGCCCTTTTTCCTCCTAGACTCGATCCTATCTAATTTATTAAAAGGGAAATTACTATTCCTACAAGCAGATCTCTTGGTCTGGCACCAAGATCAGAGTATTCTTGAAAAATATGAATGTGCACTGGTGTAAAAGAGGGGCAGTGACTCCTAGGAGAGGAACAGGGAGAAAACACTAAAAGAAATCAAATATTTGAGGTAAACTCTGCCTAGCATTATTTTAACTGATACAAAATAATCACTTTGATTTCTGAATTAGGACCACAAATATATTTCGTACCAGAGATTTATCACTTAACTGCATGTGTAACTGATGTATACTTCTAGTTTCCAGAAAAATCAAATGTATTTGTCTTAATGGTAGTATCCAAACTGAGATGAACAAAGGCACACTACACTCCTGCGTTTTTCACTTACTACAAAGATGAAAATGCTTTGTCCTACCAGCTGTATTTGAGACACACTTATTGTTCACATTATCACTTAAAGATAGCCTACACCACACACGGTTCAAAAATCTGTCTGGAAAATTCATTTATCTGAACCCTGCCCTTTTGAAAAAACATATGCATGAAATCATCTCTTACTGTTATTTCATCAGTACATCTTTCATTAAAGTTTCTTTCACAGTAAAACACCGTCATGCCACCTTTGAAGAAGGAACTTTAGGTAAACATAAAATTATAAACTGCTTTATATTCTTAAATTTAATGTGCATATGATAAAATTACAAATCTGTACTATTTTTCATTTATAGCCTGTAGATATTAAAAATGATTGAAATATAAATGACATACATATTTCATATTTATAATATCTGGACTATAATCTAAGCTAAGTTAATGAGTTAAATAAAATCTTGTTGGACACATGTTGGAGTCCTGATTTTTCTTTTTTTAATTATCCCTTATATAGTTATATCTTTTTCCATTAATAGTAATAATTGTAAGGGAATTTTTTAAAAAATAAAGTAACAGCCCTACATATCTTTATATTATTGGAAATATATACAGTATTTTATGTATTCTTTCATATTTCCATCTTTTGGGAAAAGAAATTCTACATTAGCATTCAGTCTTTTGGAAATGCGTTAAATTCCTTTCAACTCGTAAAACCGGAAATGGATCCACTACCCATACTTGGAGTTATAAGTGTGTGGGCAGTTCATTTCCTACTGTGTTGAGTGCCAAAGAATTGTGTGAATCCAACATATTAGGAACATGTAGATTAAAGCAGTGTAACTTTCATACTGTTAATGCTTTATAAATTTTTACAAAGTAGAACACAATTCAAAAGTATTAAGTAAAAACATTTCTTTACCTTTATTTAAATACACTGAGAATTGAGTATCTAGTTTTTAACAGAGGGGAAATAAAAATTTTTTGGAGTTTTTCAGCCTGTTACAACACCTGCTATTTACACATTTGATATAATATAGTTTTTAAGCAGTTGTACCTAGGTAGGTATCCCCATTCTCAGGTATACAAGGACTTATGGGGAGTCTTACTATTGCAGAAATATTTAAAAATGTATTTTTTAAATAATAGCTTTGTAGAAAATGCTTATATTAGAAATTTAAAAGGCTAAATCATCATGTCATTATATTGAATTCATTACAGGCAGTTTGGCTTTCCTACATATTTATATATTCTTAAATTTAATGTGCATGTAATAAATGTAATGATTTATTTGAAAAATATATGTACTTTTGATAGTATTTCATAACTGGTTAAGTCATTGCTTGACTTAAAAACGCATATATACCAAACAGTAATAAAAAACAATATGTGAAATTGTTCAATCCAAAAACTAGAAAACTTTTACCTTTAAAATAACCAAAATAATTTGACCCAAGGTAAGGAAAATAATTATTTTTATAAAAAGTATAGTAAATAAAGGAAATATTTTAGAAAATAGGAAAATCAAAATAAATCCTCAATAGTATAAATATTCATGTCTGTTATTCAGTATTTCAGAAAAGGTCAAGAGGGAATTCCCAGAAACTAGTTGTGAGGACATTCAAAGTCTTGCTTGGCAAAAAGTAAAGATGGGTAGTTAGCATGTGTTGTTTACTATCAAGTTGGAAACTAATTAGACTATTATTCATTCAACTACATTTCCCAGGGTGCTTCTACCACCTAAGTTCTAAATGCTGGTTTATTTTCTACTCTCAAGGAGTACTCTGTGTAGTGGAAAAATATTAAATCCAAGCACATTATTTGAGGTGTTTAGAATTTGAGTCTATAATATATGGTGTGAGTCAGCAAAAATATATACATACATTTTATATATATATATTTTCTACATATATATGTATACAGGTGTGTATATGTGTATATGGATATGATTCTTAAAAGACTTAAGTATATTTGGTAGAGGAGCACTTTACTGTGTGAATCAGGAGATACAATTGAGCTTTACTACTAAAAAGGAACATGGAGAATAAACCCAAACTCAAAAGACAAGTAAGATATATTAGAATATTTTTTTAAAGAAAATATAATTTTGAACTAGTAGTCTATCATTTAGAAGGGAAACTAGCTTCCAAATTAAACAGAAATAGTAAATTTTTTACACTTTAAAGTTCCATTTGGCATAAACAGATTCATTCATAATGATGCCCAGCTTTCACTGTCCTCCTTAAAGAGTTCTCCGATTTTATGTTACTTTGGGAGAAAAGGAAGTTCCTAGTTTGACTTTCGCAGTGGGAAGAAAAGTCTACACATGACTGAATCTAGCAGAGGAGAGCACTGCACAGTTGGTATTCTAATAAAATATCAATTGAGAAACGTAAAATTTAGCCATGGGAATAGGCTGATTGATGGCAAAAAATAAATTTTAATTTTTCTACACAGTTTATTTGCTGTTTTGATATTATATTAAGCAATTTAAAAATCTATCATCTTGCAGCAAAAACTGCAGTGAAAATAATTCAAAAGAAAGCTTATTATTCTTTTAAAATACCTTAACTACTAGAAAGAGTCATTCAGATAAATGAAATATTCAGGAACGTTTCTTAACATTCCATAACATCCTTTCCTTTGCTCATCTCTGGTATTTTCATGCATTGATTTTCCTAGTCTTGTTTGTCTTTCTGAATCCCTGTTGAGAATTTAAAATATTTTCTGAATAGTAAGGGCCTGTGCAAGACAGGCTGACAGGTGATTTAAATAAGGCTGCCTTTTGTATTCAGAGATAAAAATCACTGAAAATAATCAATACTCTCACATAAGAGACTAAGAACATTTAGGTCCTCAGGAATGACTTTAGTTTTAACAAAATGGTATGTTTTGTCAGTTTCTTGTAATATGTTTCATATTGAATTTCTCGTTCATGTTACTCATTCACTGCCTATAGACATGTCAGAGTGTTACTTCCCGGGGGAATATCATCTCCTTTCCTTACAACTATGTCCAACAATTCAGCAATGGCAGCATGATTGTGTAGGCTTTATGGAAGATAATTTCTTATTCTATACCAGCTGGTGAAAGTAGAGGTGAGAAAGAACAGCTGGAGATGTTTAGGGAAAGCACTCCCAGTGCAATCCTAGGACACAGAAAACCACTTTCCAGGAGGAAACAAAGAACCAAACCAGAGTTCTTTAGGATCTCCAATGACAAAGTGGCGCCCCTGCTCATAGACCCTTTCTCCTTGCCTCTATAAATTATTCTCCCTAACACAGATGAGTGAGGAGATCCGTGTGTCCTGCAGCCACCCAGGACAAGCTTCTGTAGGTAAGATTTCCTCAGTGAACGTCTCTGGAATTCATGCTGAACTTGTCAGCCGTTTTCTTGGTTCTCACAGTCTCTTTGGCCTTCCCGGGTTGGTCTGCTTATAGGGCTCCCCCAAGTGGACTAGGGACTCACCAGGTTAAGTTTAAACAAGTTTTCACTATTGCACCTAATCCCTAACATAGGGGTTCTGGACCTAGAACTAATTGAATGTGTATTTTATTCTAAAATTATTGAATATATAGTAGTGTATTTTGGCATTTGTCCTTATTGAACTATATATACTTTAAACACTCTCAAAACCTTCAGTGAAAAGTTCAATTTAAAAAAACTTCAGAAAAATTCAGGAGAAATATATGCTTGCAAATTGTTCCCTTCCATTTTTTTCTGCAAATATTCACCAATTTTAATGCCCTAATAGATATCACAGTAGATACCCACTCATAATTGGTGGTCAACATACATTTAATAAATTAAGGTAAAGATTTAAATTCTGAATGACAGAAGCTCATTAAGGCTAAGAGATCCCTGAAAGTATAATCAGCAATAACTTTCCCAGAAAAAACATATTAGACAAACAAGGCACTTATAATATGGATATTTACTAAGCAACAGCTAACTACAAAGCTGGTTCTTAAAGAAAAAAAATGATGTTACATTTTGGAGGCAAAAATAAAGTACCATAAGAGTGAGAAATTGGCAATTATGCAAAACCAGATCACATATTGACCTCTTTAGCAGATCTAAAATTGAAAAAAAAAAAACTTTTTGATATATTATTCTATAGAAAGTAATGTCTAAAATCCTAATCATAAGAGCATTTTATGAAGGGCCAACATTAACCTTTTTACCAAATAAAATCCAACAAAATGTCCAGGGTATGATGCTGTATTTCGGAAATGCTCTTATACCTTCATCAATTCCCTTCCCTTCACAATAATTCCTTCCCTGGGTTAAAAATTATTTTCCCCTTCTGTGTTAAAAAAAAAGTGAAGTGAAGTAGAGATCAGGCAAGTAGAGATAGGTGGAACAAAGTTGAAACTGTAAAGTTTTAGCCCATTACCCAAGATCCCTATGGCCAAATATATGGACCTAAAGGAAGGTAAGAATTCTGATACACATAGCTAACCATGTGTCTCAAAGACAAGGAAGGGTTTCCTGGTTTTGCCTGGGAGAACTCAGGCGTTTAGGGCCAGCCTTTCCATCTCAGGCATAACAGACAATGAGAAAACAGAAGAACAGACCAGTCCACGATTCTGGTATCACTGCACAATGGCAAAAACCAGAGCAGACAGCTTAACAGTACTTATAACAGGATATAAAGCATGAATGCTTGAATAATTTGAATGTAATTCTTTAGGAAAAAAAATACACATGTAATATACTAAAGCTATTACTTGTGACACATTTCTGGGTTAACAATAAATGTCAACACAATCATATGACAGTAACTGTACTTAAAGATCAAATAACCTGAGCAACCTAATTATAAGGAATCCTTTTTTTTATTGATTTGACTTAATATCTTGAATATTTCATCATTTTTTGCTGCGGTAACCAATAGAAGTCTTAAAAAAACAAAACAAAACTCCAGGATTCAAGATGGCAGCATGAGGGGTGAGACAGAGAACTCCTCCCAAAACCACAGATAGTGTTAAAATATAGTTAATACAACTAACCCTAAAACAGCAACAGGAAAGACGGCTGCACCATACTGCATACAGACCTCATGAACAGAGCAGACCTCACAAAACAGGGTGATGTATGAAAGCCTTGATCCAGCAGGACCCAAGCACTTCCTCCACCCCAGCCCACTGGCTGGAGGAAGAGAAACGGAGTGGGGAGGGGGTGGAAGCCTGGAACTGCTGAACACCTAGGCCTGGAGATCTGCTTTGCAAGCAGAAACCTACATTGTGTGGTGCTCTGGAGGATGGGGAGCTGGGACAGGCAGAGTGCCTGAGAGACAGATTCCGGCTGTTTGTGGAGGATGGGATCCACACCCGGCCACTCTGGGACAAAGGAAAGGCAAACAGTCTGAGAGGCTTCCTAGCAGAGAGAGGGCTGCTGGAGGGGCAGGGTTTGCATGGAGCTTGTGGTGTGGGAGAAGGGGTAGGGGACAAGGTGTCTGGGTGCACACTGCCCAGCTGGTTGGGAACTTTGAGGAGCTTCAGGCACTACACCCCCCTGGCTGCCTACTCAGCTCTGAGCCCCCGCACTGTGATACACAGCCTGCTGAGTCTTCCTCCTGCCCTGCTGGCACCGGCTCGCACACCGGCAGTCACTGCTCTGACAGCAGGTGAGCCAGAGGGAGGCCCCCCCTACAACAGCTAGAGACACCAAATACAGAGATTTACACTTCTCTGTTCAGCCCACTGGCTCTGATACTGGAGACAGGCAGGGCAGATGATAATCAGGAAACAGATCTTTCCTCCCCCCAGGCAACATCTCTGCACCCCTATGACCTCAATCTCACTCTAGGGGCTGAGGAACTCCAGAGACTGGAGCTCCTGGGCAATAGAGGGCACCACACAGAAATATGAAACATCAAAAGAACATGGTTCAGACAAAAATCTCACAAACCCCAGAAAAAGGACCAAATGAAACTGAACACACTAATCTTCCTGAAAGAACAAAATAAAACCCATAAACATGCTTTTTGAGGTACAGAAAAATATTGAAGAGCTCAGGAACGAATTTAAGACAGAGATTCAATCACTAAGGAACTCCATATCTGAAATGAAACAAACAATGGAGGGATTTAAAAGCAGATTAGACGTAGTAGAAAAGACAGTAAATAGAATAGAAATTAGAGAACAGGAATACAAAGAAGCTGAGGCACAGAAAGAAAAAAGGATCTCTAAGAATTGAAGAATATTGAGAGAATTGTGTGACAAATCCAAACAGAAAATTATTTGAATTATAGGGGTACCAGAAGAAGAAGAGAGAGAAAAAGGGATAGAAAGTGTCATTGAGGAGGTAATTGCTGAAAACTTCCCCTCTGGGGAAGGAGATAGTTTCTCAGTTCATGGAGATACACAGATCTCCCAACACAAAGGACTCAAGGAAGACAACATCAAGACATATATTAATTAAAATGGCAAAGATCAAGGATAAAACAGACTTTTAAAAGCATCTAGAGAGAGAAAAATGATCACATACAAAGGAAAACCCACCACGCTATCATCAGACTTCTCAACAGAAACCTTACAGGCCAGAAGGGAGTGGCATGATGTATTTAATGCAATGAAGCAGAAGGGCCTTGCACCAAGAATACTTTATCCAGAAAAATTATCATTTAAATTAGAAGGAGGGATTAAACAATTTCCATATAAGCAAAAGCTGAGAGAATTTACCTACCCAAAACCACCTCTACAGTGCATTTTGGAGGGACTCCTACAGATGGAAGTATTCCTAAGACTAAATAGATGTCACACAAGGGATAGACAAAGAGTATATAACATGATTCACAACATACAAAGAAAGGAGGAGGAAGAAAATGGAGGGAAAAAAAAAGCATCATTAGGTTGTGTTTGTAAGAGCATGCAAACTGAGTGAAATTATACTGTCAGATAATAAAGGAAGGACCCCTTCAACTTTTGGTACCACAAATCTAAAGCCTGCTATGGCAATAAGTACATACCTATCGATAATCACCCTAAATGTAAATGGTCTGAATGCACCAATCAAAAGACATAGAGTCACTGAGTGGATAAAAAAACAAGATTCATCTATATGCTGCCTACAAGAGACTCACTTGAAACACAAAGACATACACAGACTGAAAGTAAAGGGATGGAAAAGATATTTCATGCAACTAACAGAGAGAAAAAAGCAGGAGTTGCAGTACTTGTATCAAACAAAATAGACTTCAAAACAAAGAATGTAACAAGACACAAAGAAGGACCTTACATAATGATAAAGGGGTCAGTCCAACAAGAGGATACAACTATTATAAATATCTATGCACCCAACACAGGATCACCTACATATGTGAAACAAATACTAATAGAATTAAAGGGGGAAAAAGACTAAAATGAATTACTTTTGGGAGACTTCAACACACCACTCACTCCAAACGACAGAACAACCAGACAGAAAATAAATAAAGATACAGAGGCACTGAACAACATTTTAGAACAGATGGACCTAATGGACATCTACAGGCCACCCCATCAAAAAGCAACAGGATAAACATTCTTCTCAAGTGCACATAGAACATTTTCACGAACAGATAACATACTAGGCCACAAAAAGAACCTTAATAAAGTCAAAAAGATTGAAATCGTACCAACCAGCTTCTCAGATCACAAAGGTATGAAACAAAAAATAAATTACACAAAGAAAATGAAAAAGCCCACAAACACATGGAGGCTTAATAACATACTCCTAAATAATCAATGGATCAATGACCAAAAAAAAACAGAGATCAAGCACTATATGGAGACAAATAACAAAAATAATTCAGCACCGCAAAAATCTGTCAGATACAGCTAAGGCCATGCTAAGAGGCAAATATATAGCCCTGATAAATATATATGCAAAAACACTCAACAACATATTAGCAAACTGAATTAAAAAATACATCAAAATGATCATCCATCATGATCAAGTGGGATTCATCCCTGGGATGCAAGGATGGTACAACATTCAAAAATCTATCAACATCATCCACCACACAAACAAAAAGAAGAACAAAAACGACATTATCATCTCCATAGATGCTGAAAAAGCATTTGACAAAATTCAAAATCCATTTATGATAAAAACTCTCAACAAAATGGGTACACAGGGCAAATACCTCAACATAATAAAGGCCATATATGACAAACCCACAGTCAACATTATACTTAACAGCGAGAAGCTGAAAGCTTTTCCTTTAAGATTGGAACAAGACAAGGATGCCCACTCTCCCCACTTTTATTCAACATAGTTCTAGAAGTCCTAGCAACGGCAATCAGGCAAAACAAAGAAATAAAAGGCATCCAGATTGGCAAGGAAGAAGTTAAACTGTCCCTGTTTGCTGATGACATGATATTGTACTTAAAAACCCTAAAGAATCCACTCCAAAACTACTAGATCTAATATCTGAATTCAGTAAAGTTGCAGGACACAAAATTAATACACTGAAATCTGTTGCATTTCTATTCACTAACGCTGACCTAGCAGGAAGAGAAATCAGGAAAACAATTCCATTCACAATTGCATCAAAAAGAATAAAATACCTGGGAATAAACCTAACCAAGGAAGTGAAAGACTTATACTCTGAAAACTACAAGACACTCATGAGAGAAATTAAAGAAGATACCAATAAATGGAAACACATCCAGTGCTCATGGATAGGAAGAATTAATATTGTCAAAATGGCCATCCTGCCTAAAGTAATCTACAAATTCAATGCTATCCCTATTGAAATACAAACAGCATTCTTCAATGAACTACAGCAAATAGTTCTAAAATTCATATGGAACCACAAAAGACCCCGAATAGCCAAAGCAATCCTGTGAAGGATGAATAAAGTGGGGGAATTATGCTCCCTGACTTCAAGTTCTACTACAAAGCCACAGTAATCAAGACAATTTGGTACTGGCACAAAAACAGACCAATAGGCCAGTGGAACAGACTAGAGAGCACAGATATAAACCCAAGCATATATGGTCAATTAATATAAGATAAAGGAGCCATGGATATACAATGGGGAAATGACAGCCTTTTCAAAAGCTGGTGTTGGCAAAACTGGACAGCTACATGTAAAAGAATGAAACTGGATTACTGTCTAACCCCATACACAAAAGTAAACTCAAAATGGATCAAAGATCTGAATGTAAGTCATGAAACCATAAAACTCTTAGTAGACAAAATAGGCAAAAAGCTCTTGGACATAAACATGAGCAACTTCATGAACATATCTCCCCAGGCAAGGAATACAAAAGCAAAAATGAACAAGTAGGACTATATCAAACTAAAAAGCTTCTGTACAACAAAGGACACCATCAATAGAACAAGAAGACATCCTACAGTATGGGAGAATATGTTCATAAATGATATATTCGATAAGGGGTTGACATCCAAATTATATAAAGAGCTTACACACCTCAACAAACAAAAAGCAAATAAGCCAATTAAAAAATGGGCAGAGGAGCTGAACAGACACTTCTCCAAAGAAGAAATTCAGATGGCCAACAGGCACATGAAAAGATGCTCCACATTGCTAGTCATCAGAGAAATGCAAATTAAAACCACAATGAGATATCACCTCACACCAGTTAGGATGGCCGCCATCCAAAAGACAAACAACAACAAATGTTGGCGAGGATGTGGAGAAAGAGGAACCCTCCTACACTGCTGGTGGGAATGTAAATTGGTTCAATCATTGTGGAAAGCAGTGTGGAGGTTCCTCAAAAAACTCAAAATAGAAATAGCATTTGACCCAGGAATTCCACTCCTAGAAATTTACCCTAAGAATGCAGCAGCCTAGTTTGAAAAAGACATATGCACCCCTATGTTTATCACAGCACTATTTACAATAGCCAAGAAATGGAAGCAACCTAAGTGTCCATCAGTAGATGAATGGATAAAGAAGAGGTGGTACATATACACAATGGAGTATTATTCAGCCATAAGAAGAAAACAAATCCTACCATTTGCAACAACATGGATGTAGCTAGAGGGTATTACGCTCAGTGAAATAAGCCAAGCGAAAAAGATAAGTATCAAATGATTTCACTCATCTGTGGAGTATAAGAACAAAGAAAAAACTGACGGAAAAAAATTTGAAGCAGACTCACAGGACCCAAGAGTGGACTAACGGTAACCAAAGGCAAAGGGACTGGAAAAGATGGATGGGAAGGGAGGGATAAGGGGGAAAAAGGGGTATTAGGGTTAGCATACATAATCTAGTGGGATGGGGGATACAGGGAAGGCAAAGTATCAATGTAAGGCAAGATGTTGCCTTTCATTTTCTCTTTCTGTGAAGAAATTGTTAGCTTTTATGTTAAGTTAGATAGCCAGACACTTAAAGAAATTGGAAAACTATTGAAATAGCTGATGTGAAAAATGGGATAGAAACAAAAGGTTGTCCTACTATATTGAAGGCACAGTCAAGTTGAATACTCTGAATAGTAGTGGTAACACTTTCAGGTTATATGATTTCATGCAGCAGTATTCAGCTGCCCCAGAGTTAGCACAGAGAATTGATAGTAATGTACTTTCAGAGATCCTCAGATTTTAGTTTTACCAGGTAAGCTTAAATGAAGAACATTAAAAAAAAGGAGCTGAAATTGTATGGTATGATCCCTTCCTCGAAAGCTGACAGGACAAATAAAATATTTAAAAAATCTAAAAAATTTAGACATTAGAGGATTGGGGCTTGCAATAATGCCAAAGAAGAAATACAGTGGTAGTTGAAGTAATAATGCCAAAGAAGAAATACAGTCATAATTGAATGAGAAAAACTGACCTAAAATATCGAATTTCAACTTCAGATTTCAAAGATATAGGAAGTCAGTGTTATTAAAAAAAAAAAGCAGAATGTATCCTTAAATAGTCATGCAAGGAAGTTCACTGGAAAGGAGGGTATTATGTAATTTAGAAACTGGTCTGTATATATTTGAGATAAAACCAGAATTCAGGAAAAACCTTCAGAAAGATAGAAAAGTGTGATACGTTTCAAAACCAACAACAAATGAACATTAAGTTTAAATGAAAACAAGAAGAGCTAGAGAGGGCTGTGGCTTACTGTTTTTAGCTTCAGTGGAAGAAAGCTGTGTGCAAAGGACAGGGTGTCCTGCGGAGCAGCCATCAGAACACAGGTCTCATCCCCACGGGTAGGCGAGAATAAACAATAGTCCCCTGAGAGGGTAGCAGAGAACGTTTGCAGTTTCAATACAAGTTGATAAGGAGAATGTGGAAGAAAAGTTAGGATGATAATGTCTTCCAAAAAAAAAAAAAAAAAAGCAGCGGTCCCAGAGTGTCCAGTGGGAGGATTTGGGAAAAAGGGGCTTTGGGTGAGAGGCAAGGATCTACGAGCCTACAGAGGACGATGGTGTGGGAGGTGGTGCACCACCAGGAGAGCCGGGCCGGGGGATCGCAGTAATGGGAATGTAACACTGAGTAGCTTTAACAGCCACAGCACCCAGCCGGACTGCAGCACCCGGGACACGTCACGGGCACAGGCTGCCGACACCGGCTCACGGGGCTGCACCTTCGCTGGATATTCAGTCTCTCATAATTATGGGGACTCTATTCTACCTGAAGGGACTATGGCTTGGATTCACTGCTTTTTACAGGTGATTTATGGGCCTCTTGGTAGAAACTCAGTGTTGAATGCCACTTGTATTCAGGATCCCTAGGCTAGAGCCTTTACGTATAATACAAAAACCAACAACAATAAAAAAAAAACCTTTTTTTAATGCTCAACTAGAAGAAAAATATCAGTAAATTAAGTAAATAGAGGGGTTTATTCTAAGAGACAGGAAAATACTATATTAAAATCCGAACTTATAATCATGTTAAAATTCACATGAGAAAAAGGAAGTTTGGGCATTGTAAATAGCTTGATAAATTAGAGGACGAGAATGGGCTTCAGGGAAGTGCTCTGAAGGAAACATAGCTTGATGACAGTAACTATACATTCCCTTCCTTTGGGTAGGGAACAAGTTGAGACAAAGCAGAAGTGGGGCAGAGGGGTCCAAAACTCTAACTTTACTCCTGGTAGAGGCCAGACTAGAGAATGGGCCCTCAGGGCTGCTTGTCAAGTGAGCCTCACACTGAACCCAGCATCAAGCAGACGCACTCAGCCGCATACAGACCACGCCGGACAGGGCAGAGCTCCCGCATAAATGCCCACCTGGAGGCAGAGGAGACTGTGCCCTGCGGGGCAGGCCGGTCTAGCGAGGAGGGCGTGAGCCAGTCATGGCTTATCCTTCCGAGGTAACAGTCAGACAAACATCAGGCCTTTTCCCCTCCTCAGGATCAAGTGGATGAAGGAGAGCCCAGGAGCACCCTCAGGGGTAGCCCGTCCACAAGGAAACTAGGAGTGGGAAAGCAATTAGAAAAGATGAGAAGGGACAGTAACCCTGTTGACAGTTTTCACTGGAGATTCAAAGACATGTTGAAGTTTTAAATTACAAAGGGAAAAAAGGGGAGGAGGGGAGACAATGAGAAGAAACATAAAATAATGAAGTGCTAGCTTAAGGACAAACTGAATATTCTCAGTTCATATTACAATTGCTACTTTTATTGTCTGTTTTAACCAAAATTTATGAAAATATGTACCTTCCAAAAGAAAGCCTTACTTCTTTAATCTTGCTCTTTTTCATTCCAATCTACTTACTGTGTTCATTTTGCACTTTTAGCCATATATTCTTATGAATATTCAGTGCCAGTTTGTGCTGCATACTTTACATATGAAAGGTGTTGTGGATAAAGAGAATAAAAACGGACTTACATCCTCTAAATACATATTGTTAATCTGATGGGAAAGTAAACCAAAATTTTGAAAGAAATATTGTATTTGGAAAAAAAAAACCCACAAATGCCTTAACTCAGATGAACAGGCACAAGAGGCAGGCTGGCCTGTACGTCCCAGCCCCGTGCACTACACAGATCCGTGTGGGCCACTGCGGATGAAACCAAGGCCTTCAATTAAGTATCATATCTGTGTTATCAACTTTAGCCCCTGCTTGGCAGAAGGAAAAAATTGATTTTTTCTGAACACATTTTACAAGCCACTTACATATTTCGAATTTGACTGAGTGATCAGTGAGCTTACGTTGCTTCTTCACGAGCAGGTACACGAATAAGGGCACACCAGCGGGCGAGGGGAGGCTTGCTTGGCGGTGGTCTGCACGAGGCTTACTATCACTTTCTACATTCTGGACAAATTAGAGATAAACATGGAAAGAGTGGGCCCTTCTAAATGTCGGAAAATTAAAATGAGTGTTGGTAAAATGATTTTTCTACAACAGGAACTTAAAGAATTCTTGCTCGCATTTTATCTCAATATTGAATTAGGATCCTCTAGGTTAGCTAATGTAAGGCGTAGGTACCTCAAAAGATCACATGAAAATTAACCTACATTTTTAGGATAGCGTTTTGGCTAACTTTGTTTTAAATTAAGAGTGTAATGAACATACTGAAGTCACAAACCCACTAAGAACTAAAAATGAAATGGTGCTATGGCAAATTACTTTCTGGACTGCAGTTTTTCTCTCCTGCTGCTTTGCTATATCCATTTGTTAAAATTTTACTGAAAAACAATGGTTTTTATCTCATTTTATTTTTACTACTTAGGACTTCTATGCTGACCTTCACCTCACCTCTATTTCATTTATATCTATTAGATATAAGAATATCTAGTTCTTATATAATAGAATAATATATTGGAATGGTTAGAACTATTAGGATTGTAAACCTCCACTGATGTGGTGATTGTGTCTGTATTTTCATCTCGCCTATCACTTCAAAGCTGTGTCTTATATGATCTGAAACGTTGAATGATATAGCTTTAAAAAAGAAAGATCTTTAATGAAAATTACATTTCTTGATGTATATACAACATAGTACACTTACTCCATACAACTTCTAGAAAAGATATTCAGTTAACACTTTATTTCATAAATTCTTTTTTGTAGTTGATATGTCATTATTTTTAAAAATCCATTTTTGTTTTATGTCATTAGGCACATTTATACAAAATCTATTTTCAGCTTCAAATGTGTAGAAGTTTCTATAGAATTACACATGTGAGAAATATCAGATTAGGGATCGCTCAAACCTATGCAACCTTATAATCAGGGCACGAAACTATCATCCAAAGAGTATTCTACTACAGTAAAATTCTGCACAAATATTCTAATCAAACACTGCACTCAGCTTCACATGAGCGTTGTGCCTCCTTTTGTCCACCACACATAAGAGCTCCAGGAAAGAGTAGACGAGTATCTCTCGGCTAACTCAAAATCTGAACTGCAGCACAATACAATACCTGACCCTCAAAGATTTCACTCTTATAGTAAAGAGTTTGATTCCAAACTTCTAATTTACTTTGCTCATAAAGTCCTTTTCAAGAATGTTCATCAGTTACACTAGGTTGGGTTAAGTATCTGGATTAACTTCATAATCTGTGATCAATATTTACTTCTGACCCTTATCCAGAGTATGCTTCATATAAAATATTTCTACTCTCTACTAGCACTGAATTCACCTTCTCATTGGGAGACGCTATTAAGGAAACACTACAACTGAATTACATACCCTAAGGAAGGAAAAGCAAAAAACAAAACCAAAAATATACAACCTTCTTGAACCACTTGAATCTCTTAACTGGGAAGAACTAAGTCCCACGGAGCAATGAAGGAGTTCCTTCATGGTAATACTGTCCACGGAGCTACTTCTCTGCCTCTTGTGATTTTTCTCATGGTCCTACTGCTCAGTGTAGTTCCTGACAGGCCAGTTACCAAAGGTATCAGATGTGCAATGAATAACAAAGGAACAAACTCTCCTCTCCTGATCCTTCCCTTCCCCATCTACTAGAAACATTCTATCTCAAAGTGTCTTCAAAGTGTCTATCTTAATGTCATCAAATAACATTTGGGAAAAAATAAAAAACTTCCTGCTACATTGAAATGGCAGTTTTTGTCCAAGCAACAATATGATCAGATATCTCTTGAGAGGCATATCACAATTTTGGGATGTCTACTTTGATTCTATGAAAATTGACGTTCATTTGCAATACTTTTAGTAGGCATTTTTCAACCTCAAGAATTTTTTTTTCTATTTAGACTGTTTTAGACCAGTTATAGGGTCACAGCAAGATTGAGAGGAAGGTACAGGGACTTTCTATATAACCCCTAATCCCACCTATGCATAACCTCCCTCCCTATTAACAGCCCCCATCTCAGTGGTACATCTTCTCTCTGTTTGGTGAGGTATCTGCCAAAATCTTTAGCTGTTCAGTTAAATTGTCTTCTTATTGTTGAGTTTTCAATATTTGTATGTTTTGGGTAACATTCTTACTAACTTTCTGCCTGGCTGATAATATCCATTTTGGATAGAAGGTGTTGAAGTCTCTAACTATGATAGAACTACAAGGAGAAATAGAAGAATCCACTCTCAGTTTTTCAGTCATATAGTTTGACACTGTTAGGCACATATATGTTAAAGACTGTTAGGTCTTCTTGGAGAACTGACCCATTTGTCATTAAATAAAGTCACTCTTTATCACTGACAACTTCCTTTTGAAGCCAGCTCTGTCTGAAATGAACATATTCTTGCTCTTTAGGAATACTCTTAACATGGTACATTTTTCACCATCCATGTACTTGTAGTCTCTATGATGTGTCTCTATGTGTACATAAAATGGATTTCTTATAACAGCATACGTAAGTCTTATTTATTGAATCATGGTGACAATCTTGTCTTTTAATCAGTGCTTTTAGATCATCTATGTTCAAAGTCAGTATTGATACAGTGGGGTTACTATGTTACATATCCATTACTGTTTTCTATTTGTTGCCCTTGTACTTGGTCCCATTAGTCTTCCATTTCTTTTTGCCTTTCATGATTTTAATTGAACAGTTTATCTGATTCCATTTTCTCTTTTATAGGAGTTACTGATAGAATCTGGACAGGAGCACCACCTTTTTGAATAAGCCCACCTGTAAGGCCCAGAAAACAGGCCCTGCTCAGCCCCGGGATGAACGGCGACCCAAATACTCACAGGAGACCGGTTTTGATGCAAACAGCAAGAGGTTTATTGATTCACCAGCGCGCTGGGGTCAAGACTCATACTCACGCAGGAGCAGAGGAGTCCGACCCCTAGCAGAATTTCACAGGAGGTTTTAAAGGAAAAGGGACCACAACCAGGGGGAGGCGAGGGGGAGATCTGCTGATGACTTGATAGCAAAAATATTTCAATTAGAGTCCCCCCCACAGGGCTTCAGTATTCTTAACTTTATCTTTACGGCCTATCAGTTCCTGGAAACCTATGGACCCAGGTCCTGTTTTGCAAGCTATTGTGTCCAGGCCGGTTTTTATGGCTTAGGCCAAGGGTCAGAGCCCACTTAAAATTTTCCTATTCCTTAGGTGGTTTCGGGGAAACTGAATACTCAGGCCTTCTGATTTCTAAGGCTTTCTGAGGCCTCTCATGGCGTTAGTTTGGTCCTTTCACACCCACCATCTCAGAGAGACCTAGGTTTCATCCTACGTAGGCTGCAAGCATCCTCCAGAGGACAGGTCAGCAAGCCACAAGCCCACCTTTCCCCTGACCCCTCCCCTCAAAGAGCCCACCAGAAAACCTGGCCATAAAAAGCCTCTTAGCCTGTAAGAGACACCTTCTTTGTTCTGCTCGCCAGAAGAGAGGGGTCCCTCTCAGGTTTGGCATTAAACCTACTTGGACGGTGGAGTTCGCATCCCCTCTTTTCCTTTCAGTTATACCTTCTATTATTTTTTTAAAGAGGTTTCACTAGAGTTTACAACAAACATTTAAAGTGGTCCAAGTCCATTTTCAAATAACACTATACCACTTCAGGGACAGTCCAAGCATCTTATAATAAAATAATCCTCAGTCCTTCCTCCCATCCTGTGCATCACGGCTGTCATTCATCTCACTTATACAAACACACACAACATATGAAACCAATGCCAAGGTAGAAAACCTGCACTATAACTGACAGACTGCAGTTGGCTCAGAGTGGGCAGCCCAGAGTGAAAAACTCCAGGCTAGCTAGTAACAGGGAAGCCCCATAGTTTGTAAGCTTTACTTCCAGGACCACCACTAGGTTCTCACAGTAAAATTAGAGTAAAATCCCCTTGTGCTCCTAGCAAGGGGAGGGGAAAGGAACCATTTTGAAATACACCAAAGAACTTTGTTCTCTTCAAAAAGGCCTTCCTTTAGGGAAAGCTAATTAACCAGAATAAAGCCAATACATTATAAACTACATTGCCATTATGACGTTTTTCCTGAATACACTGCCAGATGGTATCAGTTAAGATATACAATAGGTCTTCAGTTTGTTGTTTTCTTAGGATATTTTAAGTCTAATGCAGACACAGTATACATATGCCAGCTTACTGTGATAGCAACTGGTACATTACTCTGCTCATTTGTTCTGAGTAACAGGTACATTGTCTTGGTAATTTAACTCAAGCACCTTTTCTCTCACATACCCCAAAGTGACTAATGGTTTTGATATGGATTGTGTCCCCACACCAGAGATTATGGAACTCCAGGTAAAAAGCAAAGGATTGTGTTCAGTGTTCAAATACACTGACTTAATTCCTATACATAATTTGTCAAAAGCTGATTCTAAATTTTTCAGATTAAAAAAAAAATAAGGGCAATGGGTTTATAAGAATGAAAAAGTTTAACATAGAGGAAAGAATAGTCTAATTATATGACCTTTGAGAAAAATTTCATGCAAGGATAAGGAAAAATGAGAGCTAGCACTGTAAGTATAAGAAAAGTGTTCTTTTTGTGAATTATAAAATAATTTTATTAAACATTATTTGATAATTGACAGGGACTAAGTTTAAAAATAAAGTTTTATATGCTTGACCAATAAACCAGTTTTATATGTGTTTTTAAAAAATGTTCTGAGGTAACACAATTAAAATATATTAATTTTAGATGGCTGTTTTGGGATTCCCTGGGTTTCTGAAGTGACCTTACTGCACAAAGTTCAGTAGTTTAGTTGCCTATCTACCTAAGTTATTCAGAGCATAAAATTGTGGAGTAATGCCTAAAGATGTCTACTCAAATACAGAAATGTGGAAATAATACTAATTTAAACCAAACATTAATAACTGACCAAAATAAAAGAAGAGTCAAATCACTGAGCAGAGGTTGTCAATACGTAGAAGGTCTCTTTATTTCAGATTATTAAGTTTTACAGATCAATGGAATGTCAGGAAAGGAAGTTTTACCTACATTTTTATTTTGTGTTCTTTCAACCTGTGTTTAGACAGTCCTCAGTGTATGTCAGCAATGGGAGCTTCTTTACTTGAGTGGGTGAGGAAACCAATATCTAGTCCACTTAAATCCATGCCATTAAAACATTTTAAATCAAAAGAATAGTTGTGATTGTTACAAACTATATAAGTCAGCTTCTGAAACTACTAGCAGCTATTGGCTCAGTTATGAAGTATCTTTAAAAATTTAAACTTTTAAAAATATTTGAGGTGCTATATATATAAAATGAAAATTCATCTGTGGCTAAGATGATTTCTTTTATTCAAATGCTGAATGGCATTGCCTTTTGAACTTTATATAAAAACGGGTGATTTTCTTTCACTATTATTTTCATAAAGAACATTTAATAGAAAAGCTAACTTATGAGTTAAGAATAATTCCTGTCCTCTAAAAACATGTTTCCTGGCAGACCTTAAAATTTCTTATGCTTTCAGCCATTCTTTTTATTAAAATGACCTTTAATTCTACAGTCCCTCTTTTGATCTCATAAGCCAAAAATGGACTGAACATTCACACAGTCACCTTAAATTCAATAGGTGTAAAGCTGAGACAACATTATGACCTCTAATAAATTTCTTCATGAGGATTCCACCATTCAACACCTTGTAACCTACAGTAAAAACCTGGAAATCATGCTCATGTAACTCTCTTCAACATTGCTGTGGCCTGGCCACTTTATAAAAACAGGAGGAACCTCCACCCAGTTTGGTTTGCATGTGGAGACAGATGATGCCAAAAACACGCACCAAGAAGATACAAAAAGATTTAGGACTTACCTGAGGTCTCTGGGATGAGCCGAGTAGCCTCGAGCAGGTCCAAAATGACTTCAGAGAACAAGGAACACAGCCTGGGTTGGGCTTTTATTGTGGTTGGGGGGGTGGGCTTGGTGAGGATTCTGTAGGGAGGCAGGAAATTAGGCTGTTTGAATATCCTGCAGGGGCTAAAGGAGAGACACTTGAGCGTCCTTAGCAGCCTGCCCAGGTGTGAGGCTTGAAACTGCAGTCAAATGGCAAAAGAGAGCCTAGCTCTATAACATTCACACAACCACCAACAGGTTCTTCCAATGTTACCACCCAAATTTTTTTTTAAGTTTTCCTTTCTTCTCTCCTATTACCTCCAATTTAGTTCAGAGAAGCTATCGTCTTTGTATGAATCTCAGGGATAGATTTCTGACTCAGTACATTTCTGTAGTCTACATGCACACTCTATCCTTCACACATACAGTTCTAGAACACAGCAAGAATTACACCTTTTACCTACAGCATTATCTCCGACAAAACCTTTGATGTTTAAATAAGTATAAAGAATATCTTCACTGGTACATATGCCATCTCTTGATTTTTTTCATCAATCCATCTCCATCAATAAGCACTTTAAATGTGCCAACACTACTAAATGTGTCATGCAACCCCCTCTGTGCCTGGCAGATCGAACAGCAGTAACCAACACTGAAAACTGGAACATTCGGAGCTCAGGACCACAAAGACTCCAACAATTCATGGAGGATCCCTGTCTATGGAATTTGTTTTCTGAGATACAATAAAATGTACATTTTGAATGAGATACAATAATTAGAATTATTTCAATTACTAGAATCATTAATAATTAGAGCAAATCTCAAATAATTCAAACCTTTTTTCTCCAGTCATGATATAATTTAGAAACCCACTTCTAGCTAATGATGAGCAGGTGATAAAGTATTTCACAATTGTTCAATTCCTCCCTAAAGTATTTGGTGGGTTTTCTACCCTGCAGACTCAGCAAATGGTTTCACATGGAGAGCAAAAAGGCACCATCTGCTTTGAATAAAATTGCATGAGCATAAAAACTCATTAATGACCAAACTACCATATTCTAAAACTTTTGTAAATATTTGCATATGAATGAAAATGTGAAAAGTTTTCAACATTATATTTTGAAATGAATATATTGGACAGAAAATTTGGTACATTTATTTCAATGTATTTGAAACAATCTAACTGCATGTACAACACTGGATTTCAAAAATAACTAAATAAAAACTCAATATTATTTCACTAATAATTATCTTCTATTATGTTAAAGAGGAGAGATTAAAATATCACCAGAATATAGGCAGTGTTTTTTTTCAGTCTTCGTGCACTCACCTGGTAACACATTTAGTATATTCTTAGATTACTAGTTTTGGGGAGATATTGAAACTTAGAAATTCAATGCATTCAAAATTACCAAAATGTAATTTTTCTCTTTGGTTTGATCCTAGATATGCTCTAAAATTGACACAGCTGTACTGAACAGAGATTAGGAGTCAAATACCTTTGCTTTATTTTGAAATAATCACATATGTTAAAGATAAAAGACTACCTACTGATTTGGTTAAAAACTAAAATAACTAGGTCAATTTTATTAATATTTTATTAATAATAAACCACAGGTCATTATGCAACACAATGCATTAAAAATATCAAACACGCTCATCTTTCCTTAAGAAACTGTATGAACCTTATGGGTAACCACAAGCCTAAAGCCTGTAATAGATACACAAAAATTAAAAAAAAAAGAAATCCAATCACAACACTAAAGAAAACCATCAAAGAACAGGAGAAGAGTATAAGAGAGGAAGAAAGGATCACAGAGGAACTACAAAAATAACCAGAAAACAATGAATAAACTGGCAGTTAGTACATACCTATCAATAACTACCTTAAATGTACATGGACTGAATGCACCAATCATAAGACACAGGGTGGAAGAATGGATAAAGAAACAAGACCCATCTGTATGCTGCCTACAAGAGACTCATTTCAGGCTAAAAGACATACACAGACTAAAAATGAAGGGATGGAAAAAGATACTTCATGCAAATAATAGGGAGAAAAAAGCAGGATTAGCAGTACTTGTATCAGACAAAATTGATTTCAAAACAAAGTCACAAGAGACAAAGAAGGACATTACATAATGATAAAGGGGTCAGTCCAACAAGAGGATATAACTATTATAAATATCTATGCACCCAACATAGGAGCACCTACATATGTGAAACAAATACTAACAGAACTAAAGGGAGAAATAGACTGTAGCTCAATCATATCAGGGGGCTTTAACCTCCTGATACCACTTGCACCAGGGTCAGATCAACCACACAGAAAATAAACATGGAAAAAGAGGCAATGAGCAAAACACTAGGTCAGAGGAACTTAACAGATATCTACGGAACATTCCACCCAAAAGCAGCAGGATACACATTTTTCTCAAATGCAAATGGAATGTTCTGCAGAATAGATCACATACCAGGCCATAAAAAGAGCCTCAATAAATTCAAAAAGATTGAAATTGTATCAAGCATCTTTTTTTTTAGAGTTATAAATATTATAACAGAACAAAAATAGCATACTTAGCTTTCCCCAAGAAAAACAGAATTTGACATATGTATGAATTTTAATTCTTAAAAACCATTTAAATAATCATCATGAAGGTGGTATCATCAGTGGTAGATTGTTTCTTCAAAGGAGTTTTTTAAAAATGTCCACTTTGTAATTGTGGTTCCACATAGAGAACAATATTAAGATCATGACACACTATATGCTTTAATACTGCCATCTTTCTTCACAAATCAAAGTATATATTGTTGTTTTATCTGAGACAAAGAAATTTGAAAATTTTCGGTAACAGATTAGTACCTAACTTCACTGGTGATCATCACTGGTCCCTTCTTCCTCTCGAAGATCAATATGCACAACAGCGGATCTATCCAAAGACAGCACCAGCTTCTTCACTGAGAGGGAGATGCCATCTATAAAAATGCTCTTTTCCAACCAAAAATCAAGTTTCTGTCAAAAAAGTTTGCAAAATGCAGGCTATGCAATTTATCCCTTGAAGCTACCTTGGAACTGGGAGTACTGGTCACATGAGAGGCCCATGTGTGGGTCACCGTTACAAACCCAAATTCAGCCAGACAATATTTGGGTACTGTTAATGTTCAACATAGAGCTTAACACCTTAATTCTGGATTATATTTTTAAGTGAGTTTTATTATTACAATTCAGCTCCATGTATATATTTCATTCAGACCTGGTCATGTATTTGTATCCTAGCAAAAAATATTTATTCTTTAATGACTCCTACTAAAGTACTTGCAAACTTTCTGAAATGCCTTGAGACATTATATTCTCTAGGTGTGAGATAAAAGCTGGCCTATAGTTAGTGGTCTGATTTTGTCCTGAAGAAAACTGAACCATCACTGAATGTCATTCATGTTTCCTGGAGCCCCTCGGGGTTCACAGACTTCCACACGGTCCTTTCATTTCTAAGAAGCTGGTACTCACTCCTCTCACCTCCATGGTAGGGAATGATTCTTGAGAACATTTAAAGTTCTTTCTCTTCCCCTCACATGTCCATCCACATGGACTAATGGAAAAGCTCAATATCCATGCTTTTCACTATTATATGAGCTATTTGTTTGGCCTACTTATTTTTTTTTCTTAAAACAAGTGTAGCCATAAAGAATATTCTTTCTTCTTCAGCAAGGAGCACTCACTCGCTCAGTTTGCTTATACTGCAGGTCATGTGTGCTGGAAGTAAGGTCCATCTGGGAGATATATAAAAGCATGATTTTTGTGAGATTCCTGGCATATAAAATATAAATAATATGTACTCACTTGGCTTTTCTAAGAGATACGCTCTTTGGTAACTCTTAGTGATGATGGTGATAATGAAGACAAGGGGTGGAGGTGGAGGGTACACATGATACAACCCGACCTCAACACTCAACTTGAGTATTGAAAGGAGAATTGGACTTTTTAAGGCTTATCAAAGTTTCAACAGAAACCACTGTTTCTTATTCTTATTAGATATTTTGTCTGAGTGTGTTCATATTTAGAATACACTTTCCAGGTGTCTAGTTTAATAACTGCAGATCGTTAGATAAATGTTCTACTCTGAATATGTACCACTTGTATCCTGTGTTTGGAAACAGTACATTTTAGTCTAATTTTGCTCTGAGCTGCTTATGAGTGTATTAATAGTATTTCCTAATATTTATAATTTCTAATTTTAATTTAGCAAAAACAGCTATAGAATTTAAATTTTGAGTGCAGAAAGCCACACTTAGGAAAGAAGACAGCTCCCTGCTAAGAATATTTTATAACATTATTACATTTATTTAATTTGACATTTAATTTATCACTCAATAGAGTTAAAAGTACTATTACAGGTATTAAAGCTCCAAAATTCTAGGAGAAATGGAGGCTACATTGCAAACAGATTTTTTTACTAGCCTTGGTCTCGATCATACTGACAGTTTTACAAAATATATCAGCATCAGTGAAGGTATCACAAGAAAGTCACATATGAGATGAATTTTATTTTGCTTGGAAAGGTTTACTCTAATCTTGAAACCACTTTCAATTTTTTTTAACAGGTGAACTTTGTTCATATATTTTTTTAGCTACTTCTACAGCCATTTTGCACAACTATCCAGTATTAACTGGGTTTTGTGAGGAAATAATTATTTTGCTTTCTTTATTAAGCAACCTGAAATGTATACAATTAATTTCTGACTTTGAATCACTAGTGAGAAAAGACTAATACTAACTAGCTCAAGAGGGCTTGATGTAAAAGAGGATGGAGAGTCTACAGCTCCTTACAACTCCAATCTAAGTGTCTACTCAATAAGGGGGAAACAAGTGATTTCCTCAAACTTAAAACACATACATTTATCAGATTTTTGAATTTCTATTGATCATATATAATTGTTTATTCATGAATATAAAGGCATTTAGTCAAGTAGCCAAAAAGACAGACTATAAAGACTTTAAATATTCATGCTTTGAACTGAATGTCATTTGTCTAGGATGTTCCAATTATTTCTCAAAACATCAAATCCTTTTATATGCTTATTTCAATCAGGTCTCAAGCTATTTTATGGAATCAAATATTCATGGTTGATTTACAATGTATAAATATTTAAGTGGACAATATTATGTTGAAAACTGACATTGAAATAACTTGAACAAATGTAATTTGCCACCAAAGGAATGTGGAAATCTCTACAGAAAATTTAGTTCAAGACCAATATCTTGAGCTTCATTTTGTTTTATAATCAGCATTGCATAACCTGAAGTAAAATAATTATGCAGTGTAGTTTAAAGGCAGTCTGTGATAAAATAAGCATTAATACTCTTTGCATTTTCTTTTTGAGGATTTCACAACTCCTCAATATTTCATTAGCATATCATGTGTTATTAGGAATAATTTCTTTTATATACCAAAAAAAATGTTTTAACCAGCTTCATTATCCTCCCTTGAAATTAAAACTGCCTTTCTGTGATAAAACCACACCGTCATTATAAAGAAAATCATGTTCAGAACCTTAACAGTTTTAGTAGAAGTACTTTATGAATGCAAACATGTGCATTTTATAAGTGCTGTTTTGCAATGATAATTTTCTTGAATTTGCTTTTTCAATGGTATGTCTGAATATAGAATACGACTATGAAATAGTACTATAACCTGCTCGTATACTTTATAATATTGAGGATGTACATGCTCATTTGTCTAATGCTTACCAGAAAGGCAAATGAGCCAAAAATTTGCTCCATTTATTGACTGATGTTCCTATATGATGAATTCTCAGAGTTACAGCAGATCAGTGGAGAATCTTACTGAATGCTCAGAAATGATTGAATGGGTCACTATAATGAGAAACCATATATAAATGTAAGAACAATAAGAGGTTAACATAATCTCAAATAACTGTGTTTGCATAATTATCTATCATCCATCTTTTCTCTAGATCCATGAAAAAGTAAACTAATTGAAGTCTTTCATATTGTGTGCTTTTAAATCACAAAATTTAATTATAATACAAAAATATAAATTTAAAAATACACATTTTTATAGGTAAAACATTGTGATATTCTTTGAAATAGCTTAAAGCCTAAATCTGTTTTAAACAGGCTAATATAAATACCCTCTGACATCAGATTTCCCTTTTGACAACTGCTTCAATCAAATGGAACTAGCTGGACTTCATAAAATATACTGTGTTAATCAATCCAGAATATTTGTATTTTGTATGCTTATTAGAAGTTATTACAATTATGATTTTAAAGGGAGGAAAATACTTCCTGCCAATTACACGTCAGCTATAATAGAAACATCTCTGAGATAGCGAGATTAAGGCTGTTTACAAGTCTGGCAAAACCACCAACACAACCACCTCACGTCTTAGTGACTGGCATGTGTCAAAGGTGAGACTATTTTCTGGAACATTTTAAGTGTGTGAGTGACAAGATGTAAAAATATGTCAGTTGTAAATTATCCCATTTTTAACCACTCGGGGGAAAATGAGTCTGGAAAATATGCTCCAAAGTATGTGTGTGAAAAATGAAAAATGTAAAAGGAATATATATTTGAATCTCTAAAAAGGAGACATGTAGCATTAATAAAAATTTTGTGTGTAGAAAAATTTGTGGCCTAGACTCAGAGTCAAGTAATTTCAAATGCAAAATAGTTAAGTACCCTTTAAATTTTTATAATGTCAATGTAAAATGTTAAAATCCTTCCAAATATAAAGTATAAGACATAAATAGAATCTTAATAATATTTATGATATAATGTCATATCATAAATGGTGAACGGCTTGCTTTAATTTTAATTAATTTGAATCTCTAAGGACCATGAATTTTAACAGCAAATGCTAACTACAAAAAATAAATGCATGCATATAGTGAAATTATTTTAGCTGTGTGACCATTTTGTTACTTATATTACATTTTCTCAACTATCAGGAAGTTATTATTAACCATTATTTTGGGACTATATTTGGTGAAAAATTGTTCCCTTACAGATAGTTAGCCAGCCAATTTCTGGAGAGGCTGAATTCACCACTAGTTATATAAATATGTGGCTCATTACTGCATCTAATGAAAATCTATCTGCCCATATCCATAATCTCCTATATAATTTCCCACTTCACCACTTACTTTGTTATGAAGGGCTAAGTATTAGAAAGAACATTTCTAAATATTTTGATTCCCAGAACACACAAAGCCTTCAAAATTACTCAGAATAAATCCTACCCAAACTAAATGTTGATTTAACTGAAACTTAAAAAAAAAATCTAGTTTCCAAAGCAATAAACTTGATATTATAAAACTTAAAACACAATAGTCTGAAATATTTTTTGTAATGCTTTCAAATCATTTTCACAGCTTTATCATAACACATCCAAGCCATTTATCCCTAAGAACTTACAAGAAAGTAAGAAGAAAGTGCTGCCATTTGTGACAGCAGGGATGGACTTCAAGGACATTATGTTAAATGAGGGACATTAGACTGAGAAACACAGGTACTTCATGAGCTCACTTCTATGTGGAACCTAAAAAACCTAAACACATAGAACTAAGAGTAGAATGATGTCTGGGGGCTGGGGGTGGGGGAAATGGGGAGATGTTGGGTCAAAGGGTACAAATTTGCAATAAGAAGATGAATAAGTTCAGAGGATTGACTTACAGCACGGTGATTATAGTCAACAATAATGTAGTATATATTTCAAAGTTGCTAAGAGACCAATCTTAAATGTTCTCACCATAAAAATGAAATAATTATGTGACATCATAGAGGTGTTAGCTAGTGATATGGTAATAATCATATTATAATATGTAAATATATCAAATCAACATGTTACATACCTTAAATTTACAGAATGTTACATGTCAATTAAATCTAAATTTTTTAATTAAAAAATCAAAAGAAAATGTTCAGTGACTATCAGCAAGAATATGTTTTATATGATGACGAGGAACAGAGACATAGTAAGATGGAGTAAGTGCTTTGAATGGTAATTCTCAGCCTGGGCTTCAAAACTGCCTGAGAAGGTTGTTAAAGAAAGATGTCTGGGTGCCTCTAGAGTCCCATTAAATCACAATCCATGAGAATTATGCCTCAGTGCCCTGAGATTTATTTACCTTGAAGACCAAGTATTCTAAAGAGCAACAGATTTTCAGGCAACTTTCAAGTTCTGTCACCATTAGGAACCATTGGCACAGACACAGAGAGACATGGTACTAAAGCACAAACTACATAAAAAGCACACAAAATGTAAATCAATCCACTTTTTAAAAAGATGTGGAATTTTGAATGTAGCTACATACGCATATAATCAGGGTCAAACATATCTTCAACGGTGAATATTTGTCTCTATTATTAAATTCAGAATGATTTTTTTCCCAACTTATTCAGTTGGAAGCTAGCTACCTTTATGTATTAATTTATGGCGGTAGAGAGCTTTTATATGTACCAACCAAGAGTGAGTGTTTCTCTTCCTATCCATAAGTTAATAAAACAATGACAAAAAAAAAAGAATAAAGAAAGTCCCAGAAACTTAGGATAAATACATTGCTCAAAATGCATTACAAAGAAATAAAATTATGAAAACTTGCCTTTAGATTTTCCAGCAAAGAGAAAGAAGTAAGACACAGAGAGAGAGATGACGAGATATACATGTGGAAATAGGGAGAGATGTAGTCAGCTTATCTAAAATCTAACATACTTGGCTAGATTCTAAGAGAAGGGTGTGCATGAAATATATTTTAAATCTTACTCAATTATTCAGTGTAGAAATGTAAAACACAGCACTGCACTTGCCTGTTAGAGTAAAAGGTATTAGTTTGCTAGAGCTGCCATAACACCACTGCACAAGAAGGTGGCTGAAACAACACACATTTATTTTCTCACAGTTCTGGAGGCTAGAAGTCTACGGTTAAATTGTTGGAAGTGTTGGCTTCTTCTGAGGACTCTCCTAAGCCTGCAGATGACCACCCTCTCCCTCTGTCTTCACACGGTCTTCTTTCTGTGCATGCTGTGTCCTAAAACTCCTCTCTTTATAAGGACAACAGTCATGCCGGATTAAAACCCACCCAGAGACATTTAACCTTAATTACCCCGTTAAAGGCCCCATCCTAAATTCAGTCATATTCTGAGAGACTGGAGATTAGGATTTCAACAAATGAATTTTGGGGGAACACAATTTGGCTCATAACAAATATGGAGGTAGAATGAAACTTTTCTTAGCACTGAGTCCCAATCCTTTGTACAGAACTTTTTAATTAAAGAAATTTGGAAATAAATTTAATTTCTTGTACTAATTTACATATAAATGCATATACATGTGCAATCTCAAATAAAAAAATGTTTCCATAAAATAATAAAAATGAAGAAACAAATTATGTGTCTGTGTAATTTTGTGATCTGTATTAAGGATGAATTAACATGCTATTGTTTTGAGATGTTAACTAATAATAATGAATTTGAAAACTTTTATATCAACATTTTTTATCTATGTTGACCAACTTTATTTAATAAAAGTTTTTCAGACTCAACTTTACTTCATGGCAAGAGGGAAAAAAAGAGTGGAAAACTCAATAAAGTAATATAAGCTCCGTGTGTCAAAAAAAACATAGAAGTCAGAAATACTAGATGACTTTTAAGGATGAAATAAAGGAAACCTATAGTACCTCCTTGCAATCAGCTTACTGATGTACTATTTTAGAAATCACTTCTCTGGGAGGGTAAGATAATACTTTATCCAACAGCATAATAAAAACTGATATTAATATGAGTCAGGTTGAATCAATATTCTTATGTAACATTAAATTAGATTATGTTCCAACAAATACCCAGGATAAAACTAAGGCTAAGGTACAGAACCCATACGCTGAAATTACAAAACATTTCTGAGAAAAGTTAATAGAAAAACTAAGTGCAGGGATATAACATATTCTTGGTTTGGAAGATGTCATATTTTAAAGATGTCAATACTGTCAGTTCATTCCCTGTCCAAACACCAACCAATCCCCACCACGTCCCCTACCCCACCCCATTCTGTTAATTAAATAGCTAAGTAAAAATTTATCTGAAAATGCAGAAGGCCAATAGTAAAAACACTCCTGACAGAGTATAACAATGCATGATTTCAACAATCAGTATGAAGAACTATTGAAAAATAACCCTACAGAAATCAAGAGAGGGTGGTACAGGTGCTAGAATAGCAGACTGGAAAAAGTAGTCTCAAAACCATACTTCATATATAGTTATCTGCTAAGGCTTCAGTGTGGTGAGGAAAAGATAGTCTGTGTCTTCAATAAGCTCTGTTGGGTCAACTTAATTATGCATAAAGAAAAATTAAATAGTATTCTACCTGACTACCTGGCATATACATAAATATAAATTCTTGATGAATTGTACATCAAAATATGAAAATTAATAAATTACTTAAAACAAATGATAAGAAAATGTTTCCATGAACTTGTTGGAAGAGCAGACATTTTAATTGGGACACAAAAAGTGACAATCATGTAGGACAATATATTGATAAATAGGATAATATAATTTTGTTATTCACAAGGCAAGTGTAAGAAAATGAAAAGACAAGTCACAAAATGAGAGACAATATTGTAGATACATATAGCTCAAAAAAGGCATATATATATATATATATATATTTATAAATACACACACAAGTGAGGAAGAAAAAGAAAATTCAAAGGAAAATGAGTAAGAACTGAGCAGACTTCCTGAAGTATCCCCGAATGGCAAGTAAGATGATCATGGAAATACAAATTAGAACCTCAATTCAGTGTCACCACAGTGCATTGTGGTAGATAAAATGGAAAATATAGACAATACTAAGTGTTGAGGACAATATGGTGAAAACTGAATTCTCACATACAGCTGATAGAGGGGTACACTGACACATATCCTTTAGAAAACTGTGTAGCAATAATTACCCAAAATGAACATCTCTAAATCCCATGATATGTTATTCCCACTTCAAGGTGAACACACATATATATGTGCACTAAAACATATGTTGAAGATATTAAGAGTAGCATTACTCTAATGACCAAAAAATGCACAAATAAAATCAAATGTCCATTGACATTATTTAGATAAATGTAGGTGAGGCATATTCATACAATTTAATAATATATAGCAATTAAAATGAGAAAATTATATCCATACAAAACAAAGTGGATAGGTTTCAAAAACTTACATTATGAGCAAGCAGTCATAAAATATAGATTACATGATTCCACTTTTCAAAAAGTAAATAAGTTAAGTTACATGGTAGAAGATACACCAGGAGGGAACAGCGGCCAGAAGAGAGAAAAACAGGTCCTCTAACATGATGCTTCTGTTCTGCCTTTCTATTTATGTGATATTATATAAGAGTATTTATTCTATAAAAATTCATTGATATGAATAGTTACGGCTTCTGAAGTTTTCTCTGGGTAAACTATATTTCGACAAATTTTTTTGCCAAAAATAAAGTACAAATGTCCACTGGATATTATAAGTATGCAAATGTGTTATAGTTTATACATGGTGTAAATGAAATTTGATATTAAGATTACAGCTGCATCGAGGCCTCTGATGTCTGAGCAAAGGAAATGAAAGAATGTGAGTGAGATTTTTCAAGTGTACTACTATATGTTTTAAAAGCCATTTTAAGATAATTATAAATATTTCTTATGCTTTCCTATTTTTCCTTTAAAATTCTCAATCTTTCTATCTAAAAATGGCAATAACCACCTAATTTAATCTTTCTGCTCCCAAACTTAATCCATCAAATCCATTATCCACCTGACTTTCAGAAGTATCTTAAGAAAAGTCTAATTCCTCAATCAATATAATCATTGACCCACCAGATAAAGTCCAACAACCCTCCCTGTGACACACAAAATCTGCCCCTCATCCATACCCTCATTTCACTAATGCTCATTTCATTATGCTACACATATCTAATTGAGATATCAGAACTGAATGAGATAAATATTCATAAGATAAATGGGTCAGTATCATATTTTAAATAAGGAACTTGTTTTCCAAATTTACTTCCTCTGAAAGCAGTTTCATATCAAAAAATGTATGACAACTATTACACTTTCTAAAAGATTATTAAGCGTAATCATTATGCTTACTTTAAATTAAATTATTTAAATTGATATATTATTATATGGTGGACAAATAATATTCCTTCCCTCAGGAAAAACAAAGTCACTAAAGAGTTCAGACAGATTAAAGTGAATAAAATTAGAAGTAAAGCTAAGTATTTCTAAACATTAAAGCCATTTATTTACCTTTAAATTTTTCTACATAAGACTTACACTTCTAACTTCCGGGAAGATGGCGGCGTGAGCAGGGTGGCAGAAATCTCTGCACAAAACCATATATATTTATGAAAATACAACGAATACAACTATTCCTAAAAGAGAGACCAGAAGATACAGGACAGCACTCAGCCTGCATCTGCACCTGAGAGGACTCGGCACCCCGCGAGGCGGGTAAGATATGGAGCCGCGACCCGGTGGGACCCGAGCGCTCCCACACCTGAACGCACCAGCGGGAGGAGAGGATTCAGAGCCAGGAAGGAGTGGAAGTACAGGCCCACGAAATAACCAGCCCTGGTGATCTGCGCCGGGAGCACTGACACACATCATGGGGAGTATAGGAGATTGGAGAGACAGAGGGTGCAGGATCTGAGCCTGGGAATGCACTGGGTCCTTGCAGCTGGCTCCCAGGGACAAAAGAAAACCACGTGCTTTTTTTAGCTCTCTTAAATAGATAGGGGCCCATCGGAGGAACAGGATCCTTCCAGCACACTCAGCCCAGCAGGCTGGGGGTCGGGGGGAATTTTGGACCCCTTGGTTGGCGACTGGGAAAAAATAGACCTACTGAAACTTCCCAAAGAGATCAGCAGCCTCCCATTCGTTCCTACCCCAGCCAGAGCTACAAAGGGCCCTGCAGAGAGGCCTGGCAACAGCACCACATACAGCATCCTCATAGAATCTACTCCCCACGGACGTCTTCTTGTTGTTGGTTTTTTTTTTTTGGTGTTTCTTTTTTTCTCTCTTTTATTTTCATTTCTTTACTTTTCTTTCTCTTCTTCCGGTTTTTTTTTTTAAGTCTTAAAGAGCCCAGCTGACATATGTGGCACACCTAACAGCAACCACTTCTATTGCGATGAAAAGACAGAGGAATATGGTACAAACAAAGCTTATCCAGACCCAGACACCAGAGAGGGAGTATGAAGGGATGGAAATGCACACTCTCCCTGAAAAAGAATTCAGAATAAAAGTAATAACCATACTGATGGATCTACAGAGAAATATGCAAGAGCTGAGGGAAGAAGTGAGGGAAGTGAGGAAAGACAATGCAGAAATGAGACAAGCCATCGACGGGCTTAGCAGCAGACTGGACAAGATGCAAGACGCTGTTAATGGAATAGAAATCAGAGAACAGGAATACAGAGAAGCTGAGGCAGACAGAGATAAAAGGATCTCTAGGAATGAAAGAATATTAAGAGAACTGTGTGACCAATCCAAATGGAACAATATTCGTATTATAGGAGTACCAGAGGAAGAAGAGAGAGAAAAAGGAATAGAAAGTGTCTTTGAAGAAATAACTGCTGAAAAATTCCCCATGCTGGGGAAGGAAATAGTCTCGCAGTCCACGGAAGCCCACAGATTTTCCAACACAAGGGACCCAAGGAAGACAACACCAAGACACATAATAATTAAGATGGCAAAGATCAAAGATAAGGACAGAGTATTAAAGGCAGCTAGAGAGAGAAAAAAGACCTCCTACAAAGGAAAACCCATCAGACTATCATCAGACTTCTCAACAGAAACCTTACAGGCCAGAAGAGTATGGCATAATATATTTAATGTAATGAAACAGAAGGGCCTTGAACCAAGAATATTGTATCCAGCAGGACTATCATTTAAATATGATGGAGGAATTACACAATTTCCAGACAAGTGAAAGCTGAAAAAGTTTGCCTCCCATAAACCACCACTACAGGATATCTTAAATGGACTGCTCAAGAGGGAAGCACTCCTAAGGCTAAAAAGATGTCATGAGAGAAAATAAAATCATAGTAAAGAAAGCACCCATCCAAATACTAACTAAAGGCAAAGAATAAAACACCTAGTATATAAAGAATGGAGGAGGAAGAATAAGAAGGGAGAGACATAAAAAAACATCAGACTGCGTTTACAATAACTTAAAAAGAAAGTTAAGTTAGATTGTCAGATAGTAAAGGAGCAATCCTTAAAACTTTGGTAACCACGAATCTAAAGCCAGCAATGGCAATAAGTACATATCTACCAATAATCACCCTAAATGTAAATGGACTGAATGCACCAATAAAAAGACAAAGAGTAATAGAATGGATAAAAAAGCAGGACCCATCTATATGCTGCTTACAAGAGACTCACCTCAAACTCAAAGATATACACAGACTAAAAGTGAAGGGATGGAAGAAGGTATTTCATGCAAACAACAAGGAGAAAAAAGCAGATGTTGCAGTATAAGACGAAATAGACTTCAAAATGAAGAAAGTAGCAAGAGACAAAGAAGGACTTTACATAATGATAAAGGTGTCAGTCCAACAAGAGGATATAACCATTATAAATATATATGCACCCAACACAGGAGCACAGGCATATGTGAAACTAATACTAACAGAATTAAAGGAGGAAATAGAAAGCAATACATTCATTTTAGGAGACTTCAACACACCACTCACTCCAAATGACAGATCAACCAGATAGAAAATAAGTAAAGACACACAGGCACTAAACAACACAGTAGAACAGATGGATCTAACAGATATCTACAGAAATCTACACCCAAAAGCAACAGGATACACATTCTTCTCAAGTGCACATGGAACTTCTTCCATAACAGACCACATACTAGGCCACAAAAAGAACCTAAGTAAAGTAAAAAATATTGAAATCCTACCAACCAACTTCTCAGATCACAAAGGTATAAAACTAGAGATAAGTTTTAGAAATAAAACAAAAAGGCTCACAAATACATGGAGACTTAACAACATGCTCCTAATTAATCAATGGGTTAACGACCAAATCAAAACAGAAATCAAAGAATATATGGAAACTAATGACAACAACAACACAAAGCCATGACTTTTGTGGGATGCAGCAAAGGCAGTTCTAAGAGGAAAGTATATTGCAATCCAGGCTTATTTAAAGAAGGAAGAACATTCCCAAATGAATAGTCTAAAGACACAATTACTGAAATTGGAAAAAGAAGAAAAATGAGGCCCAAAGTCACCAGAAGGAGGGACATAATAAAGATCAGAGAAGAAATAAATAAAATTGAGATGAATAAAACAATAGAAAAAAAATCAATGAAACCAAGAGCCGGTTCTTTGAAAAAAATAAAATAGATAAACCCCTAGCTAGACTCATTAAGAGAAAAAGAGAATCTACACACATAAACAGAATCAGAAATGAGAAAGGAAAAATAACGACAGACCCCACAGAAATACAAACAATTATGAGAGGATATTATGAGAATCTATATGTTAAGAAGCTGGAAAACCTAGAAGAAATGAACAACTTCTTAGAAAAATACAACCTTCCAAGACTGACCAAATAAGAAACAGAAAACTAAACAGACCAATCACCACCAACGAAATTTAATTGGTAATCAAAAAACTACCCAAGAACAAAACCCCCGGACCAGATGGAATTATCTCTGAATTCTACCAGACATATAGAGAAGAAATAACACCCATTCTCTTTAAAGTTTTCCAAAAAATAGAAGAGGACGGAATACTTCCAAACTCATTCTATGAAGCCAGCATCACTCTAATAACAAAACCGGGCAAAGACCTCACCAAAAAAAAGAAAATTACAGACAAATATCCCTGATGAACGTAGATGCAAAAATACTCAACAAAATATTAGCAAACCGAATTAAAAAATACATCAAGAGGATCATACACCATGATTAAGTGGGATTCATCCCAGGGATGCAAGGATGGTACAACATTCGAAAATCCGTCAACATCATCCACCACACCAACAAAAATAAGAACAAAACCCACATGATCATCTCCATAGATGCTGAAAAAGCATTTGACAAAATTCAGCATCCATTCATGAGTAAAATTCTCAACAAAATGGGTACAGAGGGCAAGTACCTCAACATCATAAAGGCCATATATGACAAACCCACAGCTAACATCATACTTAAGAGCGAGAAGCTGAAAGCTTTTTATCCAAGATCAGGAACAAGACAGGGATGCCCACTCTCTCCACTGTTATTCAACATAGTACTGGAAGTCCTAGCCATGGCAATCAGACAAAACAAAAAATACAAGGCCTCCTGATTGGTAAAGAAGAAGTCAAATTGTCACTATTTGCAGATGACATGATATTGTACATAAAAAACCCTAAAGACTCCACTCCAAAACTACTAGAATATCTGAATTCAGAAAATTTGCAGGATACAAAATTAACACACATCTGTTGCTTTCCTATACACTAACGATGAGCTAACAGAAAGAGAAATCAGGAAAACAATTCCATTCACAATTGCATCAAAAAGAAGAAAGTACCTAGGAATAAACCTAACAAAGGAAGTGGATGACCTATACTCTGAAAACTACAAGACACTCCTAAGAGAAATTAAAGAGGACACTAACAAGTGGAAATTCATCCCATGCTCTTGGCTATGTAGAATAAATATTGTCAAAATGGCAATACGACCTAAAACAATCTACAGATTCAATGTAATCCCTATCAAAATACCACCAGCTTTCTTCAATGAACTGGAACAAATAATTCTAAAATTCATATAGAACCACAAAAGACCCCGAATAGCCAAAGCAATCCTGAGAAGGAGGAATAAAACAGGGGAATTACTCTCCCTGTCTTTAAGCTCTACTACAAAGCCACAGTAATCAAGACAATACGGTATTGACACAAAAACAGACCCACAGACCAGTGGAGGTGGAACAGAATAGAAAATCCAAACATTAACCCAAACATATACAGTCAATTAATATTTGATAAAGGAGCCTTGGATATACAATGGGGAGATGACAGCCTCTTCAGCAGCTGGTGTTGGAAAAACTGGACAGCTACATGTAAGAGAGTGAAACTGGACTACTGTCTAACCCCATTCACAAAAGTCAACTCAAAATGGATTAAAGACCTGAATGTAAGTCATGAAACCATAAAACTCTTAGAAAAAAACATAGGCAAAAATTTCTTGGACATAAACATGAGCGACTTCTTTATGAACATATCTCCCCGAGCAAGGGAAACAAAAGCAAAAATGAACAAGTGGGACTATATCAAGCTGAAAAGTTTCTGTACAGCAAAGGACACCATCAGTAGAACAAAAAGACATCCTACAGTATGGGAAAATATATTCATAAATGACGTATCCGATAAGGGGTTGACATCCAAAATATATAAAGAACTGACGCACCTCAACAAACAAAAAGCAAATAATCCAATTAAGAAATGGGCAGAGGACATGAATAGACACTTCT
>JAQQAC010006877.1:3859494-4296266 GCA_029783875.1 Phataginus tricuspis | reverse complement strand
ATCCTCCTCGAGACCCACTAATAACCAGCCCCGCGGGCCGGGGCAGTCAATAATTATAGAATCAAATGGTACATCAACTTCCTTCCAAGATTTAATTTGGCACACAGTACTTTGAAAAGTAAAACCATTATAAAATACTGCAACTCCTGAGTTTAGTATCTTACTAGTTTTTCTGACCCAGATAGGTGGAATAAATTGAAATCTTTTCATTAATATCTTAACAGGATCATTTTTAAATTGCATTTTGAAAGTAATCCCCTTGAAATTGCTTATAAAAACCATCATATAATGCTGTTTCAAAAAAATAATATATTTTTGGTCTCAGGGCTTTAAAATATCAATGCCAGTTTCTGTGTTCATCAATTTCTTGGCAACAGAATAATTTTTAAGTTGATTATTCTTGGTTTGAACATTTGTTGATTCTCTTCTTTAATCTGTGAAGAATACAGTTTAGTAGAATGTTTCATAGATATCCTATAATTGTAGGAGGTGATTGTGATAGCATTTTGTAAATATTGCATAGGCAATGACATAGCTAAGTATGTTGATTGTAAATATTGGTGGATTAAAAATACTGATGGGCAGTTTATTTAAAATTCAGATGCCCAAAGATTCATGTTGAAACACTGTATTGCTAAGTAAAAGCTGAGTGCTTCAGGATTTGTGAACCATCATTTTAAAGGAATTCATTGATGAAAAAATTATTTAAGTGAATATATTATATACTACAAAAAGACAGGGTCCTTTTTTCTATTTAACAGCAAAATGAAGTATTTTGACTTAACATTTTCTTTATGGCAATCCAGAGGGATAATCTTTTTAGTTCTTAAAGGAATGATAAAAATTGGGTTATTATAAACATAAAAACAGTATCAGAGATACTTGTTTAAAACACAAATTTCTATTCTATTCCTTCCATATGAAACATAATTTCAGGAGGGAGTAGTAGGAATGTGAATTTTTAGCAATCCCAGAAGTTGACCAAGTGGTTCTCAAAGTAGTTCTGTAAAATAAAGCATCTATTAACAAAACATTTTTATGTTGATATACTAACTACTACTTATTGTCATCATTTTTGACAGGTATTATATGAAAGTGCCTCTCAATATTTACTGCTCAATGCAATCATAAGATGGAGATGCTCTTATATGTATGTTACAGGTATAAAAAAAGGTGGAAAGTATTAAATAATTAGCCAAAGTCACACAAATATTAAGGAATAAATCCAGGATGAAACTCAGGTCTATCTTACTTCAAAAGCGATGATAATGACTTTTCATATAAATACCTTTATATCCTACTTTTGATTCTTCAGGTTTTAAGCTGGATAGAGTAACCAAATTCAGTAAATTAAAGCTACTATAAATTTGTCATTATGTGCAGACATTCAGAGATAGATTTTATGATGAACAGACATTGAAAAATAGAAGGAATCACTAGGAGAAACTTAATATCTGAATTTAAATAGGCTGTATTTCTTTAAACTCATCTTTTTATTATTGACCTTCTATATTTCAAATTCAAGAAAGGTTCTCAAAAATAGCATAAAAGAAAAAAGAAATACCCAGTAATAAAGATTTATAAGGTAGATGAAATAAATGCTAGTAGACTGAAGTAGGTATGATTCTTATAGGAACAAAACACTTATGAAGTGTTCATCTTATTAATGGATGTGCTTTATTTCCATTTTTTTTCTTGTGATGTTTTTGTCTAATTTTGTATCAGTGTAATACTCGCTTCAAAGAATTAGTTTGGAAGTGTTTCCTCCTATTCTACTTTTTGGAAAGGTTTGTGAAAGGTTAGTAGTAATTTTTCCTCAACATTTATAAAATTCACAATGAAGCCATCTGGTCCTGGGATACTCTTGTTGGATTTTTTTTTTAATTAGTCAATCTCTTGTGTTATAGGTCTATTCATATTTTCAATTTCTTGAGTCAGTTTTGGTAGTTTCTGTAGTAGGTATGTGTCCATTTCATCAAGGCTATCTAATTTTTGCAAAAATTATTCAAGGTATTCCCTTAGAATTATTTTTAAACTTCTGTAAGATCTGTAATGATGTCTTTTCTTTCAACATTGGTTTTGGTTATTTTGATAGTTCTCTGTTTTTTTTCTCTTGGCCTGTCTAGCTAAAAATTTGTCATTTGTGATATTTTCATTGTTTTTCTCTATTGTTTTCCTATTAATTCTTTTAATTCTATCCTTATCTTTATTATTTCATTCCTTCTGCTTGCTTTGGTTTTAATTTGCTCTTCTAGTTCCTCAAAGCAGATAGAAACTCCAGCTGTTGATTTGTTATTTTTTTCCCTTTTTTAATATAGACTTTTTCTGGCAATGCAATGTGTTTAAAACTGTGTAAGTTTTGATATGTTGTATTTCATTTTTGTTTGTCTCTCAATATTATTTAAATTCTCCTGTGATTTCTTCTCTGATGCACTGGTTATTTAGGAGTAGATTTATTTTTATTTACACCTAATTTTAACTTCCCAAATTTCTTGCTGCTATTGCTTACTGATTTCATTCTACTGTAGTTGGAGAACGTGCTTTGTATGATTTAAATGCTTTTAAAAATATCAAGTTTTGTTTTATAGTCTAATACATTGTCTATCTGGGAAATATTACACATGCCCTCAGGAAAAATGTGATTTTTCTATTATGGATGGAGTCTTCTATAGCTGAATGCCCAACAGGTATGTAGTATTGTCCCCTATTTCTTTACTGATCTTCTGACTAGTTTTTTGAATCATTATGAAAGTGGGGCATTAATTCTTCAACTATTATTATTTGACTGAGTATTTTTCAATTCTCCTGTTTTGCTTTATGTATTTATTAGGTGCAGTTATGTTTACAATTTTTTATTTATTCCTGACATATTAACATTTGCATTATAACGAAATGCCATTTTTGTTTCTAGTTAAAATTTGTGTACTAAAGTTTTTTTTCTCTGACATTAGTATGTCTAATCCAGCTCTATTGACTACTATTTGTATATCTTTCCATTCTGATAGAATCAACCCATTTTCTTTCCATTCTTTTCCATTAACTTCAACAAATCTGTGTCTTTGAATCTAAAATGTGTCTCTTTTGGACAGAACATAGTTGGATCACTTTTTAAATCCATTCTATCAATCTCTCCCTTCTGAGTGGAATGTCTAATCCACTTACATTGAGCAAAATTACTGATGTGATAGGAGTTATGCCATTTTGCAATTTGTTTTCTATTTTTCTTATTTTTTTGGTTCTTCCACTTTTCTATTATTGCCTTCTTTCGTGTTAGATATTTTCTAGTATACCTTTTCAATTTCTATGCTTTCCTTGAATAAAAACTCACAAGATCGCTGAATGCCTTTGGCTAATTTACAGAAAAAATTGATTTTGACTTTTGCCAGTATTCTCATTCTTTTATGAAAGTTAGGGTTTCTGGGAGTCCTTACTTGGCTCTTCTCTCTGAAGTCATCCCTATGGACCATTTTGATTGACATATTAGATCTTAATGACTAACCAAACTACAGTTTGATATTTTCAACTATTAATTTGGAAAAATAAAAAAAATGAATCAATGAAAATGATTAATTTATGCTATTTTTAGGGCCCAGTTTCTGTCATACCAGCTATCAAATTCACATTTTAGAAAGTCTTCTTCAATAATAAAATGTATCTATAAAATTTCCAAGGCAAATAAGAAAACAAATCCTACCATTTGCAACAACATGGATTATGCTTAGTGAAATAAGCCAGGCAGAGAAAGACAAGTAACAAATGATTTCATTCATTTGTGGAGTATAACAACGAAGCAAAACTGAAGGAACAAAACAGCAGCAGACTCACAGACTCCAAGAATGGACTAGTGGTTATAAAATGGGAGGGATTGGGGATGGTGGGTGTGAAGGGAAGGAGAAGGGCATTGAGGGCCATTATGATTAGACACATAATGTAGGGGGTCACGGGAAAGGCAGTACAGCACAGAGAAGACAAGTAGTGACTCTGTAGCATCCTACTATGCTGATGGACAGTGACTGCAATGGGGTGTGCGTGGGGATGACTTGATAATATGGGTGAATATTGTAACCACAGTGTTGCTCATGTGAAACCTTCATAAGATTGTATATCAATTATACCTTAATAAAATAAAAATTTCCAAGGCAAAATCATCCAGCTCTAAGACATAATTGCTCTAATTATAAACATTGGTATACTTCTGTTACATATCTGATTTTTATATCAGTTTCAAGTAAGATTATCAGCTGTTCACTAAAGTAAATATACAATTACCTGGAGAGAACACTAGAATATTTGGTGTACTAAAATGTATCAAAGAATATTGGGGAAACAGTTTTAATGGTTTTAAAATGCCTAACATTATAAAAACAGGTCTTGAGTGAAAGCAAGTAGTATATGTGATATTTCTGCAGTTCATCATTTTATTGCAGTCATGTGTATATATGGGTAAAATTAATTTGTAAGTCATCTAAACCAAACTTCTATTATCTCATTAACAAATGGTAACCCAAATGTTATTTGGATTCTTACGAGTATTAATACAAAACAATTCCTGAGATAGTCCGCTACATCTTTAAAGCTCTAATTATAATTTCTTCTTACCTAAAAGAAGCCTGTTTCTTTGGAAGTTACATTTTAATTCCTATTTGAATTCTGGAATAAAACAAAATAAATCTCTTCCTTTTCCCACATGGGAGAACCTGGCATAGTGAAGACGATGAAAGTATTGCACTCACATTTCCCGCAAGAAAATGAGTTAATATATGGCATAATCCCAAGAGTTGTAAAGTTTTCCATTTTGTGCTCCTTTTGAGCTCTTAGAAGATGAACTCAGCAGAGTCAGTACTGAAAACATGTTCTGAAAAACCACTGGGGATTGTGAGACAGCACGACGTCTGCACATCCGTTGCTATTCCTTCCAAAAAGAGCTGAAGGTTAATTCCCCTTGAATTTTGGCTGCCCTTAGCGATGTTCTTTACCTACATGCTGTAGAGAAGGGATATTCTGGAACTTCTGAGAACAGATCCTCAGTAGCCTTGCGACTCCTACCAGAGCCCTGGGGAATGCTCTTTCCCAGGATGTTCCTTCTCAGAATGTTCCCTCTTAAAATTCAGCTGCTATGCTAGCGAAACCCAAGCCACACAAAGAAACCACGTCCAGGTGTTCCTTTTGGAAACTCCAGCTGAATTTCTGGCTGACATCCAGCACCAGCTGCAGCCATATCTGTTAGAGTAGGACGACTTGGAAATCTAGGCTGGCGGGGTTGTTAAAGGACTGCAGCCTCAACACCATCTGATGCAATCATAAAATGAATTTAAGGCAAGAATTCCTAGCTGAAACTGTCAACTCCCAGCATCATGAAAGGTAACGATAAATTGTTGTAAGCCATTAAGTTTGGAGTGTTTTTTTTTTCCCCTCAGTAAGAAATAACAGGAAGGGAGGAATAGTCCCTTGTGCTGAATAGAATTTTTATATAATATAGGTTCTCTGTACTAATTTGTGCATTGCACCTCTGGCTAATTTAACTATGTACCTAAATTACCCTAAATGAAGATTTTAACTAAGCCACTATACTAAGTCTAATAGATTTTTTATTGTAAAAATATATATATATCATGGTGTAAATTTAGATTTTACTTATGACATTAATATTTTCAGAGAGATTACAGATGATTTTATTTTAAATGAAAACTGATTTCATACTTGCCTCACTCTATCAATCAGCCCTCAATGTTTGGCTTTAAAAACTTCTATTTAGAGCCTCAACTACTAAATATGAGAAGTTAAGGATTATTTTTTGGCCACTGCCAAAATGATAAATACTGAAGAAAAGAACAAGTGACATATCAAAACGTCTAATGCAGTATGTGAAGCTACTGTTTGAGAACAGGAAAGATCTATGACAAAACTATTCAACAGAATAATTAATTGATCTTACCTTTTTATCTTTTTTCCCTGAAAATGTTGACTTTAATATCAAAGTTCTCCTTTGGTCTCTAGAATACATTAGCCACTATTTTTCATGAGGATAACAAAGAAAACTCGTATGGTGAAAAATTAAGGACCAGAAGAAACAACTGAAATTCCTGCAAGTTATTTGTAGATTTAACATATTATAATCACCTTTATAATGTTCATGGCATGGGTTCTTTTAGTATTTCAATGTCCCCTTAGAGTTGAAAAAGGGCTCTGTCTTTAAAAATAGTAATTTGTGAAACATACCTTAGATTTCTCTATTTAAGATTTGTTTATGTTTAGCCTCTTAATATATTTTATATAAACTTTGAAAACTTTATTTTAAAAGGTATTGTCTTCTAATATAATTTCTTAAACTTCACTATAAACAAATGTCATCGCTTCAAATTCGGAAATAACCATTAGTAGCATCTTGAGAGTCTTCTTTTTCTTTCTTAATCTTTTAATGTCCATAAACTGACTGGGTTTGAGCAAAGTTTACATTGGGAAAGGTATGCTAACATGACCTAGTGCTGAGGACAATTTTGTGGACCAAGTCAACGTACTGTTGTGTAGATTCCACATATGAAAGTACAATTGGAATCTATGTGTTATATGCTTGTGTATCTCTGTCCTATAAGTGCAGAATCTGTGATTGGAAAAAGCTGTATTTTTCCATCACAAAAATTATCAAGATTTGCTCAAACATACCCCCATACTCTCACCACTACTAAATGGCTAGATCTTTCAGGTATTGCCATAAATTCCCCAAGGAAATTTAAGGCATTTATAAATTATGACATATAAATTTAAAGCATTCTATAAGTAGCTTCCCAGCTTAACTTGGAGAGTCTTCTGTAATTATTTAGTACCATCTCATTTTAAATCAGTTTAATATGACTTTTAAAAAATATATTACATTTTAGGTTTATTTTTATGTTTAATGTTTATTCCTATTACTTTGTAAAATCTATAGAACAGGTCCTATGAATTTTTACTTTTATCTTTAGATTTCTAGCATTGTTCCTGGATTCTTGCTTCTTCAAGGAATAGTCCAAACTTAAATCCAAAGCAAGGACCTACTGGCTTCTCTTTCCTTATAGTCTCTGTTTACTGTGGAGACTTTTTGTTAAAAGTGAGACTGGGTACTGGGGAAATTACTTCAAGACTATTACACTGAAGGCAGAGCACTAGGACATGCCAGGAAGGACTGTGCAGCTTCCAGAGCAGTCACCACAGATATCTGCTAAAAAGACTTCAGTACTGAGTAGATGATGAACCAACTGTTAGATAAACTGTTCTATTTTTTCTCCCCAAATAACTTTTATTTCCCAAAAAAGGAATTCCATTTACATTGCTGCCAAACAATATAGTTCACCCCTGTGAACAAAGATTATGCCAAACCCTAAACTGACAACTAGTTTTCCTTTTACTTAATTCTCTTACTTATCGTATGGATGCTTTTCTGGGCCAATCTCCTTTGTGGTTCATATGTTTTTTTTCCAGTTTTTGTGACTTTCAGAAATCCTAGAAACTATGAAAGTGAAGAACTCCTTGGCATCTCCTTATTCAAAACGCAGAAGTGGGCCATAAATCATCTTCAATTTTGTTTGTGAGCTAAGAGCAAACTGAAGGATAGATTTTTTTAGAACCACAGAGGAATATGATTTGGATGGAAAACATAAATACAGTTGAAATGAAAAAAATGTTCAATAGTTGTAAATATGCAGCAACTAACTTCCTTCTGTCTCCTAAATCTAGAGTCAAAATCTCAAAACCAAGCACAGACATGACAATGAATATACAGAATGAATAGACGATGGACATTGGTGGGTGAGCTTCCACAGTTCTAAGTCTATGAGGAGAGAGGACACAAGCCAAGTGTACAGCACAGTTCACCCAGGCAGAGGACAGGACACTTACTGTGGGAAGAATCATTCCAGGGAAAACAGCACCTAGATTATCCTTTAGTATTTAATACCAGTAATAACTCCAGCAGATATTACTAATACCACTGTCTATAGTTTGGCACTGTACTGGAAATTTCAATAAACTTCAGACATAATCCTCAAAACAATTCCATCATTTAGGTTTAGGAAGAATTAATTCCACATCTACTGCCATTCAGCATATTAAAGTCAGCAATTCTGCTTCAGATTTATCTGACTACAACAATTGTTCTCTTTCCTTCATACAACTTTCCTTGGGCATGAGCCTAAACAGTATTTAAATATGAAGAACTCAGTGACTAAACATGAACTTAGTATCTGGAAATCAATTGATGGCATAGCGGGTTGTCATGAACACAATCCTTCTATAGTAAACAAACTTGCATCTGGCAGTTTGCTAGGTTAGGAGAGTAGCGGTGGAAATCTGCAATCATGGTACTGGCAGACCGGGTTTGATATCTCTGAGCTATCAGAGAAATGTTTCATAGCACCTTGCATTTGCTCTGTCTGTATAGTGAGTATTGAATGAGTAAATAATTTAGGCAAGGAGTCATTAAAGGGAAAAATGAAGCAATAGCTGAAGAAGCAGGAATTATAACCTTGAGTGAATGAACAGATAAAAAAACCACAACAGTCAATTTTTCAACATTGCTTTTTTGGGATTAGGAGACTTAATTATTTAAAATTCAACATTATAAGGAAAAAGTCTATTAATATAATCAGCAGGTGGTATATAAAAGAAATCAAGAAATAAATCCCGTTTCAACTGTAGTTTTCCTAGCAACCTTTCCAGGTGTTTAAAACAGAATAAATGTGGCCACCTGTGACTGTTTATATACAAAGACCATTTCAATAACTACATATAAATAAAAACAATAAAGATTTCCCTCAGGCCTACCAGGTGCCAAGTGTATGATATTTATTTTACTCCCTGTATTTTTACTGAGAAAAGAACCTGTATTTGCCGATGAAAGAGATCATGAAGAAGCTGCTGTGACCCATCACTCAAAACACGCAGATGAACCGACTAATGCAGAAAAGAATTTTCCAAATGACATCGACCTTATAAAGCTCTGATATGTTGCTGCTAAGCAGCTTATATGTGGAATGCCGTGTAGTAGACAAGCATTACCAGATGCTGGCATCCCCAGGCTCCTCTTTCAGTGAAACTTGCAATAGTGCTGAGCAAATCCCAGTGCAGGACTTTTCATTTGTACAAGTGTAGGAAAAGAGGGAGCAGCAAATCATGGTACTTACTAATTTCTAGTTGCATATTCTAATACACAATTCCATGATTCTTATCCCTATTTGTACAGTAAACCCACATTAAAATCACTTAGGGGACCTGTAAAAGCACTCAGAAATGAAAATAGTCTAATTCAATGAGTTTCATCCCTGTACATTAAAACCACTTAGTGGAATTTTAAAAACTCTCAGAAATGAGATACACTAAATAAATCATGTATCTGAGGGGTGGGGTTAAATCCCATTCACAGATATTGCCCCCAGGAATTCCCATGTATAATTAGTGTTGAGAAATTACTGCTCTATAGGAAAAACAAGCAAACAAAACATGACATAGGAATTATTTTGGGAATGATTTAGCACAACCTAAAATATTAGCTATGAAATATTAAATGGCAGTAAATAAAGAGGCAAATTCAGCAGATAATTAGAATGGGAGAATTTCAAGAAAGATTTTAATAAAAAGAAAACTTTAACATTCACTGCAAAAGGAAAATGTTTTATCTTCTATTGTAAACCAAGATTAATGGAAAAATAATGATTACAGAAGGGAAAATACAGGTATTTAGAAATACATAAACAGAAACTGTAACATCTTGGGTTATAAATCTTGTTAAGAATAAACAGGAAACCCCAATATTTCTTGATGCTACCCACATTTCTGACTCCACATCAGCCTAAGATTTTTAAAAATGTGACAATATTTTTAAAGTTCTTAACCATTCCTCTCATGCAACATCTAAAACTCCACTTCAGTGTTTCTCCATGACCTTCACCACCTCTTTCCCCATCTTACCACCGTTACTAGCCATGTAATCCACCGAGCTCAAATTGCAGCTGCCATTCGCCCCCTGCTCTACATTAACTCTCCATAATAGGATGCTAAGGCCACTTACGTTAATGAGGGTGCTATCTTCGGATGAGTAGAAATTCTGCCATCTCCCACTGCTGCGCTTCAGCAGTCATACCTGTTTGACCTAGAAATCAAGCCAGAGAAACAATCATGTTATTCTTTCTGCAAAATCAACTATACAGTGAAGCTAAACTACTGTGCGAAATTGTCATTAACCTATGGATCCTCCTCAAGTAAGACCACCCTACTCAGCTGCTCAGCTGCACGTGGCCCCTGACACAGCCTCTGCACACTAGCACCTCATCTCTGTGCGCCAAGCCGCAAAGTGCTTATGGCCAGCCTCTGGCTTCTGCCTGCTGCCATGGGTACCCACCACTGTGAACAGAGTGGGAAGGAACACTAACCGCACACTAGAGAATCATCCACTGCCCAGCCTTCACTGAGCCCTGTCAGTCATGAATGCTCGCCAACTCCAGATGCCCTGTGCTAAATATGTCAAGTGTCACAGCCCTGTTCTAATAGCACCATTTTCCCTTGCCAAGATTTTACCCTCTTGCATTTTCATATTTACAGTGCTCTGCTCCCTCTTCCTCCCCTAACATCATGCTTCTCTCTTCTAACACAAACCCATTGGCTGTGCCCTTTGAAACTCCTGTTCTGTAACTTAAACACTCTCTTATTAATGTCCAGAATTTTGTCTTTCCAAAGCCCCATTCACAACACAGTGGAGTCCTCTATCATTTATTTGTCCAAATTTATCTTTCCCTTTACTCCTTTTCCTATTCAGCTAAGATGTATCAGTCTTGTTTCTGGCATACTCTCTTCTCATCCAGTAATTCTGATATGCAAAATTACCGTGTAAATAATACTTGAAGACATGGGACTGTTTGAGATCTCCTAGAGAAAGAGAAAGATGCAAAGAGAAGAGGGAATGAGTGTGTTTAGGGTTATCATTTGCAGTCATTTCACTCAATCTTTTTTATATATTGAATCTAGCTTTGTACTGTGCTAGACAATTTAAACTTACAATCTCATTTATTATGACATCATCCCTACATGATAGGCTTACTAACCACATTAAACAATATGCAAACTAACTTTCAGATATGTTAAATGAAAGTCCCTAAGTCACACAACTATAACATCAAAGAGAAAGACTGTTTTCCTATGGCTTCAAAAATTTACATTTTTTTCCACTATGCTCTTTGTGAAAGAGAGATTGTGGATTATGTTTTGCATAAGTTCATCTTCCCACTGAAGGTACACTGAGGACAAAATAAGTCTACCTTTGGAAAGAACACAGCAGTATCAACTACCTATTTCTTTCTCCCCCCCTTTCTGGCTACAGGGAACTTGCTTTCACAAAGCAGCCATTTTCCCAGAAAGTCATGATTTCAGGCTCCTGGACTACGACTTTACTGCAATTGATTCCTACTTATCAAAATCAGAGGAGATTGGTGATATTAGTGAAATACTGAAATAAGAAAGACATACAAGGCTAAGACCTTTAACTATAGCCCAACGTACCAGGTCATGTGATCAGAGATGAGGAAATACTTGGTGGTTCCTATCCCTCAATTCCTTTCTATAAATGTAGAAGCTTATTCCTTACTGGTAATTCTACTAAGACCAGTTTAGAATTGTTAACTTAATAAAATGGACTTAAATGGAATATTCTACTTAGTTAAAAAAAAAACCTACTAATACACAGGCATTAATTTTATGGCCAAGTCTCATGAACAGTAAAAAGCAATCTCTGATCTATGGGTATATTATTCCAAAATATACTCACTTCTTCAAAAATATTGAATATGATTCCAGTTATCTAATTCTTTAGAACAAATTACTACAAAACTTACTAGCATAAAACAATCATTGATTCTATGCTCAGGATTTCAGACAAGCCGCAGCAGGGATGGCTTGTCTCTGCTCCACAGTGTCTGTAGCCTCAGGCAGGAAGCCCAAAGATTGGAGTCTGGAATCATTTGAAGGATCATCTACTCACAAACCTGGCGGTTGTTGATGGGTGGCATCTGACAGCCTCAACTCCTCCAGGGTCTGTATCACCCAGTTTCTGTAGGAGGGGAAGAGTCTAACTTCAGTGGGTACCGCTCCAAGTTACAAAATCACCTCTTGTGATAAAGATATGCGAAGTTTGTTTTTCTTTTGAATAAAGCCTATTTGCTAACATAGATGTTGACCCCGGTTGCCAGGTGAATTTAGAATGAACTATGTGTGACAAGTGGTACTGTCAAGTTCTTTTAGTTGAGGACAAATGATTATCTTGAGAATATGTATGTAATGGTTGATCTGCTTGGCTATATACAAGAATGAGATTTCTTTCTGTCTTTGCAGTTCCTGAGTGACTGTCAGCAATGTGCCTCACATCTGGTTTACTGCTTATGCAATCTTAAAATTATTTTCTTTCTCCTCTGTGCTTGTAGAGACGTATTCTTGGCTAGGAGGTGATTTTTAAAAATCTATTCCACAAAATTCTTAATAATGGTGAATTTTCTCATTTTATGATTTTAGTAGGCTTTCAGTAGATCAAGAACCATAGTTTGGAAAACACACATATAGAACAAGTGGCATATTTCCTTTCTTTAAATTTACAATGTTTTCTCATTACTTAAAAAAATGCATTATTTTTCTCATCAATATCAATATAAAATATATTAGCTACACTTATGTTAATTTACCCGAGTTAATAATGCCTTATAAATTTTCTATCATAATTTTATTATACTAGACATATTATATATGAAATACATTATTAATTTAACTCTAGGAGATCTTATGTATAACTAAAGTTAATTAGTTTTTATTATTTAATTATTTCACTTTAGCATAATGGAATTTTTTGTGCCATTGTCACTTTAACACTTTTTCCTTTAAAATTTCATCCCCAACAGGATTTTTTTAATTCTATGCTTTTGTCTAAATAAAAACAAACTTTCACCTTTGGGTTTTAAACATATTTTAATCTAATTAGCAATAAAATCTTTTGTAATTGCTAATGTGGATATGGTTTTGTTTTTCTCACCAAGAGTTTTTTTCTAAGCGAAAACACCACTCTTGTTCTTTCTTGGGCATTAGATTTGAATTATGTTCTTTTTTTTTTAATGGGGACAATATTGAAGTAATATTTGCTATATGTATGCAGTAGAATACTATGTAATGACTAGAAGAAATGCACTATTTGTATATACTGAATGCAGAACATATGAAAAATATATGAATTTGAATTAAAAAAACATGGATCTCTAACAAACTTTGTTGGTATACTTATGAAAAATATAAATCAATAGTCCATACTGTCATAAATGTACATACAGAGAAATAAGGCTGTACAATAGATTGAAACAAAACATATTTAAACCATAAAGAAGGAAATGGTACCAGGGTTGAGGGATGAATGTTAAAGGCAACAGAATAATATATTGACAAAGAAAAATCTTGAGTAATTAATATTTGTAATTCCATGAAGCCATGAGTTTGATTAACTCAATTCTGTGTTCTCAATACTAAATGTATTAACAATATATAGTAAACAGTACATTTCATTTGGCTTTATGCAATGCTTGGAATTTTTTAATTGTTCTTGGGTGTGCATTTTTTTAAATTATCAACTCTTATAAACTGAAAACACAAAGATCCTTGTATCTGGTAACCATGTGCCTAGCAAGGTCTTTTACTAGAAAAGTGTGAATCAATTTGTAACTTAATTTATTTAGAAGGAACATAACTGTTCCTCATACTCCACAACAAAAACACTTTTCATATACACAAGCATTCGTATTAAAGCTAACAAAAACTTATCAAATTTAATTTTGAAAGTATAAAGAACAGTCCTCTGAAGTATATAATATTTAAATAAATACAAATATTACAGTTGCTTTCACACAACAGTTGAAATAATTTTATTGTATTGCAAAATGAATAGATTCACCACAAAACACTAAAAATCTCTCAAGTTGAGCAAAAAAAATGCAAATAATCTAAAATCTGGATTTATTTACCCTCATAATTAGATTTTTCTTGGCCATAAATGATTTATTTGTGTAATAAACTTAACAAAGAGATGATTTCAAATCAAATGTATATATGTGTGTGAGATTGCTTTTGGACTATTATGTTCCATGGCAATATTTTTGATCCCCAGAACAGTTATCTCTGTGCCTGCCTATCTCTCTCATCTGTCTATATCAATTTATCTATCTTCTACCCATTGATACTTGGGAAAGCAGTTTTTTTTTAACTTGCTCACATTCTTCTTTTAATTTGAAATTATTTCAATTACATGGTCTACATGTTTTATTTATTTATTTATTTTAATAATTTATTTTGGTATGATTAATCTACAATTAAATGTGCAATATTATGGTTATTAAACTACCCCTTCATCAGTTCCCCCACCAAACCCACTACAGTCACTGTCCATCAACTTAGTAAGATGCTATAGAATCACTACTTGTCTTCTCTGAGTTATACAGCCCTCCCCGTGCCCCCCCAACATTACATCTGCTAATCATAATGCCCCTTTTTCTCCCTTGTCCTTCCCTTCCCACCCATCTTCCCCAGTCCCTTTCCCTTTGGTAACTATTAGTCCGTTCTTGGGTTCTGTGAGTCTGCTGCTGTTTTGTTCCTTCAGTTTTTTTCTTTGTTCTTACACTCCACATATGAGTGGAATCATTTGGTACTTGTTTTTCTCTGCCTGGCTTATTTCACTGAGCATACTACCCTCTAGCTCCATCCATGTTGTGGCAAATGGTAGGATTTGTTTTCTTCTTATGGCTGAATAATATTCCATTGTGTATATGTACCACCTCTTCTTTATCCATTCATCTACTGATGGACACTTAGGTTGCTTCCATTTCTAGGCTAGTGTAAAGAGTGCTGTGATAAACATAGGGGTGCATATGCATTTTTCAAACTGGGCTGCTTCATTCTTAGGGTAAATTCCTAGGAGTGAAATTCGTGGGTCAAATGGTATTTCTATTTTGAGTTTTTTGAGGAACCTCCATACTGCTTTCCACAATGGTTGAACTAATTTGCATTCCCACCAGCAGTGTAGGAGGGTTTCCTTTTCTCCACATCCACTCCAACATTTGTTGTTGTTTGTGTTTTGGATGTTGGCCATCCTCACTGGTGTGAGGTGATATCTCATTGTGGTTTTAATCTGCATTTCCCTGATGATTAGCGATGTGGAGCATCTTTTCATGTGCCTGTTGGCCATCCGAATTTCTTCTTTAGAGAAGTGTCTATTCATGTCCTCTACCCATTTCTTAATTGGATTATTTGCTTTTTGTTTGTTGAGGTGCATGAGTTCTTTATATATTCTGGATGTGAACCCCTTATCGGATACGTCACTTATGAATATATTCTCCCATACTGTAGGATGTCTTTTTGTTCTACTAATGGTGTCTTTTGCTGTACAGAAGCTTATCAGCTTGATATAGTCCCACCTGTTAATTTTTGCTTTTGTTTCCCTTGCCCAGGGAGATATGTTCATAAAGAAGTCGCTCATGTTTATGTCCAAAAGATTTTTGCCTATGTTTTTTTCTAAGAGTTTTATGGTTTCATGACTTACATTCAGGTCTTTGATCCACCTTGAGTTTACCTTTGCATATGGGTTAGACAGTAGTCCAGTTTCATTCTCTTACACGTAGCTGTCCAGTTTCTCCAACACCAGCTGCTGAAGAGGCTGTCATCTCCCCGATGTTCAGCCAAGGCTCCTTTATCAAATATTAATTGACTGTATATGTTTGGGTTAATGTTTGGATTTTCTATTCTGTTCCAATGGTCTGTGGGTCTATTTTTGTGCCAATACCAAATTGTCTTGATTATTGTGACTTTGTAGTAGAGCTTGAAGTCAGGGAGCGTAATTCCCCGTTTTATTCCTCCTTCTCAGGATTGCTTTGGCTATTCGGGGTCTTTTCTGGTTCCATATGAATTTTAGAATTATTTGTTCCAGTTCATTGAAGAAAGCTGTTGGTAGTTTGATAGGGATTGCGTTGAATCTATAGCTTTCTTTAGGTAGCATAGCCATTTTGACAATATTTATTCTCCTAGCCAAGAGCATGGGAGGAATTTCCATTTCTTAGTGTCCTCTTTAATTTCTCTTAGGAGTGTCTTGTAGTTTTCAGAGTATAGGTCTTTCACTTCCTTCGTGAGGTTTATTCCTAGGTATTTTATTCTTTTTGATGCAATTGTGAATGGAATTGTTTTTCTGATTTCTCTTTCTGTTAGTTCATCTTTAGTGTATAGTAAAGCAACAGATTTCTGTGTGTTAATTTTGTATCCTGGTACTTTACTGAATTCAGATATTAGTTCTAGTAGTTTTGGAGTGGAGTCTTTGGGTTTTTTATGTACAATATCATATCATCTGCAAATACTGACAATTTGACTTCTTCTTTACCAATATGGATGCCTTGTATGTCTCTGTTTTGTCTGATTGCCGTGGCTACAACCTCCAGTACTATGTTAAATAACAGTGGAAAGAGTGGGTTTCCTTGTCTTGTTCCCAATCTTAGGTGAAAAGCTTTCAGCTTCTCGCTGTTAAGTATGATGTTAGCTGTGGGTTTGTCATATATGGCCTTTATGATGTTGAGATACTTGCCCTCTATACCCATTTTGTTGAGAGTTTCAATCATGAATGGATGCTGAATTTTGTCAAATGCTTTTTCAGCATCTATGGAGATGATCATGTGGCTTTTGTTCTCTTTTTGTTCATGTGGTGGATGATGTTGATGGATTTTCGAATGCTGTACCATCCTTGCATCTTTGGGATGAATCCCAGTTGATCATGGTATATGATCCTCTTGATGTATTTTTGAATTTGGTTTGCTAATATTTTGTTGAGTATTTTTGCATCTACGTTCATCAGGGATATTGGTCTGTAATTTTCTTTTTTGGTGAGGTCTTTGCCAGGTTTTGGTATTAGAGTGATGCTAGATTCATAGTAGGTTTTCAGAAGTATTCCCTCCTCTTCTATTTTTTGAAAACTTTAAGGAGAATGGGTGTTATTTTTTCTCTATATGTCTGGCAGAATTAAGAGATGAATCCGTCTGTTCTGGGGTTTTTGTTCTTGGGTAGTTTTTTGATTACCGATTCAATTTCGTTGCTGGTGATTGGTCTCTTTAGTTTTTCTGTTTCTTGTTTGGTCAGTCTTGGAAGGTTGTATTTTTCTAAGAAGTTGTCCATTTCTTCTAGGTTTTCCAGCTTGTTAACATAAAGATTCTCATAATATTCTCTTATAATTCTTGTATTTCTGTGGGGTCCATCGTTATTTTTCCTTTCTCATTTCTGATTCTATTTATGTGTGTAGATTCTCTTTTTCTCTTAATGATTCTGGCTAGGGGTTTATCTACTTTGTTTATTTTTTCAAAGAATCAGCACTTGGTTTTATTGATTTTTTCTTTTGTTTTATTCTTCTCAATTTTATTTATTTATTATCTGATCTTTATTATGTCCCTCCTTCTGGTGACTTTGGGCCTCATTTGTTCTTTTTTTCCAATTTCAGTAATTGTGTCTTTAGAGTATTCATTTGGGAATGTTCTTCCTTCTTTAAATAGGCCTGGATTGCATTTTTATACTTCACTCTTAGAACTGCCTTTGCTGCATTCCACAGAAGTTGGGGCTTTGTGTTGTTGTCATTAGTCTCCATATATTCTTTGATTTCTGTTTTGATTTGGTCGTTAACCCATTGATTAATTAGGAGAGTGTTGTTAAGTCTCCATGTATTTGTGAGCCTTTTTGTTTTCTTTCTAAAATTTATTTCTAGTTTTATGACTTTGTGATCTGAGAAGCTGGTTGGTAGAATTTCAATATTTTTTACTTTACCGAGGTTCTTTTTGTGGCCTAGTATGTGGTCTATTCTGGAAAATGTTCCATGTGCACTTGAGAAGAATGGGTATCCTGCTGCTTTTGGAGTTCTGTAGATGTCTGTTAGTTCCATCTGTTCTAGTGTGTTGTTCAGTACCTCTGTGTCTTTACTTATTCTCTGTCGCGTTGATCTGTCCTTTGGAGTGAGTGGTGTGTTGAAGTCTCCTAAAATGAATGCATTGTTGTCTATTTCCTCCTTTAATTCTGTTAGTATTTGTTTCACATATGCTGGCGCTCCTGTGTTGGGTGCATATATATTTATAATGGTTATATCTTCTTGTTGGGCTGACCCCTTTATCATTATGTAATGTCCTTCTTTATCTCTTGTTACTTTCTTCATTTTGAAATCTATTTTGTCTGATACAAGTACTGCAACGCCTGCTTTTTCTCTTTGCTGTTTGCATGAAATATATTTTCCCATCCCTTCACTTTTAGTCTGTATATATCTTTGGGTTTGAGGTGAGTCTCTTGTAAGCAGCGGATAGATGGGTGTTGCTTTTTTATCCATTCTGTTACTCTATGTCTTTTGATTGATGCATTCAGTCCATTTACATTTAGGGTGATTATCGATAGATATTTACTTATTGCCATTGCTGGCTTTAGATTCGTGGTTACCAAAGTTTCAAGAGTTCCTTCTTTACTATCTAAGAATCTAACTTAACTTTCTTGTTAAGTTTTTGGAAACAGCGTCTGATGTTTCTTTATTTCTCTCCCTTCGTATTCTTCCTCCTCCATTCTTTATATACTAGGTGTTTTCTTCTTTGCCTTTAGTTAGTATTTGGATGGTCTGCTTTCTTTGTTATGATTTTATTTTCTCTGGTGACATCTTTTTAGCCTTAGGGGTGCTTCCCTCTAGAGCAGTCCGTTTAAGATATCCTGCAGTGGTGGTTTATGGGAGGCAAACTCTCTCAACTTTCACTTGTCTGGAAATTGTTTAATCCCTACGTCATATTTAAATGATAATCATGCTGGATACAATATTCTTGGTTCGAGGCCCTTCTGTTTCATTACATTAAATATATCATGCCATTCTCTTCTGGCCTGTAAGGTTTCTGTTGAGAAGTCTGATGATAGTCTGATGGGTTTTCCTTTGTAGGTGATCTTTTTTCTCTCTCTAGCTGCCTTTAATACTCTGTCTTTATCTTTGATCTTTGCCATTTTAATTATTATGTGTCTTGGTGTTGTCTTCCTTCGGTCCCTTATGTTGGGAGATCTGTGGGCTTCCGTGGACTGCGAGACTATTTCCTTCCCCAACATGGGGAAGTTTTCAGCAATTATTTCTTCAAAGACACTTTCTATCCCTTTTTCTCTCTCTTCTTCCTCTGGTACTCCTATAATGCGAATATTGTTCCATTTGGATTGGTCACTCAGTTCTCTTAATATTCTTTCATTCCTAGAGATCCTTTTATCTCTCTCTACCTCAGCTTCTCTGTATTCCTGTTCTCTGTTTTGTGTTCCATTAACAGTCTCTGACACCTCATCCAGTCTTCTGTTAAGCCCGTAGATCATTTGTCCAATTTCTGCATTGTCTTTCCTCACTTCCCTCACTTCCTCCCTCAGCTGTTGCACATTTCTCTGTAGATCCATCAGTATGGTTATGACTTTTATTCTGAATTCTTTTTCAGGAAGACTGTGCATTTCCATCCCTCCAGGCTCCCTCTCTGGGGTTGTCTGGTTGATCTTATTGTGGACCATATTCCTTTGTCTTTTCATGGCCATAGAAGTGGTCGCTGGTAGGTGCCATGTATGTCAGCTGTGCTCTTTAAGACTTTAAAAAGAAAAGAAAAAAAAAAGAAAGACAAGAAAAAGCAAAAAACAAAAAAAAACAAACAATAAAATGCCCACCAGGAGTAGATTCTGTGGGGATTCTGTAGGTGGTGTTGTTGCTCCACTATTCTGCAGCTGCAGCCACACCACTCCGCAGGGCCCTTTTTAGCTCTTACTGGGGTGGGAACTAATGGGAGGCTGTTGATCTCTGTGGGAAGTCGAAGTGCGGCCACCCTTTCCCAGTTGCCAGCTAAGGGGTCCGAAACTCACCAGGACTCGCAGCCTGCTAGGCTGAGCAGCCGGGATGATCTGGCTCCTCCACTGGGCTTTTGTCTCTTCAAGATGGTGAAAAAAGCATGCGCTTTACTATTTTTTTTTCTTCCCTGGAGCCAGCTGCAAGGACCTGGGTGCGTTCCCCACTCAGATCCTGCACCCTCTGTTTCTCCAATCTCTGTTACACCACGCGATGTGTGTCAGTGCTCCCCGCGCAGATCACTGGGGCTGGTTATTTGGCGGGGCTGTACTTCCACTCCCTCCCAGCTCTGAATCCTCTTCTCCCGCCAGTGCGCTGGGGTGGGGGAGTGCTCGGGTCCCGCCAAGTCGCGGCTCTGTATCTTACCTGCCTTGCAGGCTGCCGAGTCCTCTCGGGTGTAGCTGCAGGCTATGTGCTGTTGTGTATCTTGTGGTCTCTTTTTTTAGGAATAGTTGTACTTGTTGTATTTTCATAAATACATACAGTTTTGGGAGTAGATTTCTGCCGCCCTGCTCACGCCTCCATCTTCCCAGAAGTCGGTCTGGGGAAAGCAGTTTTGAAAGCTTGTTCTTCAAGAGTCTTTGGCCATTTCTGGCCAATTAAATTTACATGTAAGTTTTAGAATCAGGTTGTCATGTGTTTACACATATTCACACATACACACATGTTCACAAATATACCAGAATTACACTAACTCTACACCTAAAGGTGAGAATAATTTATATATTTACTGTATAGTGTTCTCAAAATTATGAATGTATTAATTCCATTAAGTTAGGTCTTTTAAGTGAATCCCAAGAAAACTTCTACAACTTTTCTCAGACAGGATATTGCACAACCTTTGCCAAATTTATTCAAATGACCTCATTTTTTTTATTAAGGTATTATTGATATACACTCTTATGAAGATTTCACATGAAAAAACAATGTGGTTACTATATTTACTCATATTATCAAGTCCACACCCATACCCCAATGCAGTCACTGTCCATCAGTGTAGTAAGATGACACAGTCACTGTTTGCCTTCTCTGTGCTACACTGTTTTCCCCGTGATTCCCCACACCATGTGTACTAAACATAATACCCAAAAATCCCCTCCTCCCACACCCCTCCCCTTTGGTAACCACTAGTTCCTTCTTGGAGTCTCTGAGTCTGCTGCTGTTTTGTTCCTTCCATTTTGCTTCGTTGTTATACTCTACAAATGAGGGAAATCATTTGGCACTTGTCTTTCTCCACCTGGCTTATTCCACTGAGCATAATATCCTCAAGCTCTATGCAAGTTGTTGCAAATGGCAGGATTTGTTTCTTTCTTATAGCTGAATAGTATCCATTGTGCATATGTACCACCTCTTCTTTATCCATTCATCTACTGATAGACACTTAGGTTGTTTCCATATCTTGGCTATTGTAAAAAGTGCTGCGATAAACGTAGGGGTGCATATGTCTTTTTAAATCTGAGAAGTGGTATTCTTTGGGTAAATTCCAAGGAGTGGGATTCCTGGGACAAATGGTATTTCTATTTTTAGTTTTTTGAGGCACCTCTATATTGCTTTCCACAATGGTTGACGTACCTTACTTTCCTACCAGCAGTGTAGGAGGGTTCCCCTTTCTCCACATCGTCACCAGCATTTGTTGTTGTTTGTCTTTTGGATGTTGGCCATCCTTACTGGTGTGAGGTGATATTTCATTGTGGTTTTAATTTCCATCTTTCTGATGACTAATGATGTGGAGCATCTTTCATGTGTCTGTTGGCCATCTGAATTTATTCTTTAGAGAACTGTCTCTTCATATCCTATGCCCATTTTTTAATTGGGTTATTTGAGTTTTGGGTGTATAGGTGTGTAAGCTCTTTATATATTTTGGATGTTAATCCCTTATCAGATATGTCATTTACAAATATATTCTCCCATACTGTTGGATGCCTTTTTGTTCTGTTGATGGTGTCCTTTGCTATACAGAAACTTTTTAGTTTGATGTAGTCCCATGAATTCATTTTTGCTTTTGTTTCCCTTGCTTGAGGAGATGCATTCAGGAAGAAGTTGCTCATGCTTATATTCAGGAGATTTTTGCCTATGTTGTCTTCTAAGACTTTTATGGTTTCATGACTTACATGCAGGTCCTTGATCCATTTCAAGTTTACTTTTGTATATGGGGTTTAAAAATAATCCAGTTTCATTCTCTTGCATGTAGCTGTCCAGTTTTGCCAACACCAGCTATTGAAGAGGCTGTCATTTCCCCATTGTATGTCCATGGCTCATTTATCATATTAAATGACCATATATGGTTGGGTTTATATCAGGGCTCTCTAGTCTGTTCCATTGGTCTATGGGTCTGTTCTTGTGCCAGTACCAAATTGTCTTGAGTACTGTGGCTTTGTAGTAAAGCTTTAAGTTGGGGAATATAATCCCCCCGCTTTATTCTTCCATCTCAGGATTGCTTTGGCTTTCAGGGTCTTTTGTGGTTCCATATGAATTTTAGAATTATTCTCTCTAGTTCATTGAAAAATGCTGTTGGTATTTTGATAGGAATTGCATTGAATCTGTAGATTGCCTTAGGCAGGATAGCCATTTTGACAATATTAATTCTTCCTATCCATGAGCACGGGATGTGTTCCATTTATTGGTATCTTCTTTAATTTCTCTCATGGGTGTCTTGTAGTTCTTGGAGTATAGGTCTTTCACTTCTTTGGTTAGGTTTATTCCTAGGTATTTTACTCTTTTTGATGCAACTTCGAAAGGAATTGTTTTCCTGATTTCTCTCTCTGCGAAGTCATTGTTAGTGTATAGGAATGCCACAGAATTCTGTGTATTAATTTAGTATCCCGCAACTTTGCTGAATTCAGATATTAAATCTAGTAGTTTTGGAGTAGATTCTTTAGGGATTTTTATGTACAATATCAAGTCATCTTCAAACAGGGACAGTTTAACTTCTTCCCTGCCAATATGGATGCCTTTTATTTCTTTGTGTTGTCTGATTGCCATGGCTATCAGTACTATGTTGAATAGAAGTGGGGAGAGTGGGCATCCTGGTCTTGCTCCTGATCGTAAAAGATAAGTTTTCAGCTTCTCACTGTTAAGTATAATGTTGACTGTGGGTTTGTCATATATGGCCTTTATTATGTTGAGGTACTTGCCCTCTATACCCACTTTGTTGAGAGTTTTTATCATGAATAGATGTTGAATTTTGTCAATGATTTTTATGGAGATGATCATGTGGTTTTTGTTGATGTGGTGGATGATGTTGATAGATTTTCCAAAGTTGAACCATCCTTGCATCCCTGGAATAAATCCTACTTGATCATGATGGATGATCTTTTTGATGTATTTTTGAATTCAGTTTGCTAATATTTTGTTGAGTATTTTTTGTCTATATTCATCAGGGATATTGGTCTGTAGATTTCTTTTTTTGTGGTGTCTTTGCCCGGTTTTGGTATTAGAGTGATTCTGGCCTCATAGAATGAGTTTGGAAGTATTCCCTCTTCTTCTAAACCTTGGAAAACTTTAAGGAGGATGGGTATTAGGTCTTCACTAAATGTTCGATAAAATTCAGCGGTGAAGCCATCTGGTATAGGCTTTTGTTGTTAGGTAGGTTTTTGTTTACCATTTCAATTTCGTTGCTGGTAATTGGTCTGTTGAGATTTTCTGTTTCTTTCTGGGTCATCCTTGGAAGGTTGTATTTTTCTAGAAAGTTGTCCATTTCTTCTAGGTTATCCAGTTGGTTAGCATAAAATTTTTCATAGTATTCTCTAATAGTTCTTTGTATTTCTGTGCTGTCTATAGTGATTTTTCCTTTTTATTTCTGATTTTGTTTATGTGAGCAGACTCTTTTTTTCTTGATAAGTCTGGCTAGGGGTTTATCTATTTTATTTTCTCGAAGAACCAGCTCTTGCTTTCATTGATCCTTTTATTACTCTCGATTTATTTCTGCTCTAGTCTTTATTATGTCCCTCCTTTTACTGACTTTGGGTCTCATTTGTTCTTCTTTTTCTAGTTTCATTAACTGTGAGTTTAGACTGCTCATATGGAATGTTCTTTCCTGAGGTAGGCCTGTATTGCAATATACTTTCATCTTACCACGGCCTTCGCTGCGTCCCACTTATTTTGCAGTGTTGAATTACTGTTGTCATTTCTCTCCATATATTGCTTGATCTCTGTTTTTATTTGGTCATTGATCCATTGATTATTTAGGAGCATTTTATTAAGCCTCTATGCATTTGTGGGATTTTTCATTTTCTTTGTGTAATTCATTTCTAGTTTCATTCCTTTGTGGTTTGAGAAGCTTATTGGTACAATTTCAATCTTTTTGAATTTACTGGGGCTCTTTTTGTGGCCTAGGATATGATCTATTCTTGAAAATGTTCCATGTGCACTTGAGAAGAATGTGTATTCTGCTGCTTTTGGGTGTAGAGTTCTGTAGATGTCTGTTAGGTCCATCTTTTCTAACGTGTTGTTCAGTGCCTCTGTCTCCTTACTTATTTTCTGTCTGGTTCATCTGTCCTTCAGAGTGAGTGGTGTGTTGAAGTCTCCTAGAATGAATGCATTGCATTCTATTTCCCCCTTTAATTCTGTTAGTATTTGTTTCACATATGTTGGAGCTTCTGTGTTGGGTGCACAGATATTTATAATGGTTATATCTTCTTGTTGGATTGACCCTTTTATCATTATGTTATGTCCTTCTTTGTCTCTTTTGACTTTCTTTGTTTTGAAATTTATTTTGTCTGATATAAGTACTGTCTTTTGATTGGTGCATTCAGTCCATTTACATTTAGGGTGATTATGGATAGGTATGTACTTATTGGTATTGCAGGCTTCAGATTCGTGGTTACCAAAGGTTCAAGGTTAACTTCCTTAGTATCTAAGAGTCTAACTTGACTCACTTAATATGCTATTACAAAACACTACCTAAAGGTTCTTTTTTTGTTTTGTTTTGTTTCCCTCCTCCTTTTTCTTCCTCCTCCATTCTTTATATATTAGGTATCATATTCTGTACTGTTTGTCTATCCCTTGATTGACTTTGGGGATAGTTGATTTAATTTGGCATTTGCTTAGTAATTAGCTCTTCTACTTTCTTTACTGTGGTTTTATTACCTCTGGTGACAGCCATTAAACTGTAGGAACACTTCCATCTATAGCAGTCCCTCCAAAATACAGTGTAGAGATGGTTTCTGGGAGGTAAATTCTCTCAGCTTTTGCTTATCTTGGAATTGTTTAATCCCTCCTTCAAATTTAAATGATAATCTTGCCAGGTAAAGTAATCTTGGTTCAAGGCCCTTCTGCTTTATTGCATTAAATACATCATGCCACTCCTTTCTGGCCTATAAGGTTTCTGCTGAGAAGTCTGATGATAGCCTGATGGGCTCTCCTTTGTATGTGATCTTATTTCTCTCTCTGGCTGCTTTTAATAGTCTGTCCTTATCGTTGATCTTTGTCATTTTAATTACTATATGTCTTGGTGTTATCTTCCTTTGATCCCTTGTGTTGAGAGATCTGTCCACCTCCATGGCTGGAGACACTATTTCCTTCCCCAGATTGGGGAAGTTTTCAGCAATCACCTCCTCAAAGACACTTTCTATCACTTTTTCTTTCTCTTCTTCCTCTGGTACCCCTATAATGAGAATATTGTTCTGTTTGGATTGGTCACACAGTTCTCTCAATATTCTTTCATTCTTAGAGATCCTTTTTTCTCTCTGTGCCTCAGTTTCTTTGTATTCCTCTTCTCTAATTTCTATTTCATTTATCGTCTCCTCCACTGTATCCAATCTGCTTGTAGTACCGTCCATTGTGCTCTTCAATGATTGGATCTCCGACCGTAATTCATTCCTGAGTTCCTCTGGCTTGCCTAAGGCCAGGGTAGGGTTTCCCAGTTTGCAAGCCTGGTGAGTCTGGCCAGGAGAAAGGCGCAGTAGTCTGCCTGTCACAGAAGGCGTTCTTGGAGCTGTGTAGGCAGCCAGGGAGCTGGAGCACCTGAAGATTGTGAAAGCTCCCAATCTGCTGGGCAGAGTGCACCCAGACAGTTTTGTCTGCCTGTCCTTTCTCCTGAGTGTAATCCTTGCCCCTTTAGCAGCCCTCTTGCTAAGGGCTTCTTTGTTAGGAAGTCTCTCAGACTGCCCACCTTTTGTTTGACCCAGAGCAGCTGGATATGGATCCCTGCTTTCCACAAGCAGCTGGAATCTAAGTCTCTCCAGGAATTCTGCCTGTCTTAGCTTTCCAACCCCCTAATTATGAGAGTATCATGCAAGCACCATGAAATGTAGGTTTGTGCTCCCAGAGCAGATCTCTGGAGTTAGGTATTCAGCAGTCCCAGATTTCTCCCTCCCTGCTCTGTTCCTCTTCCTCCCATCAGTGAGCTGGGGTCGGGGAAGGGCTTGGATCCCACAGGACAACAGCTTTAGTACATTACCCTTTTCTGTGAGGTCTGCTCTTGTCTCCAGGTGTATGCAGTTTGGTGCAGTCCTCTTTCCTGTTGCTCTTTCAAGAGTAGTTGTATTAGTTATATTTTCATATTACATGCGGTTTTAGGAGGAAGCTTCTGTCTCACCTCTCACACCACCATCTTTAATCCCTCCTCTGGGTCTTCAACCTCATTTTTTAAATTAGTGTATATGACAGCCTATGTAATTTCATTTTTGAACTGTATGATACTGGTATAAAATAATATAGTTTTGTACATACCAATTTTGTATCAAGCTACCTTGCTAAACTATCTTATTAAAGGTTATGTTTTCTTTATAAATTCCTTGGATTCCAAGAGAATTGTGTTTTTGTACAGATATCACTTATTATTATGTACCTATTATCCTGTTGGTTGCTTTTAATTTTTTCATTTCAGCATTAAGAAAATCATTTTCCTTCTACAGAAGAACGGTTTTCTTATTTCTATATGGTGTATCTACTGGTGATAAATTCTGTTAGTTTTTAAATTTGTGGAAATGCCTTTATTTATTTCTTCATTTTAGAAACATTTTTCTGTGTAAAAAATTCTAGATGGGTTCATATTTTTTTGGCACTCTTAATATACATAATTCTTTTGTTTTTTGACTTTCCTCATTCAGCTTTATTATCCCTTCCTTGAAAAGTTATGAATGTGTGTTGATTCTTTGCTTGAGGGAATGTCTCTTCTTGTAACTGTGTTTTGATATCTTTCATCAGATTTTGAAATTGCTCATTCATTTCTTTCAAAATAAACACTTTGAAATACTTTTTTTGTGGGTCAGTAAGAACTCGGAAATTAGAGTTAATTCTAAGACAAAGATCTGAAACCTCATAATATTTTCTATATAAATTTTTTTGAGGAGCATTTCAACACAAAAAAACTGCATTCACTATAAGTGTTTAGGATAGCAAAATCCTATAAAAATATTGTCTCATTTTCACTGAAAATATAAATGCTTTATGAACAGGCTGGCAGAATTTTAGAGATCACTTTATTGTGGTCAGATTAGAAACAAGGCAGATACAGAACTAATAATATAAACTTTATAATTCAGAGTTAACAAAATAGTGCATTACAATTTATAATATATCAGACCAAATTACCATTGTAAATGTAGTAGGGAGTATTTGCAAGACAACAGTGCAGGTTTTTCTGAGTAGATAAATGTTCTTAATAAAAATAATATAAAATCTGAAGGACTACCATTCTCTACCCCCAGGAAACTGAACTAGATAAATATGCTTTCTGAAAATTTTTCCAATCTTTGCAGTTAAAATTATCCAGCTTCCAAAGCTAATAATAGTAATAATAATAAGGCCATGTTTGTCTTTCCATTGCATAAGACGACCACAAAGATCATCCTATACTTTATTAAAATTGTTTATTACAGGGACCTTAACACTCATTTAAACCATAGTCACAAGAAAAATTCCAATCAATGCTTCCATTTCTTGTTTATGTATTTGTAATATATACTTAAAAGGAATTTTAAATCCTATGTATCTATAAAGTCATATTTCTTCTGCTCTTAGATATAAAGGTGGACGCTTAGTAATTCCTCCTCAACACACGGTTCACTGGTTTGAAAAGAAAGATGTGGCCAGCTCAAACACTGGGAAGCCTAAACATCCATTTATCTATATGCCCAACACGTCCCCTGAAAGTAGTCATGACGTGACGTAGTCATTTCCGTCCAAGACAGGAAATCACTGTTAAGCTAATTAAACCAGGAGGCCATTAGACTGGAGTTGCTCTCAGCCTTGATAGCCAACTAAGTGAAGGAAAAGCTATGCCAGAATCAATTCACTCAAATTCAAGAAAGTGAAATTTCAGAACAACTCATTACAACAAGCCCCCTAGGCTTCCCCAGCTAAGGCAACCACAATCAAATCATGTTCTTGCTTTGCTTCTTCATCTTCTCTAAAAAATCCTCTTCCCAGCTCCTGTTTGTGGAACACTCCTAAGGACTTTTGGTTTGACACAGCACAATTCCAATTGATGCATGTAAAAATAAACTCTTGAAAATTTTAATGTGCCTCAGTTTATTTTTTAACATCACTAATGTCTGCAACAGGCCGCACCAAGTATTTACTCCTCATGCTCTTCTACCAGGGCAATTCCCCATTAGACATATCTTCCCCTACGTTATGACACCAGCAAAATCCCCTCCCCAGCCCTGAGAGGGGTGGACAGGCTGTTACTGCATCCACCGCACTCCAGGGCCAAGGGGAAGGGGGCCCCACAGAACACTGAGCAGCATTATCCAAAAGCTAATCCTATTTTTACCCCAGAGTTTTCAAATGTACTGTGAATATAACTATTATAATTAAATCCATTATTATTTATTATTTAATTACATGATAAAGAAAATAATTAAGGTGTTACTTTTAAGACTGGTAGACTTCATGAATTATCATAGCTATTCCAACAGGCTTGATGATGAAATGTTTGTGATGAGAGCTGGGGGACAGAACCAGTGATTTAGAGAATGGTCTGTTCTATCTCCCATTCAGCATATCCTTGTCTTAGCACCCACAGTCCTTCTACTGCTCATAATTTCAGGGCGATAAGTGACAAACACCTGCTAAAACAACCTAAGCATTACTCACAAAATTAAACAAGTGTCTACGAGAGGAGCAGAGCACACTCTGAGTACACTGGGCCTTTTGACAGGATTTTATTTTGTCCAATGCCCAGCCACCATCAGGTTTGCCACATTCCTGTTGGACACTCAGCATGTGAACCGCAATAACCAATGTCACCTACTTCAGGAGAAACACATACTTTAGAGTAGATAGTACGGTTAGATGCTGTAATTTCCTTTGATAGATAAGTTCTCCTCATGATGAAAGCAGAGTCTCTTAAAGTGCCAAATGATGTGAGAATGTAGTTAATTTGAAAAAAGAAATTGAACGTAAAGCCATTCCAGTTGATAAAAATTCAAAATTATGCATACACAAAGCTCTTGAAGTATCATGAGTCATTTTGCCCCTTCTATTCACATGATTTCATCAGGTCCTGTCACTTCAGATAATGAATTTGGATGACATCTAAATTTTTTTTTAATGATTTGCTGTTGTGGTGGTAGTAGTGGTGGTGGTGAGAGAGTTTTATTTCATTTTTGACTGATTTTCTTTCCTTAAGATGTTTAAGGAAAGAAACAAATGCACAGGCAAAAGAGAAGAAACATGTTTTCCATAAGGAGCACTCCCATGGTTCTCAGGACTCTGCAAATAGTCTATTTTTCCTTCAAAACGGTCTCTTATTTTTCAGCCTTTGCTTTACTGTTACCAAAAGTTCAACTCACACTGGCTTTTGTGCTTCAAGAGAACCATTTCATATAGGGACCACTGAGGTGTCTTGCTGTTAAAATAACTGAAGTGAAGAAGCATTGTATAAATTGATGTAGAATATTGGAATAATATGGCTGACTTTATTTTTGAACCTAATGATATCAGGAGAGGAGGAAAAAGTCTGAAACACGTGGACACGAGGGGGAAACGGGTGATATTTATAACTTAGACTCCTTCACATAACATAGTAAGGCCTTTCAAAATATGTCATCAGCCTTACCCATGTACCACTTCTCAACAACTATCCTTCCCTCAATGCTTAATAATTCTCTATGTTTTAGCCATTGCATCTATTATGCCTTTTACTCAAAATGCCATTTTTCCTCTTTTTTTAGTAAACTCTATTTATTTAGTTAGCCATAGCTGAGAATCCTGGGAAAAACCAGTATGAACTATGCTCCTGTGAGAAAAGAGATGGTCAGTATTACAGATGAAGGGGATCCTACCAGGGTTTCTGAGGGGTGAGAGGAAAAGCATGATTTTTTTTGCATATGAAATTATCAGTTATTACTATATCATTTAGAACTTCACTAAAACATACAGTTGAAGTATCTTATTGCTTTTGTTAAAATGTGCTTTCAAAAACTCAAACTAAAGCAAGGTTAATTTTATACATCCAAGAATGGAACTCACAACTTTACAGAACATTAATGTTATTCAGAAAAAGACCAGTGGAGGATTCATCTACAATGGTTACAGTATAGTGTGCAGAGATAATGCAAGGAATGAAAGGAAATAGATTTAAGCAATAGAAAATGAATGAAAAGTTATCTTGTTATCAGGTTAACTAATCTTTCACAAGACTACAAAAGAATGAAAGTGAGAATAAGTAAAGATAAAATTCAAAAAAATGCAAATTCAAATTTGGAGGAAAGTATGCTCTTAACTACTTTTAAGTATCTACAAAAGTTAACTTTATCTTCAAGAACATAATATATTAAACATATGTACAGAATTGTATACACATGTCCTGTATTTTGGATTAGCCAAGAAAATGTTTGTGAACAGATAATGTCTGTGGTATTTGTGTGTATGAATTGCAAAATTAAGATGTTACTATTAACACATTCAGACTTCTAAATTATACACATGTATTATATATATCTGATATATATTATATATGTGACACACACACACATATGTACACACAACCCTTTTACTTAATTTTTTTTTCCTTCCAGCTTTTGGTGCTAAGGAAGAACTGATGATGTTTATGCTTATACTATATACGTATAGCCTGACAGATGGTTAAAAGCTCTATTTCTGGAGAGAGACATCTCTGGTTTATTTCATAACTCTACCTTACTAGTTTCCTATTGTTGTGGTAACAAATTACCACAAACTTTGAGCCTTAAAACAACAGAATTTTTTTTTCCTCTCATAATCCTGAAGACCAGAAGTCCAAAATTAGTATCACTGGGCCCAAATCAAATTGTCAGTAAAGCTCTGCTCACTGCACACGTCCTAGGGGACAATCTTTTCTTGCATTTTCCAGCATCTGGGAGCTGCAAGCATTCCATGACTTGTGGACACATCACTCCAATCACATTAGAGTCTCCTCTGTGTGTCAGTGTGTCAAACACCCTTCTGCCTTCCTCTTATAAGGATACTTGTGATTGCATCTGGATAATCCAGGTAATCCCCCATGTCCATGTACTTCACTGAACTGTATCTGCAGAACCCTTCTGTTTGCCACCTAAAGTAGCATTCACGGATCTTAGGGAAGGGGAGGTCGGTATTATCTTTTTGGAGTGGTATTTTTCCACCTACTAGATCCACTGACCAACTAAGTCACTTTTGGAAAGTTATTCTCTCTAAATCTTAGTGTTTTTCTTTCTAAAGTGCTAAAAATGAAAGTATTTACCTTATAGGGATGACTAATAATATAAAGCTTTAAGTACTATTCTTGACACATGATAAATATCAATAAATGTTGGCTATCATTGTCATTGTTTCTATTCTCAGTCCATTGCTTTTTTTCCCTAATATCCTACAAAAGTGTTAGTACTCCACTATGAAGAGGATATTACAAAATCCACTCTTTATTATGTGCGAGTCTTTTCCTAGGCATTCCCTAGATTTGCTCTGACCCCAAGCCCTCCACGGGTAACATGAGGTGCTAGCCTGCCAAAACAGAATGTGAACAGGAAACCATTTTTACCCGAGTTTTGATTCATGAGTTATGATTACATAAATTAGTCCAGGCTGTGCCCAGTACCAAAGAGAATTACCTGAAATATCACCACATTAGAAAAATTTGAACTTTAAATGGAAGGTTGTCTGTTCTACAAGACTGATTACCATGTTTTTATAAGGGGTATGTGTTTTTGTGTGTATGTGCATTTCTATATTCTTAGTTTGATTCTCTGTTTGTGATTCTTTGATTTTGAGAACAAATGCTTATTATGTAATTGGAAAAACACACAAGAGTAGAAACTATGGAATATTAAAGAGTTCATCCTGGAAGACTTCTGTGAAATCAGCTGCAGTGATAGAGTTCATGAATACTCCTGCATTTTACATATGTAAAAACCAACCCCATTCTAACTTAACTCCTGCTGCCTTACAACTTCATGTGTCATTCTTGTCTTTCAAGTATGCAGTGTAGTCTGCAAATGGTTATTTCTTTGCATAATTACTTGATTTTTCCCACTAAACAGTAAGAACCATGAAAGCTTATACTGCATTTACTTTATTTATTGTTATAGTCCTAGTTCTTAGTCACTAACAAGCACTAAGTAAATATTTTTAAACAAATAAACTGATTTCATAGCCTCTATCCTCTGTTCTGTTCTTCCTGTATTCAAATGTGTCAGTAAAATTAAACTGTCAGTTAAGCTGCAGAATGGATACTGCCTGATTCACAAAGAAATTTTAATACTTGAATAATGAGTATGTGAAGAACACCTTTGACCGTGTAGTTGAAAGTTTTCATTTTGTTTTACCACACAGATAAATTATTATTAATTTTTATGCATGTATATAAACTACTATACAAAATTAAACACTGAATCATTTTTCTAAATTATACATCAAATATTTTCTAAATATAGGATGTACAACCAATGCAATTTTAAGAAGCAAAAAATATGCTTTTTCCTAAAAAATATTTTTCATTAATATTCCACAACTGAAAAAAATCAGTGTTCATCTGTTATAAGCAATATACTAAGCTTCATTACTAAATAAATAATTCTGTCGCTATCCTAAATAATGTGGGGTGTGTTTAAATTCATGTTACTTACTGAGAACTATTTTATTTTAACAATTTGTTTCATGTCATACTTTTTGAATAAGAAAAACTTTTTAAATTTCTACAGATGCAAAGAATGCTTATTAAATATTTCAATATTTTGTACACAAGAAAGTCTGTAAATACATGTAATTTTTAAATCCCCACAATGTTAGAAAGTTAAGCAGATTCACTGAAGTATAAAATGGAAACAAACCTAAAACAATCACTTTAGTTAGAATGCCCCATTTCCTAAGAATAGGAAAAATTGAAATTCAGGCCTTAGTTAACAACCTCACAACACAGAGAATTCACAGTTACAATTACATGAACACAAAACATATTTTCTAAATGTTTGCATACTATGATATATTTTGGAGTCATATCTAGATAAAAGTAATTTTGCTCAGATTTTCAATGAGATATCTCCAAAAGCAATGGCATTTGAATTATAATTCTCTATCTAAGAACTATATAGAAAATACATCTCTCCAGAGGTTGGCTGTGTGTATGGTAGGGTTGGAGGGAGAATGCATGTTTGAGAAATTGAATTCAAGCCTTTAGAACATAAAGCACATATAAATACACATATACATTTGTGTGTGTGTGTGTGTGTGTGTGTGTGTTGTGAATGTAAACAGTATATGAGGGAAAAGATCAATTCATAGAAGCATATTTTAAGATAATGAGTTCTCTCAGGTGAAATTCTGATTGGTTACCATATATTCCATTGATGGGGAATGTGGGAACTCAGACACTATACAAAAGACGCTGATCTTTGTCTAGAAAAAAACAGAGGAGAATGTTTGTAAACTGTGAAGGTGTGTGTACATAGCCCACCTGTAACCTGTTATCACAGAATATTCATGTGCCCACAGGGCCCTCTCCTTCAGGGGATATGCTAAGTATACAGTATGTTGATGGCCTAGTGCTACCAATTACAGTCCCACCTTATGTACGGAAGGAAACACCTTATTGGTTGGACGGTAGACCCCTCTGACCAGAGCACTGCTCAGAGAGAATGATCCCTGCTAGCACAGCATGTAGTCTCTGTCCCCTCCACCCATATGAGCAGGTCCCTCTCTGTCCATGACAGCAGGGCACAACCTCATCCAGCCGCCACTCCTGGACTCCTTGTACCTAAGTCCCAGTAAATCTTCATGTCTCATGTGCCTTCTCTGGCTCTTTCCTTGGTCTCTCGAGCTCTTTCCCAGTGTAACTCATCCACTTGGGTATGAGATCAAACTTGTGATCACACAGAATAAATTAAAACTTGATAAAAAAATTGTTAGCAAAAACAAAACTGTGGCTTTAGAAGATAGGATACATTAACAGCTGAGTTATTTAAATAAAATTATAGAAATTTCATAGGACAAATTTGTTTAGAAATCTAAAAAATACAAGGTTTGTTAAAAATCTGGCACTGATATTGAAACAGATGTTAGAGGATGTATAAATGATGACAGATTAAAAATTTTATTTAAGAAGCTATTTAACACAGTATGAAATGTAAATAATGTCCATACTACCCAAAGTAATAAACATATTCAATGCAATCCCTATAAAAAATCCAGTGGAATTTTTTTCACAGAACTACAACAAATAATCCTAAAATTTGTATCACATCACAGAAGACCCCCAATACCAAAGCAATCTTGAACAAGAACAACAAAGAAGGAAGTATAATACTCCATGATTTAAAACTATACTATAAAGCTATAATAATCAAAACAGTATCGTACTAGCACAAAAATACACACATTGATCAATGGAACAGAACAGAAAGCCCAGAAATAACCCCACACTTATGTGGTCAATTAATCTATGACAAAGAGGCAAGAATATGCACTGTGGAAAAGAGTCTCTTCAGTAAATTGTGTTGATAAAACGGGACACCTACAAGCAAAAGAATGAAACTGGACTATTTTCTTTCACCATACACCATATAATTTGAAATAGATTAGAGACCTAAATTTAAGATCTGAAGCCATAAACTCCTAAATGAAAACACAGGCAGTAAACTCTTGGACATTAGCCTTAGCAATTTATTTCTGGATATGCCTCCCCAGGCAAGGGAAACAAAGCAAAAATAAACAAGCTGGACTACAACAAACAAAAAGTTTCTGCACAGCAAAGGAAACCATCAAAAACCAAAATGGCAGCCCTCTGAATGGGAGAACATATTTACAAATGATGTATCTGATAAGGGGTTAATATCCAAAACATATAAAGAACTCATACAGCTTAACAGCAAAACAACAAATAATCCAATTAAAAAATGGACAGAGGACCTGAATAAACATTTTTTTCCAAAGAAGACATATAAACAGACAACACACACATGGAAAGATGCTCAACATCATTAAATATCAAGGAAATGCAAATCAAAACGACAATGAGATATCACTTTACACCAGTCAGAGTAGCTAAAATATCAACAAGACAAGACATAACAAGTGTTGGATTATGTGGAGAAAAGGGAACTCTCGGTCACTGTTGGTGAGAATGTGAAATTGTGCAGCCACTATGGAAAACTGTAGGAGTGTCATCAAAAAATTAAAAGTATAAATATTATATGATCCATAATTCCACTTCTGGGTATTTAACCAAAGAAAACAAAAACACTAACTCAAAAAGAGATGTGCATCCCTATTTACTATAGCATTATATACAATAGCCTCAATATGGAAGCAAATTCACTGTCCATCAACAGATGGAAGGATAAAGAAGTTGTATTTATATACACAATAAATTTTACTCAGCCATAAAAAAGAAGGAAATCTTGCCATTTCCAACAACAAGGATAGACGTAAAGGGCATTACACTAAGTGAAATAAGTCAGACAGAGAAAGACAAATACCATATAACTTCAGTTATATATGGAATCTAAAAAACAAAACAAATGGACAAACAAACAAACCAATGCCCAAAAACAGACTCATAAAATACAGAGAAGAATCTGGTGGTTTCCAGAGGGGAAGGGGGTGGGATTTAGGCAAAACAGGTAAAGGGGATCAAGAGGTACAAACTTCAAGTTATAAAATAATTAAGTCATGGGGATGAAATACAGCTTAGGTAACATGCAATAATATTTGAATTGGAATATTGTCAATAATAGCATAACATTTTTATGGTGACAGACGCTAACTACAATTATCATGATGAGCATCTAATGTATATAAATGTTGAGTCACCATGTTGTGCACCTGAAACTAATACTATGTCAACTATACTTCAATAAAAAAATTAAATAAATATATAAATAAAAACCCTTAAAGAAATATTATATAAAATAAATAAGCCACAGGGATGTAATGTACAGCAAAGTGATTATAGCTAAGAAGAATACTGTATTGCATATTTGAATGTTGCTTAGAGAATATGTTAAAAGTTCTCATCGCAAGACAAATAATGCCTAACTGTGGGTGGTGATGGATGTTAGCTAAATTCATTGTGGTGATCATTTCACAGTATATTATGAATCATTATGTTGTACACCTGGAATTACACTTTATAATGTTCTATGTCAGTTATATCTCAATAAAAAAGATAAAAAACATATTGAAGACATTTTTACATCTAACATTTCCTCCTTGTTTTTCCCTCTTCATACACTCTTGGTGCCATAGTGTAGTAGAAAAGTAAGATTGGAGGCACTTATATTACAATCAAAAAACTTAGTGTCAGAAACTTACACTACATCCTTTTATATAGTTTGCATTTTTTTAAGATTTATAGTGTTTCCCAAGCCACCAAGGGCCAATAACACTTGTAATTCCAGAGTCACAGAATTGAAAAATAAAATTATCATTAACTTTAAAAACAAACACAGTTCTGAATTCTGCATCATATAAATTACATAAGTTTTCAGTTGTTCGAACACAGGGAATTCGGGTTCTTCCCCGTAAGCTCTGTTGATTTAGGGCAGAATACTTTTTCTCTCTGAATCTGATTTGTCTCATCTGTAAAATGTGGCTAACAGTAACTTACCAATTGTGGTTACCATGACAAGTAAATGAGATAATCTTATAAAGCACTTAGCATAATGTTTGCCACTGGTAAATTCAAATTCAGTGATAGTTTTTATACAATATCAGAGCAGGAAATTCTATGGATTAAATATTGGAGAGTTCTAAGTCATTAAAATAGTTATATAATATTAATAACTAATAATTTACAATAATATCAAGAACATGGTCATTCAATAACTCAGGGGAGAGCACTTAAAATTGAGGAATTTGAGTTCTAGCCCTTCTCTCTACTTCTGACAAACATGGGCAAAATAGGAACATGAAGGGACCACAAAAGACCAAGAATATCCAGCCATGAGCAACTAAATTCCAAATTCTTTTTATCATTCATGTATAAAGTACTAAGCGACAGTTGTAGATAATACAATCAATTGTGACATAAATAAAAACAGCCCCAAAGTAAGATTTAAGGAAATCAAATAACACAGAACACAGGAGGGCAGACATCACGTGTTTTCTGCATGATTCAAATGAAAGAATATTTTTGCCTCAAACTTAACTGTGGTATTCAGGAAAGGGCAACAGGTGCCTGAGACACGTTTTATTCTCAAAAATAAACACACAAAGATCTGTTTCTCTCTCTGATAAAGAAAATTTTGGCAAAGGACAAGAAAAATGAATGAAAGAGGTGGGAGGAAAGAGCAGGAAAAACATGGGAGTTTCATTGACAGGGACTGGAACATCAGGGAGAGTTACTGTTCAGAAATCTCAGCTCGCATGAATCACACACATATTGCAGGGAAGGGCAAAAATCACAAAGGAGTGATGAGAGTACCTGGGAACTGCTGGGACTCCACTCAGAGACTTCTGCCAGGTCTGTTTGGGAAAGAAAGGTGGCAGAGTACCTGATATTCATGCTAGCTGTTGTGTTCTTAGCAAGTAAAAAAGCATTCAACAAAGCATAGATAAAAGTAGAGATATTTAGTTATGAGGAAACCAAACACCACCCTCATGTCACCATGTCTCTAAACCACCAACCATATCTACAAAACAGAATTACCAGCCCTTCTTCCTTTACCCACAAAGGTAGCAAAACCTAAGTCCTCTAGACTGAGCTTTGCAAAATATGTGAACCTTGTTTTGGATCTTCCTTTTCCTTCAAATTCTACAATGGGAGGCTCCCTGAGTGTAAGACAAACACTTTCAAGTCTCAGGAACGTGCGAGCAGGCTGCTCATTAACCACAGCATTGGGGGTCTCCATAATGGTTTGGTCAACTGCTTACTAACATGATTTGGCTTGAAGACCTGTCACTTATTTATTTTCCTCAACAAGCTAAGCAGCAACTAGGAGCCAGCAGGAGGTGATGGGGTGGATGGTGTGTGCTGCCTTTACAGGGATTGAACAGTTTCTCTCATTGCCTCGGCCACCACTTACTCTCAGGCAGGTCTACTGGTTTATTCTGGCAGATAACTTCCCTATTTTCCTAAAGATCACATATTCTTTTAAGGTCAGCGTGTGGCACACAGAAAGCATCCCAGCTCACTCAAGAAAGGCACAGGAAGTCACTGTTAAAGCCCATCACGTCTGGCAGGCCAGACAGCCCCATATGCTAATGGAAGCTCTGGATATGTCTCATTCTACAGATTTACAGCTGCACCTCCCATATTCTGACTGGTGACAAAGACTCTCTCCATGACCAAGCTTTAGCTAGGCATCTCTTGAGGCCTCATTCTTTGGCCTCAGTTCTTGGGTGTGCCCAATTGTACCAAGAATCCTAAGTGAGAATCTGTCCACCCTCAGTATCTGACAACCTTCAATATCTGATCAAATTCCTTATCCCCTTTTTTCAATACCTAATCACCCTGACCTACCTTCAGCAAAAATCCTGTTAAGTTGGTTTAGCAAGAATCTCCCTATTCTAGATGTCTTCTCTTAGTAATTTTCTATCCACCAACTGCCCCCTCCCCTACCCCCCACTCTGCTCTTTTGCTATAAATCCCCAGCTGTGTTTCCTAAATTCAGAGTTGTGCCTAAATCTTTCTTTCCTATTGCAGTATCTACACATATCACAGTCGTCCTGAATAAAGTCTTCCTTATCATTTTAACTAGTATCAGAATAATTTTTTCCTTTAATACCAGTTATATCCAAAGTAACATAAAACCCTAATAACTGACTATATAATGTACTTGTCATTCATTCTGTCCTTAATCAATGCATGCCAGAACATTTTAGTACTTTTCAAAATATGTTTACAGTTTGAGGGTACAGCAGGTGTTTATCTCTTGAGCAAGGTAGCCATATGCATAGGCAGAAGGAGGTAAATGTATTTCCAAATTTAACTACTTTTTAGAATAACTTTAAACAAAGGAAAATTTTTTATGGAAAAGCATATTCAAGCACAGAAAACAAATTTTTACTCAGTCCTATTAAGATACAGTATATGGTATCTTTCCAAAAAAAAAAAGACTTCACACAGCACTCTACGATGCATTATTATTTTCCTTACTAGGAGGTAAAGGACATATGTAATCATAATTTAATTTTAAAACTTGAACTATAGGGACAGTATTTCATGACATTTCTAGATATTATTTTACTCACATGGTCTAAGAACTTGGGGGATAAGGCTATTAGGATCTCTTAAAATTATAATTACAACTTTCAAAAATCTCAAATTGAGAATACAAACTTTCATTTGTTGATCAATTCAATTATGAAATCATGTCACTCTCAGACTTGTAATATTTGATTCTGTTAACTGCCTTTAAAATGGAAGAGACTTCATCCATCCTGATATTTACCGTAGCTTTCCTTCCATGTTTCGTATCTTTAAATTTAATTGGTTAGTAGTTCCATAGATAATTAATAGAAAACATGAAGTTTAACTTCCACACATCAACTATATTTCATTATTTCTTGATATACTCAGCAGAATTTATTCAACAGTAACTTCTAGTTGCTAAAGCCACACAATAAACATACAATACACATATAGCCTCCTTTCATGTTAGAGAGAACGGAAAAACATGCAAATAATTTAAAAAATAGTTTTCAAAATCCATCCTTTCTTTAAAGAAAACAAAACTCAGGAAAACAGAAACAGACTAGGGCATCCTTAATCCAACAGAGCATACCTTCAAAAACCCAGAAAGCCTAGGTGCGGCCTCTCAGCATGGCATCTTCAAGAGTAGTCAGAAAATTTACATGCCAACTCAGAGCTCCTTAACACAGCATATCAAGAGACAGGAGGTGAAAACTGCCTGAGCTGGGAAAATGGTACTGAATTGTTTGTATTAGCAAAAGCCATTACAGAGCACGTCAAGGCTCCAAATACTTAACAACGACCCCACCTCTTCATGAGGTAACTACCACAATCAGTTACAGGAGTAGACGAAGCTTGGGGCTAAGTGCTACTACACACAGATCACTCATACAGTCCATTTTATGTATGAGAAAATCAAGGAACACAGAGGTTAAGTAAACCGGGCAAGCCTTAAAACACTCTTCCTTGAGAACAAAACCCAAGGAGTTTGGGGGTATATCCCTTTAAAAGAGAAATATCTGATTTGACAATTCCACATATACAGAATAAATCAGTGCAAATTTTAAACCACATGTATTGATAACAGTATTAACCTGTTACTCAATATATTAAGAGAAAAAAACTTAGTGACAAAATGAGAACTAGTACATATCCATGCACAGCAAAAAATTCAGTTTATGTAAAGTACCAATGAAGCAATGCTATAAGGTTGGAGGTGACATAAAAAAAATCATGCCATAAGATGTCATAACATGCAAAAAATTTGTAACAGGGAACTCTGGGTGTGTGTGTGTGTGTCTGCTTGATACAAAGAACAAGAGGGTAAAGAAAACATGAAGCTCTCAAGCAGGGACAGATCATAAATATGCATGACTGCAGACAGCTTCTAAAGACAGCTACACAGTATTGAACATGATTTATAATATTTAGCTCCTGGCTTGAAAATGAAAATCGGCATTGGAGCCACAAAAGCTGTTGAATTTTTCTGAGGTCTAGCACCACAAGAGATTGTTCAATGACAACTTTACTCTCATAAAGCTGTGACTTTATGCACATCTTCTACCTGGTAAATTCAGTGTGGGGGGCAGGGAAGAGAGAAGGAAGATTTCACTTACTGGAATGTATACTTCATGGTTAATAAATCGTAACCAGAACCACTAAGTAAAGAAACAGTAGCTTAAGGAGAACAAATTCAAAGAGGCATTAATTTTTCCCATTAAATGTACTTAATTAGCACAGCTCTCCTCTGGGGCCCAGAGAATAATGAGACCATGACAACTTTGACTGTGAATGCTGTTTAATCTGTTTAAAATCAGAAATAAAACTGTAAAAATTGTCTCCCAGTACATTTGAAGAATCATTTAGAAAAAACAAGGAAATATCTGTAAAAGTAGACAGTGCATTGGTATAACTCTGCAATTGTATAGCCACAAATACATATATAAACACTCACTACTTATGCTGCACACAGCTTTTTCAAAATGGGTTGCATTTTTTTTAAGTACAATGAATTGATGAAGAGTGTATTTGTATTGGTGTCTACAGTAAAATGGGAATTCCTATACACTCAAAACTTTCCTGAGATGAAGTATATTTTGTAGCATAGATGATAAAACAATCATTTGAAGACATGTCTTTGTTCAGCCCCTTCAAGCATTATGAGGTAGGTGTTATCAACTCCATTTCATATATAAGATGACTATGGCTCAGAAGGTTAAGAAATGTAGAGATTTTGCTCTAATGTATATCTAAAATTTCAGCATTGGTCTATTCAAGTCCAAAACCCATTATCTTTTCACTTATCCATCCACACTTTGTAATAGGAGAAAGACAATTTCATGATTCTACACATTTAAAGTGTATTTTGAGCCTTGACCGTTGAACTTTGATCAGTTTTTCAAAGTATTGGGGGTCGGGAGGTGGGGTGTGGCAGGAGAATCAACATCCACTTAAATGTCTTCCTTAGAACAAAATGGCTCAGGGCCCCAGTAGTACTAAGAAAAAGGTAGTTTAGTGGCCACATTAAATGACTATTAAAAAGGATATTAAAATGAGCACTTTCTATTTGCACCACACCACATTAAGGGCGGAAACAGACCAAAAGAAATATACCACACTATATAATCCACAAGAAGCCCATGATCTAATTTTAGTTCAATAAGTAAAATGTTAAATGGAGAATAATTTGTAATCAAGAACTTCAAATGAGACCATTTCATGAGTTACTTTAGAAATAAGACTTTCCCTAAAAACCAGTGAGATATGACTCCCTGTTACTTCTGTGTCACCTGAATATACCTGAGCTGTGACCTTAATTGAGAAGTGTTCCCAACCTTGTCCTGTTTTCTACTTTGCTTGTTCATTCTCTTCTTAGTAAAAATCACTATATACCAGGTATGTCTTTGCAATCCTTAGAGTAAATCTATGCATTTCATCCAGTTCTGGAGCTTGAAAAACCTTTAATAGCTGATGAATGCCCACTTTACGTCTTGAGCTTTGAGTCTTACTGAACCCTAGATTCGTTTAGTCAACACAGCTTCACCTGCACAGCGTGCTGGAAAGCCATTTCACATGGACTACGTCCAAATGTGCCTCTTGATCACGCTCCCTTACTAACTGACACACACCATATATTAATTTTGAATACTTAGAACAAAACAGTGAGAGGGTTTCCATTAGGCTTATTTCAAACATGAGGAAACAAGCACTCAGGCCACAGTACATTCCCATAGCTAGTAAGTGGTGAAGAGGGGATGCAAACCCATTCTCTCGTCAGAATCCATCCAATCAACCATGACACTCTGTTGCCAAGTCTCTTCAGCTCTACCTCCAACATACATCACAAACCAGATCACTTCTCTGAATCGTTATGGCCATTACCCTGTGACATACACATAGATCTCTGTTCAGATGTCCAATAGGTACACCAAACTTTACATGTTTTTTCTTTTCTCCTCTTTCAGTGATAAAACTTATCATAAGTCAAGCACTGCTTTGAACAATTTTATGCATTATTTCCTTCAATACTTAGAGCAAGTGATGAGACAGGTACTGTAATTCTCACTTTATACATGGGATAAAGAAAAGAAGGCACAAAGAATTTAAGAAACTTCCCCATGGCCACTAAATGCTGAAGATGGAAACCTTTTCTGTCTCTAGTGTCCATGTTTTCACAACCACTGTACCAGGTCCCCATCTCTCAGTGTTCCCTGCCACAGGAACACACTTCTATACACCTCAATGTCATGCCTAATTCCTGGGACTTATCTTTGATTTCTCCACTTTTGCTACTTTAGTTCTTCCCAGAATACAATTATTGAGCAGGTCCTTTCAGCTCTACCTCCACCATCTATCTCTAATCTGATTACTTCTCCCCATCTTCACTGCTATTACCCTTATGCATTCCACAATATTTAAGCCCAGGATGTACCTTGATAGCACATTAACAGTCCTTAAATACCATTTTCCCTATATCAGCCAGTGTGAGTATTTTAAAATGTAAATAAGGTCCTCTCACTGTATTTCCATGGACCCCAACTTCTGAAATTAGGATACAGTCCAGACTCTTCTCCATGGCTGGTCAGACCCCAAATAATCCAGTCCTTGCTCGCCTTTCTGAAGTAATCTCACTCCAGGCTCCCTGTGCCCCAGCCTTCTTTTTCTCTCTTGACCATAAAAGGCTTGTTCACTTGAGCATCTCCTAGCCTGGATATTCACACTGCAGACTCTTCCCATCTTACAGGTCACGACTCAAATGTTACAGCAGAATCTTCCCTCAGTCACCTTACTTCCCCTCTTGTGTACTCCCTGCCACTCTCTATCTCATAACTTGTTTTGTTTTCTGCACAGTTCTCATCACATTTGAAATCCCCGTAGGTATTTATTTGTGAGTTGGTTTCTGTCTCTCCTCACTAGCAGAAGGCTGCAGGAGGGCCTCTGTTGTCCATCACTCTACAGCCAGCTCCTGGAAGTGTGGCTTACAGTAAGAACTCAAATATCTTTTTGAACAAATGGATACCAAAAAATGATCCCACTCTGAGTTTGTACCTCTGATATTATCAAGGACACTCATTTTCTTATTTTAGAATTTCACCCAAGTTTTTCTCAATTATACTATCCTCACTCATGATCTAATTATCTTAATAAATAGTACTCCATAAAAAGTTATTGAAGATTTACTGTGTTAAGCATTTTATATGACTTTTAATTCTTATAGATAATGTAAAAACCTGTGAAGCCCACGCTCTCATTTTAGAGAAAGGAAACTGATGCCAAGGAAAGTTAAAGAACTTGCTCAGGACCACAGATAAAATAATGCCAGGCCTGGAATCTAAACAAAGGTTTATCTCACTCTAAATGTCAAGCTCTTTCAAACTTACGCAGTAATGCATCTGACAAGGGTAAATAAATAACAAAATGGAGGAAATGGTTAAAAAAAAATTCTTCGTTATGCAAATATCAAAGACCAGAGGAAAATAGTTGAATCCTACAAAGGCACAAATAAAATGATGATATATTTGGTTAAGGGCAAGGATATGGCAAATTAATTTCATACAAGAAAACTTTTGGAAATTTTATAGTAACCGAGTAGAGAGAGTAATTATATAAATATCTTCAAATATTTTAAGTATGTTATAGTTGGATAATAAGCTATTCAGGTAAATCAGAGTGTTTTAGAATTCTATCCTTTCCCTGATGAGGTTGAAGTGGGGGAGACCAAGCACCCCTTCCCCCACCTGCCCTTCAGGAGAGCTGCCGGGCAAAGCTTCCCATGGGTTCCTAACTCTCTGACAACGGTGTCCAACTCACTCAAGTTTACCATATAATTACTCTTTTCAAAGCAATGGGTGCTGGGTCTCCTCTAGAAATATTTTAGAGAACCTCACATAATTAGAATTCGTAGTGATTTTACAAATGATTAAATGTAATTTTAATATCTTACAAAGAAATCGAAACTGAGATGAATAATGATCTATAATTTGTAAAGTGTTTTCATTACATACAAGGGCTCATTACATTTTTATAATAGTCATGTGAAGTAAGAGAGTGGCTCTTTTCATTCCCATTTTTACAGAGAATTCGGACCCAGTGTTTGTGACTGGATGGTAAAAAGTTACATAACATTAAGCTGTTATAAAGTGGGCTCCTACCATCCAGGGGTGAAAACAGAAAGGAACATGAGATGCTGAGACTTCGTATTTCTAAGAAAAGGTTGCCCAAGCTATTCTCTGTATCAGTGAGATGTCCTTTAACCTAGTTTTTAAGAAGTTTTATGTGTTTCTCTGGAAGCATAGGCATTAGAGCTTCATTAGCTACCATGGAAACATACCATTCTATTTATGGTATATAACAAGAACAAAACAAAAAACATTGACAACAGAGACCTGAATTCATAAGAAAATTAATTCCTTCCTTTATAAGAATTATAAGAATGAGAAAAATACTGAGAAAAGTAAGCAAATACTACTATTTCTAATACATATTTTTTCTTTGTGATAGCATACTAACAAATCAAAAAAAAAGAAAAAGAAAATCTCACTGGAAAGGGGGACAGATAGCAATTCCTATAATAAAAAATATAATAAATATATAGTTTAGTTCAGAGAAAAATGGAATACAGGCAAACAGATTTACAAATAAGGAAGATGAGTCTAAACAGACAGGAAAACACAACTGCTGTCAGAAATAGAAGACCTAGGAGAGAAAGAAAGGAGCTATTAAAGTGCTTAATAAATAATTCTACCAGCGTTTTTAAATTAGGTAATTGATGTAGGAGTATAAAACAAAAACATCAGTAAAAGAAGGAGGTGGGGATGGGGTGGGGGGCTAAAGCGAGATGATGGACATACTGAAAAGTCAGGAAAGCCTGGAAATGTTAAAATCAAAAACAGGGATCAGTCTTGAAAATTCCCTGACCAGACAAAACCAGTTTAGTCATATAAATAAAGCTTAACTTATCTTATTTTGTAAGACTGAGTTGACCTGGGTCATTTCTTGTTTATGCCTCTGGAAATCTTATGCAAAACTTGAAGTGTGTCCCAAGGTTGACATGAGGTAACCCTTGAACAATCACCTATCACTTAAGAAAATTCAATTATAAGCAATCACTCTAAAGAACAAATATTCACTTCATTGCTTACTCACTACATAGGATGCTTTATAACAATATACCCATAGCCTCATTCCATGTTTTGAGGTGGGTGCTCCCAGTTTGCCAATGGTGTTTTCCCTTCTGCTTAAGGAAGACCCTTTAACATTTCTTATAAAGCTGGTTTAGTGGTGATGAACTCCTTTCCCTTTTGCTTGTCTGGGAAACTTTCTCTCTCCCTCAATTCTGAATGATAACCTTGCTAGACAGAGTATTATTGTTTGTAAGTTTTTCCCTTTCAGCACTCACTCTAAATAATCCTGCTATTCCTTTCTGGCCTGAAAAGTTTCGGCTGCAAATCAGCTAATAGGCTTATGGATTTCACTTGTAGGTGACTATCTGTTTCTGCTTCTTTTTCTGGCTGACTTTAAAACTCTCTATCTTTAATTTTTGCCATTCTAATTAGAATATGTCTTGGCGTGGATCTCTTTGGGTTTATCTTGTTTGGGACACTCTGTGCTTCTTAGACCTGGATGTCTGTTTTTTCTCCTCCAGGTTAGGCAAGTTTTCAGCATTATTTCAAATAATTTTTCTGCCCCTTTGTCTCTCACTTCTTCTCCTGAGACCCCTATAAGGCAAATGTTAGTGCACTTGATGTCATCCCTGAAGTCTTTTAAACTATCCTCATTTTTTAATTCTTTTTACTTTTTGCTATTCAGATTGGGTGATTTCCACTACCCTGTCTTGCAGATCACTGATCCACTTGCTCACATCATTGAATCTGCTGCTGATTCCCTCTAGTGTATTTTTTCATTCCGTTATTGTATTCTTTTTCTCTGACTGGTTCTTTTTTACATATTTTAATCCTTTGCTGAAGTTCTCACTGTGTGCTTCCATTCTTCTCCTGAGTTCAGCAAGCATCTTTATGACAATTATTTTTGAACATTTTATCAGATAACTTACTTATCTCTGTTTCCTTAGGGTTTTTTTTCCCCCTGGGTTTATCTTATTCTTTCATTTGGAACTTATTCCTCTGGCCTCTCATGTGTGACTTTCTGTTTGTTTCTATGAATTGGGCAGAACAGCCAGCTCCCACAGTCTTAAAATTAAGAGTGGCTGAGGGGAGGAACATCCTCTGTGCAGACCACATGGTACAGCAGCTTTGGCAGGCTGGCTGGAGCTGGGGTGGCTATGGGATGGAGGTTCCCAGGGTGTGCTTCATAGGGCTCACTTTGGTGCATTGGTTGAAACTGGTGTGAGTACAGTCTGGGGAGGCCCCAGTGTGTACTCTGCTGGGGCTGCCTGATGGCACAGTTGGGGTAGGTACAGGTTGGGGAGATCCAGGCTGCCTTAGGGTGATAGCTGTAGTTGGTGTGAGACAGAGGTTCAGGGCATGCAGGGGCAGCCCTAACAAGCTGGCTACAGGACCAGGACTCTGCTGTCATCTGTACCATAAAGGTGGCAGCGGAGTATAATAAATGGTGCTCAGTGGTCCTCTAACTCCAGAAAGAGTTTCAGCAGTTCCTGAAACTCTAGTTACCCAATTAAACCACTGTTTTTTTTTCTGCTGTGTTTGGGGCAGGCAAGCCTGTGTGCAGGCCCTTAGTAGTATTCCTCCCTATTGCAGAGTGCCACATTGAGGTTGGGGTTCCCCTCATTACTATGTCTCTGTTTCTACTACCCTTCTCTATGTGATTGCTCTATCATTTGTTGTGTAGAAGCTATTCAATCAGCCTCAATTTCTTCAGGAAGGAATGCTCTATATGTAGATGTAAATTCAGAGTGTCTGTGAGAGGTGTGCCTGGGGTCTTCCTACAGTGCCATCTTGGACCTTTCTGAAGCAGAGACTCACAAGCTGAAAGAGCTGTACTAATCAGGGCCAGGGTAGGAAGACCTAACTGTAAATGAACTGTTGGAGGCTTTATGTAATTCTGGATGACATTGCTTAAGGGGTCAATCCAAGAAAAAGGTATAACATAAATATTTATGCAACCAAAATATAAGCACATAAATACATAAAGCAAATAATAACATAAGGGGGAAATTGGCAGTATAATAATACTTTATCAGCCTACTTATATCAAAGAATAAATCATCCAGACAAAAAATCAGTAAGGAAACATTGGCATTAAATGGCACATTAGAACAGATAGACTTAATATACAGAACATTTCATCCAAAATTGCAGAATACACATTCTTTTCAAGTACACATGGCACAGTCTCCAGGAAATATCATGTTAGGCCACAAAACAAGTTTTCATAATTTTAAGAAGACTGAAATCATATCAAGCATTCCCTTTGACCACAATGGTACAAAACTGGAAATCAATTAAAAGAAGAAAACTGGAAAAAACACAAACGTGGAGACTAAAGACCATGCTACTAAAAAAACCAATGAGTCAGTGAAGAAATTAAGGAGGAAATTTAAAAAAAAGAAACCTTGAAATAAACAAAAAGGGGAAAATAACTTTTCAAAATCTCTGGGACACAGAAAAGGCAGTTCTAGGAGGGATGTTCACAGTGATATAGGCTTACCTCAGGAAACAAAAAAACTACAAAATAGTCTAATTTTTCACTTAAAGAAACTAGAAAAATAAGAATAAACAAAGCCCAAAGTTGGTAGAATGAAGGAAATAATAAATATCAGAGCAGAAATAAATGAAATAAGACTAAGAAAAATAGAAAAGTTCAATTAAACTAAAATCTGGTACCTTTTAAAAGATTTTTAAAAATTAATTAATCTCTAGCCATGCTCATCAAGACAAGAGAGGGCCCAAATAAGCAAAATCAGAAATGAAAGATAAGTTACAACATAAATACAAAGGATCCTGAGACTACTACATTTAATGGCAAAATAATTGGAAAACCAAGTCAAAATGGATAAAAATAGCAACACCCAACCTTCTTACGCTGAGTCATGAAGAAATAGAAAATCTGAATAGAGTAGTAATGAAATTTAACCAGAAATTTAAAAACTCCCAAAAAACAAGTGCCAGACCAGACAACTTCACAGGTAAATTCTACCAAACATTTAGAGTTAGAAACTAGCCTTCTCAAATTATTCCAAAATTGAAGGGAAATGAACATTTCCAACTTACATGGCCAGCATTACCTGATATCAAAACCAAAGACACCACACACACACACACACACACACACACACACACACACACACACACACACACACACACAAAGTATGGGCCAATATCCTTGATGAATACAGATGTAAAAATCCTCAATAAAACATTAGCAAACCAAATTCAACAATACATTAAAAAGATCATACATCACAATAAGTGGGACATATTCCAAGGATGCTGCAATAATGGCTCAACATCTGTAAATCAATAAATATGATATACTACATTCAACAGATGCAGGAAAAGCATTTTACAAGATTCAACATCCTTTTATGATAATATCTCTCAGAAAAGTGGGCATGGAAGGAATTTACCTTAACATAATGAAGGTCATATAGGACAAATCCACAGGTAACATCATACTCAAAGGTGGTAAGTTAAAAGGTTTTCTTGTAAGATCAGGAATAAGATAAGGAAGAACACTATTACAACTGTTATTCAACACAGTATTGAAGTCCTAGCCACAGCAATAAGGCAAGAAAAATAAATACTAAGCATCCAAATTAGAAAGGGAAAAGTGAAACTGTCATTATTTACAGATGACATATTATATAAAGATAACTCTAAAAACTCCACAAAAGACTACTAGAACCAATGGATGGATTCATTAAAGTCATTGGATACAAAGTTACATACAGAAATTGGTTGTATCTTTATACAGTAATAAACTATTAGAAAGAGAAATAAAGAAAACAATCCCACTTACAATTGCATCAAAAAGAATAAAACAGGTAGGAATAAATTTAAACAAAGAGGTGAAAGATATGTACTCTGACAACCATGAGATATTAATGAAAGGAACTGAAGACACAAATAAATGGAAAGATATACTGTGCTTGTAAATTGGAAGAATATTAAAATGTTCATATTACCCAAAACAATCTACAGATTCAGACTGATCCCTATCAAAATATCAAGGCTTTTTCACTGAACTAGAACAAAGAATCATAAATTTTGTATGAAACAGTAAAAGAATAGCCAAACAATAGCCATATATATAGCTAGAATAGCCAAAACAATCTTGAAAAAGAAGGAAGCTGGTGGTATCAGGCTGCCTGATTTCAAATTATACTACAATGTATAATAATCAAAACAGCACAGTACTAGCATGAGAAAACCCTCAAAAATCAATGGAAGAGAATAGAAAGCCCAGAAATAAGCCCACAAATATGTGGTCAATTAAACTATGACAAGGGAGGCAAGAATACACAATAGGGAAAAGACCATCTCTCAGTTAGTGGTTCTGGGAAAATGGACAGCCACATGCAAAAGAGTGAAAATGGACCACTGTTTTACACCATATACAAAAATAAATTCAAAATGAATGAGCAACTTGAATTTAAGACCTGTGAAGAGATAAAATACCTAGAGGAAAACACAGGCAGCAAGCTTTCTGACATTGGCTTTAGTAATATTTTGGGGGGGACCCATCTCCTCAAGCAAGGAGAACAAAAGCAAAGTAAATAAGTGTTGACTACATCAACCCAAAAGCTTTTGCACAACCAAGAAAATCAACAAAACATAAAGACAGCCTACTGAATGGGAGAAGATATTTGCAAATTACACATCTGGCAAGGAGTCAATATCCAAAATATATAAAGAACTTACACAACTTCATATCAAAAAAAACTGAGTAAAAAATGAGCAGAGGACTTGAATAGACATTTTTTTCCAAAGAAGATAGCCAACAAGTACATGAAAAGATGCTGAACATCACAACCACCAGAGAAATGCAAATCAAAATCACAATGAGGTCACATCTCACACTAGTCAGATTGGCTATTGTCAAAAAGACAAAAAACAGCAAGTGTTTACAGTATGTAGAGAAAAGGGAATCCTCATACATTGTTGGTAGGAATATAAATTGGTGCAGCCAGTATGGAAAACAATATGGAGGATCCTCAAAAAATTAAAAATAGAACTAAAATATGATCCAGCAGTGTACTTCTGGATATTTATCCAAAGAAGATGAAAACACTAAATTCAAAGAGATATTTCCACCCTGATGTTTATTGCAGTATTATTTACAATAGCCACAATAAAGAAGCAAACTAAGATGAGTGGATAAAGAAGGTATGGTACGAACTGAAGGGTACTGTACAAAGTGAAATAAGTCAAAGACAAATACCACATAATTTCACTTCGATGTGGAATCTAAACAGCAAACTAATAAACAAAACAAAACAGAAATAGACTCACAGACATAGGAAACAAACTGTTGGTTTCCAAAAGGGAGGGAAGAGGTTAAGGGTGGAATGTGAAATATATGAAGGGGCTTAAGAGGTACTAATTTCCACTTATAAAATAAATAGGTGGTGGGGATGTAATGTATAGAATAGGGAATAGAGTCAATGATATTTTAATAACTTTGTGTCATGACAGATGATAACCAGACTTCACAGGGATCATTTCATAAAGTATAAAATATGAAATTACCATGATATACACCTGAAGCTTACAGGATAGTTTATGTTAGTTACACTGCAATGAAAAATGAACAAAGAAGAAGTCCAACAGCACTTTTTTGTTGTTGTTATGTTGTATATACAATGAATTCTGTTAGGACATGCATTTTTAAATTCAGGCACAAAACAATATCATCCTTGTTTTCTTCATTAGAAGAATAACTTTTTGATAATAAAAATAAGGTTCCTGATCCTAAATTATTGGTTGGGAAGTACTTACTTACACAGTTATTTTTCTCTTCTTATTAATGTGAGGAGTCAAACATTTCCTAAGTACAATGAATTTGGTATTAGACCATGAGGGTGTCATATATTCCTTAAAAATAAAATATTTACCTTAGATTTATATAATTCTTTTTTTTGTGTTCATGTGTATGTGTTTGGAGAAAACACAATAATCATGTGAAAATAGTTCAAACCTCTTGAAATATCTTGTTCTGCTATCATTTAAAATCTTGTGGATAAAAAGAGAGTTCCTGTGGCCAGGATTCTCACCTGGCCCTGGTTGACTAGCTCACTGCACACCTGTGGGCAATACATGGCTGTTGACTCTATATAAAGAGCTCCGCCCAGTGCTCTGTGCATGACACGGTGGCACAGCTGCAAGGCTGCAGGAGAGCAGAGGCTGGAGTGGTGGCAGTGCCAAGGTCAGAGGCCCAGAGTATGGCTGTGTGGGATGACTGTGCAGAGAGGCCCAGAGGATGGCTGTGCGTGCAGAGGGACTGAGAGGCAGAGACCGGCTTGCTGCATGCAGACTCGCTCTGAGTGAACAAGATTTTAGTGACTGACCTGCCACCGTGGAAATAAAGTTGGATATAACCCTTTCACCCCAAGAACGTTTTGCTGTCAATTTCTTTGGTCAAATTGAATCCATAGAGAACTTGCCCGGGGCTGAAACCCATTGGCAAGACCAATCTCTGTAAGTGTTAATGCTTTTTGGAAAATTCTAGCATATTTCTGACAAGTTAAATGTGTGGGTGCTTCTTAAAGTGTAATACTATTTGAACCTCAGGTTTTAATTTATTAATAAATTCCTTTGTTAACAAGTGTGGATAAAATGAAGGTTCCTGTGACCAGGATTCTCACCTGGCCCTGTTGGGTAGCTCACTACACATGTGTGGGCAATACACCATTATTGACTCTATATAAAGAGCTCCACCCAGTGCTGTGGGTGACATGGTGGCATGGCTGCAAGACTGTAGAAGAGTAGAGATGAGACGGTAATGGTGGCAGCACCGAGGACAGAAACTGAGACCACTGAAGGGATAGAGAGTCCCAGAGGCAGAGACCAGCTTGCTGCACACAGACTCACTCTGAGTGGATGGGATTCTAGTGATTGACCTGTCACCATGGGAATAAAGTTGGGTATAAACCCTTTCACTCCAAGAATGTTCCACTGTTATTTCTTTGGTCACATTGAATCCATAGTGAACTTGTCTGGGGCTGAAACCCATTAGAAAGACAACAAGTATGCATTTACTATAGCCCAGGGAATTGACCTTGGGGTGTAAGAAATAAAAAAAATTGAGAGTCACAGCTCCAGTTCTTTTATTGCGATATTTTGTTTTAGTAACCTTTCATGTAAACTGATGTTAGATTAAATTATTTTTAAGAACTTCCTGGCTCTTAAATCTTGTATGGAAATAAAGTTGGATATAACCCTTTCACCCAAGAACGTTTTGCTTCCTAATTCCTATACAAAATTATTCACCCCAAGAACGTTTTGCTTCCTAATTCCTAAACAAAATTATTCACCCCAAGAACGTTTTGCTTCACTAATTCCTATACAAAAATATTAGTGAAGAATATTGTGGATTAAAAACAACCACAGATTCATTACTATTTCTCCCATTAAGAGATAGTGTTTATTTCCCCCTCCCTAAATTCGGGCTGAGCTTGTAACTGCTTCACCTATTGGAGGTGGGGAAAGTGAAGCTGTGCTGGCTCCAGGTGTAAGGCTTAAGAATGCTTGGCGGTTTCAACGTTTTTGCTTGTTGCTGACTCTGTGTTTCCAGGTAAGATATGTGACTCCTCTGTTAGGGATGACTCACAGAGACACCAGGTAGAGACAAGGGCCACTTGGAGAAAAATGCACAGCTATTACAGCCTGCAGGTTGACATCAGACTGTTCCAGACCCAGCTGCCTTCTTATTATAACCACATGAGACCCAAATGAAACCAGAACTGCCCAGCTCATCCCAGTCAAGCCACAGAATGACAGATATTAAAAGTTACTAAGCCTTAATTTGAATTTAATTTAAGCTCCTAAATTTCAGGATTGTTATAGAGCAATAGATAACTCTGGGAAAAACAGAAGTTCCTATGGCCAGGATCCTCACCTGAACCTAAACTACTTGATGATGTAACTGGCCTGCTGCTAGGCTACTGCTTCCACACCCTAGGCAATATGCTATCACTATATAAAGAGCTCTGCCCAGTGGCTCAGGGTGGAGGCAGAGAGGAAGCAGGGTTACAGGCCCACAGACTGTTGGATGCAGAAGTAATTCTAGTGCTCGACATATTGCCAGGAGAACAAGCTGGGTAATAAACCCTTTCACCCCAAAAACGTTCCATTGTCATTCCTTGGTCTCACTGAATCCATAGTGAACTTGCCCAGGGCTGAAACCCATTGGTAAGACAATAAGTGAAACTGATATTATATAATATTTGGCATTACAGTAAGTATAATTGCATTATTTACCCTATAATTTATATATTACAAATAATACTGAATAAAGTACCTATATATACATATACAGTCTGTTCTGCTATAAGCTAATATATGCAGTGCTTTAAAAAGTCAACAAACTATGTAAAATCTTGCAGTATAAACCATAAAGCCTCTGGGAAATGTTAAGTTAGGCATATATCACTCAGAAACTTTGACAGTGACACATAAAAAATAAAACTAGGAACCTAATACAGCAGTAGTTTTACATATGTTAAATTACTAACAAATATATAAATATTACAACAAATGAGACACTTTACCTTGAAAATTTTAGGCCTGAAGTTTGCTTGTAGAGAAAGGGTCATACAGTTGCAGCTGTAATTACTGTGAATCATCCTCTCCACTGAGGAGCAGCTAAGGCCCAGCTTAACTACAAGAAAGTTATAAAGGCAAACATTCCCTTAGTTAACAACAACAAAAAATTACTGAAGGTACAATTTCCCCAAAACCCATATAAACCATGGTGTATTTCAATTCCAGCTCATAATAAATTTCATCTGCATGATATACAATCCAGGGAAAAAAAATTAAAATAGTATCCCTTCCATCATTAAATTTAACTTTCAGTTCTATCACAATTACTCAGCTATTTATTTGCTGTAATTTTCAGAAATACTATTTTTCCTAAAGAGCAGCTTAAAGAAAATGTCATGTGGTAATCAACAAAGTTAATAACAAACCTCTTCACAAAGATGCAAGATTTCTTGTAAGATATTTTGTTTTGACATGCCTTCATTCCAAAAATGTTAAAGAAAAATTTAAAATGAGACCCGTTTAGAATCAAGATTTTACATGCTGCCAGAGACAGTCTATTTTTCCCATTAAATGCGGTTGTTATTTTTGAAGTCCAGGCTAGGAAAAAAAATGCACCTTCTAAGACTTTGAGAAATTCTCTTAAACAGCATCCTGCTCTAATATGACTTTCTAAGGGCAATGAAAGAATGCATGCTTGAGATGGTTTTTACTTGTGTCTCAATACTTCAGTATTAGTATTTTACTGTAGCATTTCCATATTTTTAGTGTTTTACTCAAAATCCTTCCAGGTTACATAAACTACCATATTACACTTGATTGTAAAATGAGAAGTAAAATTTCAATCCTAATTAAATTTGAGATTCAAATGAGTTCCCAGAGAAACTAATTGAAAAATGGTGAAATGTATTTTATCAAGTAGAAATCCCTAATATCTGTTACACAATTGTAATCCCTCAGGCAACAGATGAAAGACTATTAAAAGTTTCTGATGGAGATCTTGAACAATTATAAGGAATAGTCCTTCTTCTAAATGCTGGCATGTTTCAAAAGAGGACATACAAATAACTTAGAATGATAGGAATGGGTTGTTTTGTTTTTTACTTGATTTAATTGAATTGAAATGATATCGACTAAAAGAGCAAATTTGCTCTACTCTTGAAATTGTCTAGCTAAATTTAAGAGAAAAAAAGTTGCTTCACTGCTTTTAAATTAATACATTTACAACTGTGCCATTATTGGACAGGCCAAGCAAATGGGCGCACTTAAATGAGGTTAAAGTTCAAAAGCTGAAATCAGCATATTAAAATTTTTAAGACAGGCAGGATGCCGCAGAAAACTGCAGTACCCTCTCGCATCTGCTTCGGCACTTTCGAAATAGGCTTCTCAAGAAGCAGCTGTATTGGTAATGGCCCCATAACCTCGTGTTAGGTAACACGTTACTAAAATTAGCCATACACGGTGTGAGTTACACTCAACCCCAAGAGTGTAACAAGCCAAACCCGCCTCCAAGGGACTGGCTTTGGTACCACACCTGGAAGACTGACGCTAATCAGACCGATAACGCGATGTTCAAACTCCACGGAGATCCTGTAATGGGCCTTTAATATTTTAATAAGAGGGTTTCTAATTAGCTAAAAAGTTAACAAATATACATACGTAAATAAGCACAGCGTACAGAAAGTTTCAGGATGAAGTTTTCAACACAAAACACTCGAGGGAAATACTTCGAGGGTCAGTTTCAACCCCTTCACTTCCAGCCACGAGGAACTTGTCCCGATCCTCCGGAGTCCGCACCGCAAGTCTCCCGGCCCGGCTTCTGGCCCCTCCACCGGGGTGACTACCTCGGGCGCAGGCGTCCGCCGATGCTCCTTCCCCGGGCGCTCGGCCTCAGCCGCTCCCCGAGGGGGCGACGCGGCGGCCCTTCCCCCAGCGCCCAGGGTCCGCGGACGCAGCCGGGGGCGATGCTAGCGGGTCCGAAAGCGCGGGGCGCGGGGCGCTGGGAGCGGCGGGCGGGGGGCGCGCACAGGACTCGTGCGTCCCCGGGACCCGCCCGGCCGCGCCGCCGCCGCCCTCACGCCTCCTCCCGGCGCCCGTCCTGCGCGCGCCCACCAGCCCGGGAGGCTCCTCCGCTCGCTGGCCTCCAGCCTGGGTCGGCCCCGCGGATCGGCTCCTCGGGTCTCGGTCTGGGGACCCCGGGAGTCCCGAGCCCGTCCGGCCGGTTGCGACGGCCGCTGCGGGCGGGTTGGTGGCGGCTGCCGAGGAGGAGCAAAGCTGGCGTGCCTCGGAGGCTGCGTGGGGAGCGCGGCTGTGGGAGCGCCCGAAGCGGATGGAGCACAGCCACACGCCGGGGCGCTTACCGCCCGCTCTTGGGGCGGTGGGGGGGAGACTGCCCAGCTACCTTACGCTGAACAGTGAAAAATAGTGTCTCTACAGTTGAGAAATCCAGTGTACATCACATTAGCCCGTCATCACTAGTATATCAGGTTGATTTAATCAACTTTTTGATATGATGCAATAAGAAGGACATGTAATTTCTGGGGTAATTACCCCAAAATCATCAATTCAGTTTAATCATGAGAACACACCAAACTCAAAATGAGGACATTCCACAAAGTATTTAGCTGACACTCTACAAAGTGTCTCCGTCATGACAACCAAGGAAAGACTGAGTAGCTATCAAAGGGGACTCAAGTGACAGTATTGCTAAATGCAACATGTTGTTTCAGATTAGGTTCTGGAGCAAAAACGGGAGCCTGGTGAAAACACTGGGGAAACCCAAATGAAACCTGTAGTTTACTAAGTAGTATTGTGCTGATATGAGTATATATACTGTAAGTTAAAAAAGATAGCATGGCTCTTTAAGATGTAAACATTAGAGGAAGTTTTGTGAATGGTATACTAGAACTCTCTGTGCTATACTGACAACTCTTCTAAAAGTATTTCAAAATAAAAGTGCGAAAGAAAATATGTGCCAGTTTTAACGTGAAACCAGCCAAAAATAATGGTAATTTACAGAGGCTGTATTTCTCATAACACACGGCCTCTTCAATTCAAAGTGAAAATCTTGATTAACACTAAAATGTTCTTATGTTCAAGAGGCACTTCACAAATAATAGATAATCAAACTGAGACTCTTTCTGAAATATTCTCAAGAAATGTATTTATTCTCTTCTGCTCTAAGATGGTTGGAACATTTATTTTAGAGTCCCACAATGCACATATTTGTAAGAGTACTTTATGTATGGTTTGCAATTTTATTTTTGCTTAATGACTTTCAGAACCGAATTAGAAATTCACTGGTAGTAGATAAAAATTTTCTAAATAGGAAACTAAAATACAGATGAGATTTATAAGCTGATTTCAGTTTGCAAAATGTCATTTTATTAAACTTTAGATATATGGGTATATTATTACATGACTAATTTTAAAGGTAAAGCAGCTGAGGCTTACAGAAATACTTCTCAGACCTGAGAGTGAATGTTGGAAAGAAGCCTTCAGTTCAGACCTTTTGACTCAGAATTTTCATACTCTTTCCAATAAACAACACTGTTTCTTCAAAAACTGCACATTTACGTTGGTGATGTGGGGCTAACATAAGTTATGCCAAGTACTAAATTATAGAAATCTTTGTTTTTACTTAAGTGCTGAAGGCTATTATTTTAAAACTGCTCAACAGCTTTTGTACTCACCTTTTTTCTATTTTTGAAAATTAAACTTTTTAGAATGTTATTTATACTCAGCACAAATATTGATATACTTTACTTTCTACTTGAACAACAGAATGGGTAAGGTGAACTGCTTACATATGTTGGAGTAGAAAGCAGGTGACAGGTAGGAGAAATTCAGTAATATTTCCCCCACATTACAAAGTTGTTTAGTACATTTTATATAGACACTCAGGAATCGTTTTTTTTTTGCATATTTTTATATAAGGAAAAATATTTCAGTGATTTTTTTTTGTTAACTTGGCTTATTTAATGACATTTAGCAAATAGAATGCTGCTTCTGTGACCACCTAGGCTAGCTGTCATGCAAGGTTTTGTTTTCCTTATAAATCTCACCGCCACCAGTGGAAGACTCTTTTTTAAGTCCCTTGCTTTATCTTTGACCAGAAAGCACCAATAAGATCTTAGTCATCCTTTCCACAACTAAAAACACAATAATAGAATATCTAAAGAAATTGCTTATAGAGCTAAACAGATGAGACAGAACGCTCCCCAGAAAGAAATGATGACTTTTCTAATTACTAATTTCTGTAGTTTATAGTAAAAACATGGTTAATACATAATTCCTATCTAACCTTTATAAAGCTCAATAACACCTCATTTAAAGTGAATTTTAAAATTCTATAATAATGTTCATGGAACTTTCGGTGTAGTGGAAAAACATTGAATTTAGATTCAGAGGCCTTGGGTGTTTGTATTTCCATTTCAGTGTTTCTAAATGGATTTCCTGAACCAAGCCATGTGGAAAATGTGTGACAATGCAGATCTCCAGGGGCAGTGCAGACCTATAAAAAACAGAATCCTTCACAGTATTAGGAACCTACATTATTATCAAGAACCTCTGGTGATTGTTAAAAATATCTATTTCTACCTATGCTGCTTAAATATTCTGTATTTGTGAAAGTGGGTCATAAATTATACAAATTTATGAATTTGTATAAATACAAATTCTCTGTATTTATATCTAATCTAATATATTAGATTTAGGTCCAAATCTAAATATCTCTGGACCTTTTAGATTTCTTTCAGCTATAAAGATTTCATTAAATATCTTTAAATATCCTATCATTGGTGCAATAGCTGTTTTCATAAAGCTTTCAAAAGGCTCCATTAAACACATATAAACTGCAGTTATGTACAATAATAGATTGTTTGTGGTGAAGATATTGTAGTCATAATCTATTATCTTTATACTAATAATTACAGCATTGTTAACACAAAATATGAAAATAATTTAGTGCTATGTGACTTCTCTTGCTTGGCTTTTAAACTTGCTGTCAAAAATAGCTTTAGCTTCCCATAAAAAGTATTTACTTTCTATCTTTGGAAAGCGTTTGCTTTCTATCCCTGGAAAGATATGTATGATGAAGATGAAAAATGCTCTCACAAACAACTTACACTCTGCAAAAAATATTGTAATAATTACAGAATCAGGTTCTCTTTGAGCGAGATTTCAGAACTGAAGAAAAGCACTTTGTTAACTCTCGATATAGGTTAAAGTGATCTCCATCATTTGGCAATATTCTTATTAAAACAATAAAGTTTCAAATCTATATAATATTTCCTAGAATATTTCAGAGTATGTTTTTCACTGCTTAAATATTAGTTTATGAGAGATATTTAAAATACAAATAATTCTAGAGTTATTATAGTACCAAAAGTCAAAAGTAAACATATGGGAGAATTATTATTTTTGGAAAGAATCACAGAATTAATAATACAAACAGGTCCAAGTATATATAGTATGCAGTACAGATTAAAGAATCAATATAGTTTTGGTAGATAATTACAGATATGCTTTTGAAAGTGTTAACTAATCTATGTTACTTCTTTATCAGACCTGTGACACTTTATTTCATGTACTTTCTACAGAATATCTGCTTCTAGTTCTCATAATAGTTTTAAAAAAAGTCTTCAGTGAGTACACTGACCAAAAGAAAAACTACAGTAAAGGAATAATAAAAGAGAAAAGAGCAAAAAGGTGCTTAATTTAGAGCTCCAAATAAATTATCATAAGATCTATTAATTTCTAATCTGTTGACTACATATGGAATTCAGAGATAATAATTTTAAGTTTTGCCTCAGGGAAAATAAATGATTGAATTTATTAATGCAGTTCCATTATCTAATAAAAATATTACTCTTGGTACATTTAGAATAGCTAGCATCTGAAACAATTTTCTTTTATTATGTTTACTCAACTGGATTGTATGCTACACTAAACATTTACCGAGAGTAAATTTTTTAATGTTATTTTCGATTTTATCATGGATTTTTCGAATTCCAATAGGCATTTGGTGCTTGTTCTTGATCATAATTTTGCATAAATCAATACTCTGCTTTTGTCAAAGAAATATTTCCTATCATCAGCTACTGTAATGTTTCCTCTGGCTGACATACAAACTATACATACATCCATGTATGTATAATAAAAATGAAACAGACACAAAAAACTTATGCACTCTTGAGCACATCCTTCATCCTACTAGATGAAGAGGGATTAGGGTGCTATGTAGTGACACCTTCATCCCTCAGAATCTTTTTTGATTCCAGGGCTTGACCCACTGAAAATCGGTTTTAACATAATGTCATTGTTTTTCTACTGGCTCATGCTTGAAATGTGATTTACTATCTCAGTGGCCCTGGGGAAACTTCCATTGGATTTGGTTGTGAAAAGAATCTGGTAACTACAGGTTTCAACCTCCTGTTCATATTACTTATTTGCGTGTTATTTTATAGAAAATTTTAATGACATATTTTCAAGTTCATGCTATATGTGACTGAGCACTATATTTTTATTTCTTTTTGTGTATGTAATTTTACATGGTAGATAACAAACTTATTACTGAACTTTGTGTTAAACAGCTCAGAAATGAGAATGGCTGTTCAGAGTCAGTAATAATAATCAGGTGCACAAAATATTCACATATAAATACATCATTTGTCCTTTAACTTCACGAAAGCATGCTCTCTTGTGGTAATTACAGAATCATAGTTTATGGTTTTATCAAAAAGTGAAAATTAAGTACTTTTTACAAACAAAAATTAAGTGTTTCTAAGAAGCCAAAGAAAGACATTGCCCTGTTGTTTCAGGGAAATTTTTTAAATAAAATTGTTCCCTGATATTTTCAGGTTTAGGGTTCTGAGGTCCTTTGAATTTCTCCTTTTTTCATTTTGATATATTGAACTTATTAGAAATATTGAATTACATACCATAATATGTAATAATTATGGAACTATATTAGAAACATAGAAATATGTGATATAACCCCATTATTAAAATATTCTATGAACATTTTGATCTAATTCATTCACACATTTTTCCTATTTGTACATAGTTTTTAATATAATTGACTAGTGGTATATTAGACTATTTTGTTCATTTCCAATACTTTGCCATCGTCAACTATAATAAGGATAATGACACACTTGTGTATACATATTTTTTCATATTTCTGATTGCTCCTTTTAGAGTCCCAGAAATGTAATTGTTGCATTAAGGAATTTAAGGATATTTTTTAAATATTTGCCAAATAATTTACAACTTAATTTTGAGATTAGTTGGTCAATTAATATTCTCTCCAGTATAAATGAGAGTGTTCATGTTACCCATCCATACTATCTATGAACGCTCTAATTCTAATTCTTAGAACATTGTATGGGTGAAAATGCCATTTTCACATATATTTCCTTGATTATTATTGAAGATGATTAAAACATAATTGTTTTTTTTGGATTGTACATTAATTTGTTTTATTTCCTTCTGGAATTTTTCTTACAGATTCCACAAATATCTATATATTTTAATTATCAACCAATAATTTGCTGTATTTTGTTTACCCTGTTGATTTTAATCTTAATATTGTGACTATGATTTTTAATATGTATGTTTTAAAATAATAATTATTATTTTTCTTTTTCTTATGCTCTTTTTGTAATTCACTTAAAGTTTATTATATCTCCCCATCCAAGATTCAGATAAATGTTCCCCCACAATGTATTTTAGGGTCAGTGCACCTTTACTTTTCATTGCACATTGTTCTTTTATGTACTTTTAATTAATTTTGAATTGATGAGAGATGAGAGACTATCCTATTTTTATTTTTCACCCCCAAATGCCCATTATCTAGGTACAGTTTATTGAGAATCCTGCTCCTTTTCTATTGGCTTGTGATAGTTTCTTTATCATGTCTTAAATACTCACACATATTAGGGTCTGTCTCTGATTAGCCTGATATGAGTGTCTATACTTGCACCTTACCTACAGCAATGGTTCAACTGCTGTGCTTTATAACAAACTTGAATATCAAGTAGTAGAAAAAGAAAAAAAAAAACCTCCTTTTTCCATTTCTTTATCAAAACAAATTTAATTTTCTTTTGCCTATTATTCTTCCTGAGGAACTTCAGAACTTTTAATAATTATTCAAGTTATAAAATATCAACTATTCCACCTGGTAAAAAGCACATGAAAAGATCCTCATTATCATTACTCATTAGGGAAATGGAAATTAAGACCACATCTATTAGCAGTGACAAGAAAAAGTAATAATTCCACATAGTGATGAAGGTGTGTAAAAAAGATCTCTTATACATTGTTGGTGGGAATGTAAAATGGTACAGCCACTCTGGAAAACAGTTTGGCAGTTTCATGAAAAAACTAAGTATGCAACTACAGGACAACCCAGTAATTGCACTCCTGGGCATGTATCCCAGAGGAATAAAAACTACACAAAACCTGTGCACAAATATTCATAGCAGTTTTACTTGTAATAACAAAAATCTGGAAACAACCCAAATTATGATTCCTTTAATAAATGAATGGTTAAATGAAAAAAAATATATCAACTATACTTTTATAAGACTTCTATTAAATCTGTATTATTTAGAAATAACCAACATTTCTAAACCAGTCTCCCTATCCAGGAATATTTTTCTTCAGCCATTTAAATTAACAAATACATATATATGGGATGTGTGTGTGTGTAGTATTCATTAATTTCTTTAGATTTTCCAATCTAAAGAAATAAGTTTCCTTTTTTCCTCCCATAAGCTATTCATTTTGTAAATGGACAGCTTGTTTTACATAGTATTTTGATTTTAAACAGGCTTCCTAAGAATATTTCACAATTTTTTAATTGATCATTAAGGTTAGTTTCTTTCACATGATTAGTTGTTTCACGTGATTGCTAAGTTGCATTTGAATTGAAATGTTGGCATTACTTCCATCCATGTTAATTAAAGTAGATGAAATATTCACATATACCAGAAGGCAAATTAAAATATTGCGCAGCAAAGTAGTATGTGATTTAACAGTTCACTGTTGTAAGGAGTGACAACTGAAAAGATGATTCTGCATGCGTGTGGCGTTTCATAAAACATATACCATACCAATGTAAACTGAAGTAAGCTGTGGAAAGTTCTCCCTCAATCCCCTGCTCTTCTACATCCCAGTGGTGCTAGGACTCCTTATGTGGATTTTTCATTTCTACATTTTATTTACTAATACTGAAGTTTCATCTAACCACTTCATCCAATACCACAAGTCCCATAATAAAATATTCATTATTTATATCAAGGAATTTAAATAACTGTGAGCTGATTTAATTAACACAAAATTAAATGAATAATAGCCAAGTGTTGCTAAGTTTTGAACAAAACTGGTTCATTCATTGTGGCAGTACAAATTCATACTTCCTTTTGGAAAGGAATGTGGCAATACAAGCTATACAAAATCTATTTGACCTTATAATTATTTACACAATGATTTCACTTTTAGGTAAGTACTTTATGGAAATACTTCATAGAAGGAGAAAAGGATTAGAAGTAGGGGGAAGAAGAAGAGTAGAAAGAATAAAAGAAGAAGAGAAAAAGGAAAAGGAGAGAAACTATAAGCACCAAAAAGCACATGGCAGTGATATAGGTATAACAATTAAAATTAAAATTAGCATAAAATATATGAATAAGCAAATTAAGATACATTTGATGACATACTATGCTGCCATTAAGATAATTATGAATATGATTTCAATATGAAAAGTACATCTGATGTAATGCTAGAAAGTAAAAAATGGAAAACAAAATTTATGCAGACTGTTTGCCAATATTTATAAGACCAAGTGAAATATGAATATATCTTGGAAAAAAATATATTTTTATTTTTAAATGTTAATTTTTAATGCTTATATTACATTTTTGTGATTAAATAGCTAATGTTCTGTTTGCTGGATTACTAAAATATTCTAGAAAATATGAATTCCTTTGCATTGTTCACAGTTTTATGTTTTGCTCATTTCATATTTGCTCTTATAAAGCCACATCACCATTTACTGCTGCATGTAGCATTTACGGCATTGGGTGTTTTTTTTGTGAATCTATGCTATAGATATGTGTAATATATCATATGACTTATGTTTAGATAATCAAATATGTTCTTTTTCTTTTTTTTGTTGTCTACACACAGACACAAACATATAACACTATTTCTATTTCTGTTTGTCTCGCTCTCTAGCTCTCTGACTCTGTCTCTTCACACACACACATGTGCATCCACACATACACACTTACATATATGTGATTTTTATTATATGTATATCAGGTGCATATATGTAAATGTATATAGATGGATAGAAATATATATATGATTCATTCATTTCAAAAATATCTTCAGCTTCTTATAATAGAATAATACACAAACAACAAAGTTAAAATATTAAGAAATAACTTTGTCAAGCAACAGTTCATTGTTTGACAAAGGAAAATATCCACAATGAAAATAATAATATGAATTATTTGTAAAACTAAGTTAAAAACACATACATATACACCTCTACACTTTTCATGTTTTCACAGTGTCCAGGGAGAATTATTAGATATTTCAGGAACTTAGGTATTCTGGGAAATTGGCAATTATCTAAATTAGGGCTTGTTAACTTCAATACCTACAAGGACCAGGCCACTGATGGATAATGCCAGTGAGATTTCACTTGCAGTCTGTGACCCGTCCAAATAGAACAACAGTAGCTGAGTGAGAAAGTTGAAGCAGGGATCACAAGAAGCCACGTATCTGGATTCTGATGTAAATTTTTCCTTTGTTTATTTTTGGAATTTTTTTTTAAAGTTAACACAATGGCCAAGCAAATCACTTTTGCCATTTCCTATGGTATGAATGTGCCTCTCCCCAAATTCATATGTTGAATCCTACCCCCCAACAGTGAAGATAGTAGGAGGTGGGTCTTTGGAAGGTGGTCAGGTTATAAGGATGAAACCCTCATGAATGGGATTAATGTTCTCATGAAAAAGACCCCACAGAGATCTCTCACCCCTTCCACCATGCTGAGATAAGAGAAGTATGCCGCCTGGAAGAGGTCCCTCACCCAACCATGGTGGCACCCAGATCTAGGACTTTCAGCCTCCAGAAGTGTGAGAGGCGATTTTCTGTTGTGTATCAGCTACCCAGTCTGTGGTATTTGGTTATAGCATTCTGAAAGTACTAAGATACCATCGTATGTTTTTTTGTGATCTCTGGTTCTAGTTCAAATTCTTTTAGTTTGAAAACCGAGATACAAGGTTTATGAAGGCAAAGATCTAAGTAGCGAAGATCTGAAAAGCTAAGAAAGATCACAGGGCTAATTGGTTACAGGGCTTGCAGTGGTAACCATGGCTTCTAGACTGACATTTCCACACTATATATATGTCTACTAATTAAGAATTATTTATTACGCCAAGTTTAAAAAACAAATGAGGTTTTAAGTTCTACATAAGCACTATAACAAAAAAACCTTTTAAGATCCCTTAACATTTAGACACACAAAATAGACTACTTTTTTCCCCTCTGAATAACTGATAATTCTAGTAGTAGGCTCTAAAACTTCTTTAATATGATCTCCCAAACCCCATTTTCTTCTTAAAGATTCAATAACAAAAAAGTATGAGGCAATCTTCCATTATTAAAGCAAATGACTTTTTAAAACATTAAACTAAATTAAAATGGAAATTAATTTTGCCCAATTGATTTGTGTTTTGCACACAAATATGGAGACTTTGTCATCATACAACACCTCAATGACATCAGCGTTTGAGACAAAATTTACTTAAATAGAGCTTTTTGTTCTGCTTTTCTCAGTTTTCAAATATCTCCTTGAAGCCATCGGATTTCAAAATGTCAAACTCTGGGTCTCTTGTGCTCCTTAATAAATGACTTGTAATTATCACTTATATTTAAAAAAATTTTTTGAATCATGTTCTCTGTGGAAAACGGTTATCCAAAGGGTGGATAGTATAAGAATTAAGTCTGGGAGTAGTTGGGGAAAAGGACTGTATTTCATTATGTGGAGTTGGAAAGCATACTTGGCATAAATAGAAATGATGAACTTTGAAGCCTACAGGGCTTTCATACGTTCACAGACCTGAGTCCTGTTAAATAAGGTTCTACAATGGGATACCCTGCCCCAGAGCCATCTTCTCTCTCCCTTGTTTAGGGAGGAGTTATTCTTCTTGGTGAAAAAATCACAGAAAAATAATGATCGACTGATCAAGACCATAGCTGAAGTTATGGAATACTGAGATTCTACATTTATGGGAGGCAGATGGAAACAAGACAAAACAAAACAGGGTCTCCCCACTGTGTTGTGCCTCAAGTCCCAAGTTCTCTAGCCAAGTTGTCCTTTCTTCTCTACCTTTCAGTCTTCTGTCAGTTGTTTTATTAATTGTATTCAGTGCCCTTGCTGCAAACAGTAGGAGGAGTATGGTGGAATGTATATATTCCACCTCATTCAGAACCCAGAAGAGCACTTATGTTTTGGAGGGACATAAGCATAATGAAAAAAATGTCTCCAAAACTCTAAGGCTGTCTTCTTGATGAGACCACCATGCTGGGTTTAGCATCCGCTCCTTACTCTGTGGCTAAGAAACTGCTTCTCCACTGTGTGGTGGGCAAATGTGACCCTCAATCCTTTTCTTTTGCCTCTCAGTTATCACAGTTCTTCCTTGACTGTTGACAAAATACTAAATTTCTTTTTCACTTATTTGCCAGTTTTTCTAGTTTACTTTTTTGCAATAGATAGGTAATTCTGTACAGGTAATTCTTCCTAGATAGAAGTAGGGGAACTCTTAACAAGTGTCATTTTAATTCAACTTAATATTTAACAATCCCTGATTTCTAAGTGCCAGCTTTCATTTTCACAGACCCTCTACTTGAGGATGGGACCTTTTGGGTTCTGTCCCAGGGAGCGTTAAGAGGGGAGTTACAGATATTTATTCAAGGTCACATAAGCTGTGTGACTTAGCTAGCTTTAGGGCTTGGTTACATTCAGAAGTATTACAATATTACATACACTATATAATTATTATTGCCTCTCCATTTTCAAATGTAAATGTTTTAATTGTGTTCTAAAGCTTAAAGGGTGCTGGTGTATGATCAATACAGATCTTTGCTTTACTCAGTAGCAAGATTCTGATTACAAGCTTAAACCCAGAAGAAGCATTTTCATTCTCTTCATAAATTTAATAGCCATCTTTTCTCCCTAGATGTCCTTTCCTAGTGATATGAAAGCTCAGTATTTTCTATAGATAATACAACACAAGATTAAAATGTGCAGAAGTGAAATAAATGGTGGATGAAAACTATCTGTTGTCTGTAGGCAGCGCGTTGGCAGCAATTCCGTTTGCTTTACTGCGGGCTTGACGAGCATCCTGCTCCCTGACTGTGAGGCTAGGTCGCTCGGGCCCCAGCTGCAAAAGAGGCTACAGGTGATTAAATCTGTCTTTCTGTCAGGAAACCGCTTGTGATGTCTCTTCTTACAACTACTTATGTCTCATTACAAGTCTCCTTTGTTTTCTGTAGATCCAGCTCTGGTTCTGCCCAAGAAAAAAGTCCTCACTTGGGCATGTTTTGTCGTTCAAGAAACTTGCTTGATATCTATGGTTAAACAATGTTGATATACTCATTAACAATGAGTAGAAAATACAGAAGATATATTTCTGAAAACGCTGAAGATTGCGCATGACTTGGAATCTAAATATATATTCTTGAGTATTTCTTTAAACATATGTACGGCTCTACCTTTACTGTTTTCTAAACAATTTATTTCAAATAGCATCTTAGCGTGTATATTGCTGTGGGCTGTGAAGTCTAATCAAAGTGTGTAGAATTTCTTAATGCAATCTAATTTACATAAGCATAGTCAAAAAAGAACCTTGTAAAAATCTGAGTACCTGAAGTTGGATAATAAACACAGGTTGTCTGGAAGAAGATGGGCTATCAGAAACGATGTGAAGACAATAATATTTAAAGGGGAAAGAAGTTATTCTAGGCCTGAAACATCATGATTCTAGATAAAGAAATGCTGATAAATCAGGGCTGGAAACATTAATTTAAAAACGAAGAAGAAACACTAGGTCACATAACTTTTCACATGTTTCTTCCAAACATTTTTTTCTACCTTGTCCCCTTTTCTATCCCTATTTCCATTGATAAATGGATGTATGCTTCTCAAATGAATTAACTCAAGAATGTAATGAAGACAAGTGTTCAAGTTACTCTGGAGAAAGAAGCCAGCCCACCTACCTAGTGTATTAAGAAAATAATAATCTCTGCTCACATTTATACATCCAGTAGCAATCCTAAAAGACTTGTGGCTACTAATTGATAATTTGACCAGAAATGAGCTCGTTTCTTCAAATATATAAAAATTTGCCACTTCAAACTAATTTTTATGAGCAAACAAATTCATCATTTATAAACCTGATACCTTGAGGGTACGTTATAAGTCGGTTTTTCACACCTCAGAGTGGATCAACAGAATACTATTTTCTTAAAGGGTAGATACATTCAATTAAGGGCATTGTGCTTTAGTGGTACCTTAAAAATATTTTAGTTAAATTTGGAATATGCCATTTTGAGAAGCTTTGGATATCCCCAAAGCAGTATGAGAACCCTGGATACACAGTGGTCACATGTAAAAACTACCAGCAAAATTGTCCACACTTACTGCTGTCTGGAGATGGCTATAAAAAAATATATGAAAAATTATCGTAAAGCCACAAAATAATATGGAGTAAAAACTGGTTTGGGAGGATTTGGGTGATGAGACAATGACCACTGGGTAGTAGTAGAGTTATGAAATGTTTATAAAGAATGGGAATAGCGGAGGATACTATAATAGGATTGGGTATAATCTCTACAGAGGAGATTTTTAGAATTGCTGACACTTTTTGGGTAACCTTCCAAAGAGTGGACATTCTCTTTCCAAAATATCCTTCTCAAGATACTTTAAAGTATTTAGAATCCTATTTTTGATTATTTTGAGAAACTGGCTAAAGGAGGTTAAATTACAATGCAAACTTAATTTCAATTAGTAAATTCGAATCTCATAATTAACCAACACGCTTTGTGACTTCAAAGTCCATATTCTCCACTCCTGTGCTACTCATATTTGAAGTAGCCTAATCTAGAAGACTGCTGAAAACTTTCTCAAACCAGCTCAATATTCTCATATGCATGCCATGAAATATATGTTATATAAATGTTTTCTACTTAAATTGAGCATCTCTGTAATAAAAATGTAATAAAAATTTAAATGATCTATGCTAATTTTCCTAAAGTTGACAGTGCACACTAAAACTTGTTTTGCATTTGTAAGGTATCGTACAAAAGAAAGCTTTTGTTTTGCTCTCCAATGGACAACTGTCAATGTCTTTGAGATGAAAATATAAAATTGACCTAGTCAACATACACTGTAAAAAGTCTATATTTTACTATTTATTAATACTGAGTTATTTTATAATAAGTATCTGTAGGACTGATCTTAACAATCCTAATGGTAGTGGTGAAATTGGCATTGCACTATTATTCAAGAGAAATAAGTTTTAATTCTGGCTCTTCTCCTCTGGGGTTGGGAGTGGAGGGGAGGTATGTTCCTAGCCCAGGGCAAATTACCTTTGAAGCCAAAATCAGTCAAAGGTAGAAATAAAGTGTGAGAAACCCATAAATTGCTTACAAGCAGTCATCTACTTCTGCTCACCCGTGTCTCTGGTGATCTGGCTGCAAAAGGACCCTCACAGGTCCAGATATACCCTCACTCCCCCCTCATAATCACCTACTGATATAGAGATGACTACTTCTCTCCACCCCTTGGAAACACCTATTGATATAGAGATATACTAATGCCAGGCAAGACATTCTGGAAATACTGCAATTTTACCCACAGGGATCCAGAGAAAGTTATCTCTGAATCCCACTCGCATTTCTTTAGAGATAAAAAGACTTAATGAACAAGGTGTATGTAAGCAGAACATCAAACAAGCACAACTTAACGAGTATTATCAAAACAAAACTTGATTTTTTTGCTTTTCACTGCTCTATAAAAATGTATTCCACAGAGGAAGGGCATTTTCCTCATCCACTAGGGCTCTGACACTGTGTGAGACTGCTTCCCAGGTGGAGCACTTCCTGGCACCACGCAGGCACTAACACCTTTGTATCAAGCTATCTTTTTAGAGGATGCCCATCATGCTTCACTTAGGTTCCAGTATACCATGCTGGACAGCTGTGTTACACAAACACTGTCTACACTACACACACACTTTAACTCATTCTATGGCCCTTCCCTCTGACATCTACACCCACTTCATCCTTCTTGGACTTTGACTGCTTCATTGGTCTGTTCTCTTCTGTTGATCCCTCTTCAACTGGCTCATGCTCCACCTTATGCCAGGCTGCCACACTATGGGAATGCTCTCCTCCCTTCCTCAGGATCCAACATCCCACACTGGGGCCCCCTCTTATACACATGCACTCTCTTCATCCCACACAGGCTCTGCAATCCCGTGCCAACTCCCACCCATTCTCTCCTCACCTAGGCACAGGGTTAGGCATACCTAAACATTCTTCAACAAAATTTATACTTATATTTGTATTTATTTATAAGGGCACCTCAGATTTATATTCTCTCAACTACTTTTAACCATTTTTTCTGTTTTTTGAACATATGGAAATGTTTCGTTTTCTAACTTCTTTTATATTCCTCTTATCTGTGTTGATCTTTGTTCTAGTAGTCAAATAACTGATTGAACTTAAAAACCAAAATAATTATTGTGCAGAAGCTATAACTGTTCAGCTCTTTAGCCTTCTGCTGTGGCTTTTAATTGAGAACCTTGAAGTTTTTCCTATGATTGCACAGTTCAGATATAATCTAAGGACTTGGACAGGGCTTGTATGCATGTCCTGGGGCTCCTTCTGCTGTAGCTGCTTCCTTTATGGGATTCTCCTTTCAAATCCTTGACATACTGGTTGCGTCCTAACTCCAGCTGCTGACACCTCAACCCAAAGTCTAAGTCTTTCTGCTTAAGTTCTTTGTGCACCAAGTGACTTGGACTATGGAAAGCCTCAGAAGACAAGTCATCTATTAGATCTCACTCAGTGTAGTTCCCTTTTGTCAAAGGTCAAATACCCTCAAGTTTCTGTCTTTTGGTTGCCTTCAAATATTTCTTTTTAAGTATTATGCAGCATAATTGCGTCCTCTGGAAAGGTTGGTCTAATACTAACCATCTGCTGTTATCAAATATCCCCCTCTTTACCTAATGCTTTTTGACTTGGATAAATTATGTGTTATTTCTCAATCTTCAACAATTAACATTAATTGATATTAACACTGATTGACACTACTCTATTTTATATTTATTTAATTCTTTAAATATTTATATTCTTTCACTTCTATTACATCATAGGGTATATACATTGTAATAAAGAAAATAGCTGAAGGAGAAAAGTCTCATATTCTTTATCTCTGTGGTATTAAAAAGTAGAGGCAAAGAAAAATTTTTTTTCTTTAAATCCTCAAACTAAACCATGGAAGAAACACACAAGAATAACAAGAATGCAAAGAAAGATAGCAATCAGAAAGAAGTCTGGCATTTAAACCTATGAGCCTACAGGAGACCATGAGAACTCCACTGAGAACCCATTTAAAATAAAATTTTCATTTTTGCATTCAAGTATAATACTTGCTTCCCTCTATCTGGAATCATTAGTGATTTTTTTTTTCTTTTGTGGGACAGTTTGTGAGACAGGCACCATGGGTTTAGTCCGAGTAGGGTGAGAGCCTCAGGGAGAAGCAAAACAGGATAAGTGCAGTCAGGACAATGTAACAACGTACAAGGAAGATCTTACCATAACTCTGTGTGAAACATTAAGCAAAATTAGAACAACACAGATTCTTTAGGATAAAAATACCAAATCAGAAATATAGGCAATCTTCAGTGGGACTGGTTTAAAAAATAGCATTCAGGCAAGAACCAGTAAGAAACGGACAACTCAGTTTAACCTAAGATATAAACCCCTAGATAAAGCCCAGCTGCAGGCACTCTTGTCCCCTCCCAGTGTGCGCCGGGAGTTCTGTACTTTTGCTTTCTCTAAATAAAAAGTCTCTCTCTCCTGCTTGCCTACCTTGAGTGTTTGCAAAATTCATTCTTCCACTCTGGAAACAAGAACCTCATACCATCTTTTGGGGGCTCATTTGGGATCTCCCCCTGTTCTCAGCCTCCTGGAGAGCAGCTGCCAATCCCTACTACTCTTGCTTTAATGAATTCCTTCCTTACCTATACTCCTTTGACCTGTTCGAGAATTCTATTTTCATCCAGAGTCAGGAATCCTCCCTGGTCCAGGTTGAAGTTTCTCCTAGTGCTTCACCTACTGCTCAGGGAGAGACTTCCTCAGATGCACCTGCCCAGCAACATTTGGACTTAAAAAAAAAAAGGCAGACCTAATCAATCAATAATTGAAGTTTGATACCCTTTAGACAACACCATGAAAATTTCCATATTCTAAGAACTTTATTTGTGCTACACACACGTGGAAAACTTAGGTAGGGTTAGTTTTATGGTTATTGATTTTGCTACTTTAGAATTCCTAAGTTGAATACATCATTAAATAAAATTTATATAAGACGGAAAACTCATTTAAATTGCTTTATTGAGCTCAGCATGTGGTATTCATTCTCTCCAAATTTAAATAAAGCTTCCATCTGTTCTTTTATTCAGACATCTCTGATTAAATCTTCACCCAAAATACAGAGAAACACAATATATGTATGCAAGTTATAAAAGACCCATTCAAAATTCACCTTCTCATTCAAATGTGATTTTCAAACTGAAACTCATTAAGAGTTTTTTTTCACAAGAACAGGAAGTGGTTCTAACTTCAGAGCAGATATTCTGTGACCCTACACTTTGTAGGGTGCCAGCCAGTATCTGTTATTGTCCATTATGTGTTTGCAACCCCAGGGGGAAAATATGTTCCCAGCCCATGGCAGATAAACCTTTGAAACCCAAAGTTGTCTACTCCTGCTCACCTGTGTCTCACATGACCCGGCTGCTAAAAGACCTCTCCAAACCTCTCAGGTCCAGGTGTGTGCTCACTTCCCACCCACCTTGTAATCACCTATTGATAGGGAGATGGGCTAATTCTCTCCACCCCCTGGAAACACCTATTGATATGGAGATGCACTAAAGCCAGGTGAGAAATTCTGGAAATATTGCAATTTTACCCACATGTTTTTTCAAAATGTCTTTCTTTTTAAAGTAGGGGCCTAGGAAGAATTCATTTATTTGGAGATTTTGGTTTTGTCATTTTTTTAAGTTTTTCATACATTCTTAATTTCAGAAGCACCAAATTCTTTAAATTTTTTTCCCCATTGAAATGTCTGGCTAGAGGCCAGACCTAAAATAACCTAAAATAAGAATGATTTTCTTTTCTATATTATGGAAAACATCTCTAGAAATATTTAGTGTCTGGGAAATAACTTTACTGATTTCAATTACCTTTACTGGGGAGAATTATTTTCAAATGATCAATTACTTTTAAGAATCAACAAATTTCAAACATTTTAAGAATCATTAAATTTTTAAAAATCACTAAATTTCAAAATAATGATGTTTGCCATTTCTAAGGCCCTCCTTTGTTTAAGGGTTACTTAACATAATTTATTTCTTAATCTTACAAAATAAATCTGCAGTGTTATGTTTAGTGTCAATTTTACAGGGTATAAAAATCAAGTTTTGAGGGCATGTAATTGGTCCAAAGTCTCACTATTTAAAAATTATTAAGTTGGAATTCAAACTCAGGCTTGTTTAAATTCAAAGGCAAATGCTCCTTCCATGACTTCTTACTAAATCACATATTAAGCACAATCTCTTTCCATTGACAGATTAAATAAAAGCAGAATACCAAATGAATAAAAAAGCAGTTTTGCTTCCAACATTTTTTTCTGCAATATTTTATAGGTTTATGCTGTTCCTATTTCTGTTGGAGACTGAAGTGGAAGAAACAAAAAAGGCAGATCCTAGATTTCTGGGTTTTTGCCTGGAAAACCTGTTTGATTACAGGGATGGGGGTCTGGAGGCTTTCTTTACAGAAATGACAGTCATGTCTTTTTCCCTTTATCTCTGTTAGTGCTGCAGCCCGCCTGACATCCCTGGCAGAGTTGGAAATTTTCTAGAAACGTCCTTTTAAATGACAGAATGATTTGGTATCACACTAATTTTGGCATTGTCGCTTAGCTGAGTAACATAACCTACAAATTGTGGCCTATAAGAGAACAGGGTTGTTTTGTGAATAATATAGTGCAATCATGTAATACTGTTGATTTCTTTTTAGCTGTTGGAGACATATGCATGGGAAATAAGATTTTTTAAAAGGATCATTGAATAAGAGAAATAGAATGCATGCAAACTTAGTTATTTCAATAAGTAAATAGAACCAATTTTACTAGTAGTATCAAAATGCATATACTGCAGAATGGGTTTTGTGTTTCAACATAGTTGAGTTGGAAGATTATAGATTTGCTTAAAAATGGAATCACCTATTTACACACTATTGAATGGCTTACATATCATTCTACTATCTCTAATTTCATCTTCCTTTTAATGAATAAAAATGGTATTACCATTTGTGATTCTTGCCTTAGTCATCAGGTTTAATTCGTAAAAAATTGGCTATTTATAAAATCTAATTACGAGCAGTCTTTGGCTTTAACATTAACTTGAACGATCAAGGACATTTTTTAAAAAGCCATCTGAAATTCTTAACTAGTTTCCTTTTCTTCCAAAACATCAACTAGATGCCTTTTCCATTGGGAAACATACCTACCTAACTCATTTAACAAACTTAACACTCCCTTATTCCCACAGTAATGCTTTTGCTAAATTCTGTTTAGCTGATATCCTGAAAATAATGGCCCTTTTCACGTTCATCAATTATAAAATGTCACTATTTATTTTATAGCAAGCTCATTCCTCACTCAGTCTCTCTGAGGAACTGACCCAGAAAGATCATAAATTTCCCCACCATGAGGAATTAATTGACTGAACAATACATCAATCTAGAAGCATGCCTGTCCAGCTCTGTTTCTGTTTGTTTGTAGGAGCTATGACCTCTACCAATAGGGAGTAGAGAATGGCATCTCTGTTGTCATATGACACTAGCACTTACTAGCTTTGAGTCTTTAAATAAGCTAATAACTTACCTGTTTTCTCATGTGCAGAAATAGGATTGAATAGCATTTACCTCTAACTATTCTGAAATTATTAAATATAATGATTTATGTAAAATATTTAACCAATACTTGGCACATTCAAAATGTTTAATAAATATTAGATTATATTGTTATTTTATTATTGCTAATTATTATTTTGTTATTATTATCTCAAGTTACAAAATTCTCCCTGTTCACACAACCCTCCAGGATATACCCTGAATTTATTAAAAAATCTTCTGAATTTAATATATTAAAATACAACAATGTAATAATTTTATGGGGTTTAACATTATTTGCTGAAGTCCTACATTTTTTCTATAGTGTGGATGCTCACTATTAGTTTTAAAGTATATGGTCAAAACATAGATAATTAAACACTTAATATATTAATAGAAGACAGGAACACATTATGATATAGCCAACTAAAACTAATTTACATAAAAGATGACAGATTTTATTTTTTCTTAAACATGCTATATCTGGCTCTACCTGAAAGCAGGGAAGAAAAATGAGATGGTATTTTGTGTTCTTTCAGCACCAAACATATACACCTATGTAATTTCTATAAACTAATAGGCAACACTTCTCATTGGAGTGTACTGTAAGGTCAAAGAGGCTTTTGTTTGCTTAGATTTGAATGGTGAATTATATGCATGTTGCATAGCACACTCTAATTATATCTCTATTCTTTTTGAAGAGCAGGAAAGATTATGCAGAAATATGGAATTGTAACAATATTAAAATTAACAAGATGATACTGGAAAAACCATGTGTATGACTATAGATAGATAGATAGATAAAGGATCTTTCCAAATATTTGAGGAAAAAATAATGCCAATCTTAAACAAATTCTTCCTGAAAACAGAAAAAAGTTTATAAACTTATTTCATGAGACCAATACAATTTTGATATTAAAACTTACAAAAAGAATATAAGAATGATAATTAAGTACATCTTAGGTCTCATAGACATAGATGTGAAAACCCTAAATTAAAACAAATACAGTCTAAGAATTATACAAAGGATGATAATTATGTCCAAGAACAGATAATTCCAGGAGTATGAGTAGGCTTTACCATTGGGTGATCAATCAATACAATGCACCACATTTATAGGATAAAAGAGAGAAACATATAATTATCTTATAGATATTGGAAATATATATTATTAAATTCTGCACCCTATATGACAGTTATTCTTAATTAGTTTGTAATAGAGACTACCTTAATCAGAAAACAGGTATCTATCTATATGTCTATTTGTCATCTAACTTTCTATCTTTTTAAAACTAAAAATAATATTAATTTCAATGGCAAAATATTAATGCATCTCTTCTGATGTCAGAAGGAAATATTGTACTAGAGATCACTGCCAATGCAGTAACACAAGGGAAAAAAAATGGCATAACATTGGCAAAATATGGTAAGACCTGTCTTTTTTCACAAATGATTTTTTTAATTCTAAAAAGAAAAAAAACAACTATCAGAAGAATTTAGATGTAAATTTTGTAATGTCCTCAAACTCAGTGTAAACATCAAAACCAATTATATTGCTATACATATAAAAAGTCATAGATCTCTAAAATTTAAACTAAAATATTTCTGAAGAAAAGTTAAACATAAAATTGGAAACATATAACTTATTAATTGATTTGATATTATTGATCCATATTCCACAGTTAATACTATCTTCAAATTAATAGATTGAATACAATCCAAGTAATAATTCAAGCACTTTTTAAATGAGAATTGATGTATAAAATTACCATTGTAACCTAAGAAAACAGAAAACTAGGTCGTCGCTCTATATTAAAAATATTAAATATGTAATTACTTTCCTAACCAAAAGTAAAATTTCTTGAGGCCAGATTGCCTCACTGGTATTTTCCTGAAAACTTTAAGGAATGCAAAATCCTAACACTATGTAGAAAGCAAAAGACATAAATAGGTAATGCAAATTTGAAGAACAAGAACAGTATTGGAGGAATTTTCATATTTCAACCTTTAGAACTTTGGAAAACAGTGTATAATCAACGTAAGTTCAGACAAATTGACAATGGAACAAATAGATACTCAATTTAACTTACTTTATGGCAAAAGAGACACTGCAATTAATTTGGAAAAAGAATAATCAGTTCAATAAATTAGCAGGAGCAAAACTGACCCCCACCTCATATAATAACAAATATTAATTTTATATGGGTCACAAACACCAACATGAAAGCTGAAACAATAAAGTTTATGGATTATGGATATAGAAATTAAATACTTTAAAGAATATAGAAATAAACATAAGAGGTATCTTTATGATATTGTATAGTACAAAATATGTTGTGGATGTCAGAGTGCTAAACATAAAAATTGTTAAATTGGACTTCATTAAAATCAGGAACTTCATCAAAAAAAACTTCTCAGAAGCAAATAGGCAAGTCACATACTAGAAGACATTTCAAATATATAATAAGAAAAGATTAATATCCAGAATATATAAAGAACCACCACAAATATGAAAGAAAACACCTAATTTATATACTAGACACAAGTCTTGAAATTATACTTAACTTAAGAGAATCTTTGAATGGCTAAAAACCTATATAATCATGCTTGATACCATAACTCATTGGGGAAATGAAAATGAAAACCCAGTTGAAATAGTACCACACAACCCAGAATGTATAAAATTTTAGAAGTTGACAGTCTCAAGTATTAGTAAGGATGTAGAACCACTAGAAGTCTTAAATTTTGTGGAATTAGTGTAAATTAATTTAAAAAAATACTTTGGAAATATCTTGGGGAGTCCCCACTTAAAAAACTACACATTTTCCTATTTCATGAGCAGGATTTCACTCATATTTGTGACATTTTTGCATTTGACTACTGAGACATGTAAAATATTGCTAATCAGCTTTCCTCCACTATCCTTTCAGAGGCTCTCCCACCTCTTCCTGACTCTCCTCCAGATCCAGTGTTGACTGTTTTGGGGGAGGGTAAACAGTGGTTCTCTAAGCAGCATCAAATTATATCTATTTTATAGCAAGTATAAATGCTTTTCTGTGCATTTACTTTTGCTTTAGTATGAAACAGAGTTGTCATCAGGGCCCCAATATGGGAGCTAAGTGAACCAAACAAATTTAAAAAGCAAATTAGTATTTTCAGATACAATAATTCCATATTGCTTTTTTCCATTTTGAAATGGCTGCCTTTTTAACGTAGCTTCTTTATGCCTTTGTACTATAATCTATATTTCTACAGAAGGTATAATTCCTTCAATGTATCATGTTTTATTCTTCCAGTGCCAGGATTCTTGACTTTCCTCTGAAAGATACGTGTTTCTGAGAAGTCATTTAAGTAAAAAGTCCTTTTTATGTTGAAAGTAGAAAAATATTGTTTCTTCCGGTATTTTTGGTCCTTTGGGTATTTTTATTTTACTTTTTAACATTTGTTTCATGCCTTACTTTTGGTTATGAACATTTTTACATAAGCAGTGGTAATAATTTAATAATCTCCCAGCCTCACTAATGATTATATTTACATTCCTGAGTCTGTATCTGTTCCTCCTGTTTTGTTTTGCTTTATGGAGCATTGTGAAAGAAAGCACCAACAATTCGTCCTACCCAAAAACACCTCAGCGTGTGCCTCTGACATAGGGACTTTTCTTCGTTTCTTTTTCTTTTTTGATAGCATTATACATCAGCCAAACGTTATAACATTTGTTTCTACCTTCCTTATTGTAATCCCTCAAGCTCTGTGAATGCCTATACTAGAGAAAAAGCCTATACAAATTTTATGCAATTCCTTGTCATCAAGCTCTTCTGATTATTTAATGAGAAACCGTTTAGAGGTCTAGAATTTTTTCTCATTAAGATCCTATGGACTAGATGCAGCCTTCTTGTATTTTATTTAGAATTATTGAGTGCGGTTCCTTAGTTTGTACAATAAATGAGGTGTGAAACACAATATGCAGTGGGGTCTCAGTGCTTCACAACTCCTGAGACTCTTGGCAAATAGAGTATACCCTGGTGTGATGTTTGCAAAACTCCTTCTGAAGGTTTATATCCCAAACTGTAGAAACAGAGGAAGAGGACACAGGCTATGTCCCAGGTCCCAGGACTCTGCTTGCAGGGCTATGTAGAATGCCTACGGGTTTTGCTATGTAAGATGCAGAGTGAACTGACTATCCCAGAGGTGAAGAGAAACTGAACATTAAGTCCTAAAAATGCTGTCACTTTCAAGCATGCTTCACAGCCTGGTCAGCACTGTGGACTTACTGCCTGCAGTTCAAGATTTAGCACAACAGAAACAAAAATAACTGTAGGGTTTTCCAGTTGTGTTTTCAAGAAGTTGACAAGGATATGCAAGCATGACAGAATTTTTTTTTTGTCTAATGCACTTATTCTCTTACATATAAAAGAATTTTAGTAGCCTATACACTATTAACTGTGATACTAAAATTTTAACATGTTATCAGAATCAATTGCAGGCTGGTTAAAAAACAGATCCAGATAATTTCTGGACCCAAATAATACAGTTTCTGATAGAGTAATGTGTTTGGTGGTAGGAAAGGATGAGAATTTGCTTTACTTGCAAGTAACCCATGTGATGTTGAAACTGCTGTTCCAGGGACCACACTTTGAGAACCATCACTCAGAGCTCCCACTTTCTCTCATAAGTTAATTTCAACTATAATGAAAATGCTGGCATTGGAAAATGACTCATCTTGGTCATTTCTGAGGCAAAGGGATTTATTTTTCTTAATGTAATATTTCTTACATTTTTGTAATTATGTAAGAAAAATATGTTACTTCTTTGAGAATGCTACTAAAACAAAGCAGTAATGATATGTTGTATACAATGTACAGTCAAATCTGAGAGAAGTGGGGGTGGGAGGGAGGGGGGACAGAGAGAGGAAATGAGAAGGAGTGATAAAACATAAAGCAAATGTGTAGATATTAAAAATGAGTGAATTTTGTTAAATAGATTTCTGTGTACAATTCTTACACATTTTCTGTATGTTTGAAATTGTTTCAGATATATTAGTTACAAAAGAAAGGAAGGGTGGAAGGAAGGAACCTTGGGCTCCATGGGTTAAGATACTTGCATTTACTTTCTGTCACTGCTGCACCAAGTCACCACAAATTTAGGGGCTTAAGATGAGACACATGTATGATCTTATAATTCTGCAGGTTAGAAGGCCAACAGTCTAACTTGGCTAAAATCAAGGCATTGAAAGGCTTCTGTGGTTCTTTGGAGGACTTGGAGAAAATCTTTCTCCTTGTGTTTTCCTGCTTTTACAGATCACCTGCCTTCCTTGGCTCACGACCCACTTCCTCCACCTTCAAACGCAGCCAAGTTGAATTGCATCCTTCTCACACCAAATCTTTGATATCTCTGCTTCCCTCTTTCCCTTATAGAGACCCTGGGAATGACATTGTGTTTACCTGGATAATCCAGGATAATCTTTCCATGTCAAGGTCAGTTAATGAGCAACATTAATGCCATGCAAGTTCTCTTACAAATTCTGCTTACCATATAACTACAGGGGACCAGAACAGCAAGATTTCTGCCTGTATTACAAGGATTGTCTTTCCTCTAGCTTTCAACATGTTCCTCATTTCTTTCTGAGCCCTCGGTGCTGGCAGCTGTGCCTTTAACATCCATTTTTCTACTAGCAGTCTGTTCACAATGAAACAGGTGTAATCTGAGAAGAGTTAGATTGTCTCTACCATGCTCCTCCCTTCCATCTGAGTTCTTGATTACAGAAATGCTAACATCCATATTTACCCTAACAATCTGTTCACAGCAATCCAGTCATTTTATATCATGCATCTCAAAACTCTTCCATCTCTCCCTATTGCCCAATTCCAAAGATAATTCTATGTTTTTAAGAATTTGTTACAGCATCTTCCACTTCAAGCACTAAAGTCTGTATGAATTTTCTTTTGCAGTTATAATATTACCACAAACTTAACAGCTCAAAATGACACGTTTATTCTAGCACAGGTCTCACTGGGCTAAAATCAAGGTGCTGTTTCTCCCTCTGAAGGCTCTAGGGATACGTCTGTTCCCTCACCTTTCCAGCTACTACAGGCCACCCACATTCCTTTGGTTCATGCTCCCCTGATGCCATCTTCAAAGCCAGCAAAGTCAGGGTGCGTCTTTATTGTAACACATCATTCCGGTCTCCTTTCCTGCCTCCCTTTTCCTCTTTGAAGAACTCTTGTGATAAATACCCAGCCAGATGATCTAAAACGATCTCCATATCCTCATATCATTTGATTAGCAAACTTACTTTCATGTATAGTTTTGACTCCCCTTTGCCATGTCAAGTAACATTTTCACAAGTTCTGGGGGTAATGTTTTGGGGCAATCACTTATTCTGCCTACCATTGTAATATCATTACGTTTCATAACAATAATTGAATTCCTTTGTAATACTATATGCTTACAATTTTATGTCCATAAGAAGGAGTTAATAAAGGACTTGAAAATTCAGAGCATGAATTGGATCTAAATTAGAAGAGTAAAGAAAATCACTTGGAACTTCATCTTTACATAAAAGATCTTCAAAAGTTTTAGAAGTTCTTTCTACTTTACAAGTACTTAGCTCACGCTCATCTGAGCTGGAAGGCTCTGATGTCTCTGACATCTCAGGATTGCTAACTATTCAAATATTTTAAGTGGGTTTCATTTTTTTTTCCCCACTGGATCTTCGGTGTCCTACATGTATTTAATGAATGTTTTGTAAATGACTTGTAACTACAACTGATCAGCAACTCAAATAGGTAATATTTAGAAAATCACACTTATGCTGTACCTGTTTCCCATTTAACAATACAAATCACACTCCTAAACTCAGTTTTCCAGGAACAAAGAAAGACTTAATGAGAATAAGAAAGACTTCGTCATTATAATAATGTTAAATGCTCAACATATCTGAACTTCTTCTGAAATATAAATATATTATGGGAAAGTTTTACATTTTCTTGTGAGGTATCAGGTTCACAAAGAATAATTTTAAAGTGTATAGTTGATTGAGCAAAAGATTTAATGTCTTGGCTGAGGTTTTTTTTCTCTTATTAATGGTCACATTTAAAATAAAACACTATAAATAGAAACTTACAAATTCATAAGTAAAGTCTTGTTCATGTCCAGAACATTTCATTCACTATCAAATACTCAAAAAGATACTAATTAAACCTATTCTTTTTTTTCCTAACTTCTCATTCAAACAGGTGATAATTGTATGCATTCTTCAATCACATATAGGTATAAATAGAATGCATAATATGGTGGGAGAATGAAGAATAAAGCACTGCAATTTACTGAGTAAATCTAGATTTAATTAATTCAGTAGACTTGCAAAGTAGTGTTGGGTTTACCCTTAGTAGGTCATTATATTTCTTTTAAAAATTCTTTTTATTGTTTGGGAGAACAATATTGAGAAAAATTAAAAAATATATCAAGAATATTTGCCATTATACATTTGCCCAAACTCATAGAATGTACAAGGCCAAAAGTGAACCCCAATATAAACTAGGGACTTTGGGTGGTTACAATGCATCTATATAGGTTCATCTTGGTAAAAAATATACCACCTGGTAAGTGATGACGATGATAAAGTCAGGTTATGTATGTGTGCATTACGGGTACGTGTGTAATCTCTGGACCTTCCTCTCAGTTTGGTTGTAAACCTAAAACTGCTCCCCCAAAAAGGCTTAAAAAAGTAACTCCTTGCCATTTAAAAAATAAAAGTTGTTCATTTATTAAAAAAAATATTAGAGAAGTAGATTTACATATGCTAGTAGGATAACAACTATCTTTCTTTTTCTCCTAGTGGGTTGACAGACTCCCATGAACAGTTATGAGAGTTGATCCATCTCTTCCCCTGAAGGGCGAATTACACCATGGGGCGATAAGCAAGGATTTGTACTTTAACATGTCACAGGCTCTCCCTTATTCCCAATTTCAGCCATGTGCTGCTTTACTGTAATATCCAATTAGTGGGTCCTTTTAGTACTCTCACTGTCTTGGTGTCTCTGAGGTTTGCTTCTTCTCTTTAGACAGAGCTGATGTCTTTGCGGAATTGGAGAGATGTCACAGCGCTCAGTGCACACAGTGCATTGGCGAAATTCTCCCTGGGATGTCTGACCCAGCTGCTCCTTCAGCGCTGAGCTGCTAACTGCATGCTCACTTGCTTGTCCACGCAGTGCCCAGTCTTACTCCCTCTGCTTACAGCTTGGTATTTAGAGTAGCTTCATTTCCCCACATTAAGCCAAAAGCCAAAATGGATCTTTCCCTAAATAGTATTTTTACTTGTTACTAAGACAATAACTTTGTATTGTCTCCATGCCTTTATGCAGGTATAATAACAAACATATCTATAAAGAAAAAAGACGTATCAGCATTCTGTCATTAACAAATAACCAAATACCTGTTAAACAGAATTTAAAGCAAAAAAGGAAGTATGTTGCCTTTCACAAATGATCATCTAAAGCATGGTGAACTCCCCAAAGAGTGTAACCCTTGGTATATTTCCCTGTAGTCCCTGGCTTTTTTCCCATGTAGCAAGATGGCAGTGAGAATTTAGATTTGATATCCTCATGTCTCTCCCAGGAAAACTGAGAAAACTTTCCCTGGAGACTTCCAGTGACCTGAATTTTAACATATGCCCATTCTACCCTGATCACTGATTGAAAAATGATGGGGACAAATTCAAGCTTGTCACTCACCCATTGCCAGTGTTAGGGGATACTGTAATCTTCTCATGGTGCATATAGGTTAATAAAGGAAAGTGTGAACACCACACAAAATAGATGCTCAGTTAGGCAGACAGTAAGGCCCACAATATGTACGTGTTTTTACATAAAATATACTGGATTTTTTGTTTTGTTGGTTTTTGTTTTTATTTGGCAATATAGCATTAAAAATGTCCACATCGTTGATTTAAAATAAAATATGCACCCTCTTAAGTTATAAATGCTTTAAATGGGATCAGAGTTGAAGCCCCTGCTGGTTTAAATTATTGTTCTTCTTTTTCACTATTTATTTATTTATTTATTTATTTATTTATACTTTAATTATAATAATGTAAGTATGTAAAAAGTGTCATTTCATTTATGCATGAATCAAGCTCTAAACTTAATTTACCATAATTATAATGATTTTGTAATGCTCAATCAATCAATATATGAATACCCAGAAGCTATATTTACTTAATGCCATTCTGTCCATATTTGAGTGGTTTGCTTGAACCTTGTGAGGCCATTCAGCTTTGCTCTTTCAGAAATTTGTGATTTGACTGAAATACTTTGCATTAAGATAGATGAATGGCAGTGTCTTACAGAGACATAGGCAAACTCTTGCTCTTAAAGTCCCTGGAGGTTCCAAGATTGCTGACATTTTCAAGTCCTTGTGGTTTAATGGTTTCTTTTTTCCTGTGGACAACCACTGCATCCTTCAAACAAAATTTTTTTTTCCATTATTCTACAGGGCCAAGGTCAATGTTTTGTACCTGAAGTGCAAAGCAACTTAACTTTAACAATAAGGAAAAGTGAAAATTTACAGGAGACAAAATGGCAGGAAAAGAGAGCCATCGATATTACCATTCCACCCTTATTGATTTCCTGTACGAATTTGGGCACCAACCTAGGCAGCTGTCAGATAATCACTTCAGAGTGAGAGGAAAGGTTTGGATGACTGGAACCTTTTGAAGTGCAAGCACTATACAATATAAACTTATAACCTTATCAACTAATCTTCCTTGATCACAGACTGATTCTTTGATATTGAACAGCCTAATGACTGAATGCATGAATCAAGCTCTATACTTGATTTACCATAATTATCTTATAATGATTTTATAATGTTCAATCAATCAATATATGAGTACCCAGAACTATATTTACGCAAAGCCATGCTGTCCATATATGGGTGTTTGCCTGATCCTTATAAAGACTGTTAAAAAAGGAAACATGCTAATTTACTTGAGATGCATTGTTTCATACTCAACCTCTGTGATTTTTAAAACATTTTGGAAAATGGCTTCATGCTACTGTTTTCTTTTGTTAGAGTGGGTAAAGAGCCTGACATCAGCAAGGAAGTGGGGTGGGGACTTCAGTCATTGTTTACATTTGGCAGGTTGCTTATTTTCTGCACATTCCGTCTAAGCTGTTTTCCTGGGATGTATGGAGTGAGAATATGGATGACAGACTGGCCAAAACCTGCTGTTTCCAATATGGAAGAGAAGTTGACCCAAACTATACCCCAAAATACATCATGCACTCACTAACATAGTAAAACCACACCTCCCCATGCCACACCAGTTCCAATGAGAATCAAATAGAGTAAAAACCTCTCCCGCCCGTCATTAGGGTGGAGCAAGGCCAAAATCTAAGACTCCACCTGTTCCCTTTGAAACCTATTTCCACTTAGTAAATATTCATCTCCCTTTACATAAAAAAGCTCCTTACTGTCTTCTCAGCATGACTCTCTCTCACGTCTGGCCCCACTCAGCTCTCAGGCATGCACTTTCACTTCTCTTTAAACTCATATTTTCTAATAAAACTCTTGAAGTTCAACCACTTTTGCATCCATCCTTGAACTCTTTCTCATGATGAGACAAAGAATCCATCTCCAGCAACATTTCTATTCTTTGATTTTTGTATGAACAACAAATTGGATGCTCAAAAGAAAACATTATATACTAAAAGTCATGATGCAGACTTTTAAACATTTTTCTTTCTTGTCCTATCCTTTATCCTTATGTGGTAACATTTATATTGGTATATTTTAGTGAAAATATATCCTACCAATAAAGATCAACAGAAGGAAGATTCCCTACTGAAATATTTGATAATCTCAAGAAGAGATGTTAGAAGTACATCACTATTTTTTTAATAGACTTTATTTTTTAGGGAAGATTTAGGTTCACAAAAAAAATGGTAGGTACAGAGATTTTCAATATAATCCATGTTCCTACACTTGTATAGATTCTCTCACTATCAACATCTCACACCACAGTTGTGCATTTATGCATGTATGTTAAAATTTATGTATCCATACTAACACATCACTATCACCTAAAGTCCATAGTTTACATTAGGGTTCACTCTTGGTGTTACACATTCTATGGACTTGGGTATGTGTATAATGACATATAGCCACCATTCCACTGCCACCCAGAGTAGTTTTGCTGCCTTAAAAATTCTCTGTGATTTGCCTATTCATTCCCCTTGTCAATGGGGGATGAATCCAGGCAACCACTCATCTTTTCACTACTTCCATAGTTTTTTGCTTTTTCCAGAATGTCATGTAGTTGGAATCATATGGGGTAGTCTTTTCATATAGGCATCTTTCAGTTAATAATATGTTAATAATTAACTGAATTATTAATTAAGTTAATATTTAAGTTTCCTCCATGCCTTTTCATGGCTTGATAGCTTATTTATTTTTAGAAAACAAATATTATTCCATTGTTTGGATGTATCACAGTTCATGCATTCACCTGATGAAGGTTATTTTCTTTGCTTCCAAGTCTGGGCAGTTATGAATAAGGATGTTATAAACATAAATGTGTAGGATTTTAGGTGTGGATGTAAATATTCAACTCTTTTGGGTTAACATCAAGGAGCACGATTGCTTAATCATACAGTAAGAGTGTGTTTAGTTTTGTAAGAAATCCAAAACTCTTCCAAAGGGTACCATTTGGAAGTTTGACCAACAGTGAATGAAAATCCTGTTGTTTCCCCCGCTGACTGGCATTTGGTTTTGTTGGTGTTCTGCATTTTGGCTGTTGAAATAGATGTGTAGTGGGTTTGTCATTGTAGATTTCATTTCCCTGATGACATATGATGTGGAATATCTTTATAATTACTTCCACCATATCTTTATCTTCTTTGATGAGGCATCTGTTTAAGATTTTGACCAATTTCTCATCAAGTTTTTTTGTTTCCTATTGTTAAGTTTTAAGTCCTCTCTGTATATTTTACATAACTGTTCTTTATCAGACGTATTTTTGCAAATATTTTCTTCTAATTTGTCCTTGTCTTTTCATTCTCTTGACAGTGTCTTTTGTAGAGCAAAAAGATTTAATTTGAATGAAGCCAAGCTTGCCAATTCTTTCGTGGAATGTGTCTTTGGTTTTATATCTAAGGAATTGTTGTCATACCCCAGGTTATCTAAGTTTTCTCCAATGTTATATTCTAAGAGTTTCACAGTTTAGAGTTTTACATTTAGGTCTATGATCCATTTTGAGTTAATTTTTGTGAAGTGTATAAGGTCTCGGTCCAGATTCAATTTTTTGTATATGGATGTCCATTTGTTCTAGCACCATTTATTGAAAAGATGATCTTTGCTCCATTTTATTTCATTTTTTTATCAAAGATCACTATTTATGTAAGTCTATTTTTGTGATCTCTATTCTGTTCTATTGATATTTGTCTATTTTTTCACCAATACTATATGCTCTTCTTTACTATATCCTTAGAGTAAGTCTGAATTTGAGTAGCATCGGTCCTCAACATCATTCTTCTTCAATATTGTGTTGGCTATTCTGAGTCATTTTCTATTTTCTATTTGTTGCTATATATCAATCTTTCTATAGTTATTTCCATTTTCAGTGTGTATAAATCTTGAATGCTGTAATGTATAACAAGTTAACTACACAGATGGTGGTAAATACCAGTCTGATCATGTATAGATTTTTTTCATGAATGTGGTTTTATTCTAAGGACAATTGTTATTAATAGAAAAATTTGTTATAGAATGGGCATAAGCCCATTTTCTCTTTTTTGATTCTCAGTTTGCTGATACATTTCTGGATAATAAAAACATAAAAATTACTCTAAAAGACAGACTAGTTCCATCACTTCTTTTTTACATCAGTTCTGTCACTTTGTTAGTGAGGAAGAATAAACAGTTAAATAATCACATAGTCAATTCACTGATTAAGTCGGGTCTGTGTGTGTACACATGTATTGTTCATTTGAGCATATGCTAAACTAGGGTTATAGAAGATAATATGGGGCTTTATAAGTCTTTTTGGAAACCTTAAAGAAGAAGACAAATGATTGGATAGAATTTCAAGAACTTTCCTTTAGGTATAGATGCTGTTGTCATTTTGCTCAGAACCAGAAGCCCTTTGAGGAACAGTGGAGAGTGTTTGAACAATGCCTCTTTAATTCAAAGGCAGGCTACACCTCTGCTGGAATTTCTTTGTGTTACTTCATAACTAAGGGAGCAAGTGCAGCTCCTATATTGCTTTCAGTACAATATCATTGCAAATGGAAGAAGCCTATGTAGGTCTTACATAGTAATTGACAGTTATTTTCTCAATAATAAATGATCTGTGCTTGGACAACATATTTAGATTCCAATTTACTTTATGAACAGTTTTCACCGAGTCGTCCACTGGAATGACAAGTTCCATCTATACACTGTTATTTTGTTTAAACACTATGTACTCCTCAGTTTGGAACTAAGTTATTTTTATATTACCCATCAACAGATAATAAATCTTAATTTCAGCTCTAAATGGTACATTGATGTCCATTGACTTTTCTATTTTAAATGCTGTCTTACATTATTCCTAAGACAATCTCAAGAACATTGCTTCTTTAACATCCCAGAATACCAATTTTGAGAAGCTATTCAAATGTTTATACTGAAAATTTGACAACTTACATTAATGGAACATGTCAACAGTTCTAGAAGGATTTCTACTAGTCTATTTTACCATAAAGAAAATAAGCACAGACTTGGAAACAATAGAAACTTTAGGAGTTTGCTGCTATTTTAATTTTTTTAAATGTCATGACGATCAACAATGAATTTAATTTTTTCCTTTTTTTTTGCTTCTATTGGGAGAACATTTAAAACATTTTTCCATTATTTCCTTTCCTGAGTAATCTCATATGTGTGATTAAATTGAAAATGCATTTGCTTACTTAGATTCACTTACGAATTTCCTATAAAACATGGTTACATCTTTCTTGTTAAACATATATTGCTATAATCCATCTGACCAAAACTATATCATTTCCTTTCTATAAAGTACTAATTATTACAATAAACAACCTAGATAGGGATACATATTCCTTTTAAGTATACCCTTGATGGTTACCACTTAAAGAGGCCTTGTTATGCTACAGAACCTTAAGAAATCATGAAGACAAGCTTGATCAGAGTGCCTTCTTTCTTGATCACTCCAAGGTATAATAGTTGGATTTTGACCATTCTAGCGTCTTTCCATATAAAAATGTTTTATTTCTACAGTAAAATATCTTATTTAGACTTCAGATTTTATGACTTTTTCACAGCTAACTTCCTGGTTAATTTCTTCATTTCCTTGATATAATATATCCTATATGTAGATACCTCTTATTTTTTTCTGGTTTCCTTATAGCTTTCCCTTTGGGACAGGGATGGTAAAGGAAACTTCCTACCTGCGAGTCTCACCTCTTCATGGGTAATACAGTGCTATCGCCTGAGGCAACAGTTTCACTGAAAAATAATGCCTTTCTTCTTCCTGTGACTCAATTTTGGGTACTTGTCTAGAACATCGTATTAAATATATGATTTTGATAGATTGTTTTAGTAATAATTTATACATATGTATGAAATGAATAATGTAGATTGAAATATTTTTCTTGTTTATGAAATTATAATCAACTTCTGTTTTTATGTATAGCAGTAGAGAGTAAGAGTGGCATAAACAAAAAAGAAGATAATTAAAGGTGGAATATAACTATGTGCTTATATTACAATTGGATGTTTCTGATCTTCAGAGAATTCATGGAATCCAAATTAAAAGACCCACTCTATCCTGGATAAGCAGAGGAGGCGCACAGCGTTTACGTGTTTCCTTCTCCGTGTTTCCCTTTCTACTTTTCTCTCAACTTGTTTTCATTTCTAATAGGTACAGGAGATGGGCTTTTTCCTTCAGAATTTCTTCTCAAGTAGTTTGATCTGAGTTCCAGAAAGTACAGTGGAACTTCAGTCCTTTCATCTCTCTGCTGCTGCATACAAACATATTTTCCTGACAGGTTTCACTTACTATAGGAGTAAACAGGGAGAGTCATGTCAACAGAAGGGTTAAGAAAATACAAAATCTACATTTTCAGACCTGATCACTCATTGTGCTCCAAAACTATTCTTTTAGTTACCACTGGACCATCGCTATAAAATTTACAATTTCTAAAACTAAATATATACACACACACACACACACACATACTCAGAGAAGAAAGTCTTAAGAACAAATATTAGTCATAATGATGAAAACTGGCTTTTGTGTTAAATAGTGGAGGGAAATAAATGGCACCTTCCTTAGTGATGCTTAGTCTGCAGGCCATTTCAGATAAGCAGAATCACTGATTTGATACAACACTTCTTGCCTAATGAGTGGCTAAGTCTTAAATGTCTGGCAGTTCCACATTTCTCATTTTCTTCAGCCTGAGAAGAGAGGGGGATAATATGTCTATTTCTAACACAGCAAGCTGACACAGAGCTGTCAGATGTTATAGCTCAGACTCTTTTCTATTGGAAGCACAATGTTGAGTTGGTTCTAACTTCCCATTACATTACTGTTCCTATGTCACTAGACAAATGAGTTCAGCTTAGTAAGGCAGGCTCTTCTTTGCATAGATAGACTGGAAAGTCCTAATTTCCAGGTGTAACTAGTGTTGGACCAAATGGTTTATATACATGTTTTTAGTTTTCTTTTAAGGATGTATATCATAAGCAAAGAGTCATTGGCTGATAAATAACATGATATGGATTCCACATGTGACTTTCTAATATAAATTTTTGTTAACAGTGGCACAGGTTAATAGGTATAGAAGAAACTACAATCATGTATTAAAAGTGAAGCTGACAGCATATTTTTTAATGGAATAGCTAATGCAGCATATTGTCGAGAAGAGAAAAAGGATTTAGAATAAGTCCTATATAAATACTTAAATGGACTAAAATCTAATCATCAGGGAAATGTAAATCAAAACTACAACTAGATATCACCTCACACCAATCAGAATGGCTAGTATAAAAAAGATAAGAACTAACAAGTGTTGATAAGGATGTGGCGAACATAGAACGCTTGCATGCTATTGGTGGGAATGTAAAATCGTGAATCCACTATGGAAAATAATGTAAAGTTTCCTCTAAAAATCAAAAGTAGAAAAACCATTCAACCCAGTAATTTTACTTCTTGGTATTTACCCAATGAAAACAAAAACACTAATTTGAAAATATATATGTACTCCTGTGTTTATTGCAATGTTATTTATAATAGCCAAGATACAGAAGAAGCCTAAATGTTCACTGTTAGAAAATGGATAAAGAAGATGTGGTATGTATGTGTATGTACACACACACACACAAACAAATGGAGTACTACTCAGCTATAAAAAGAATGAAATCTTGCCACTCACAAAGCATGGATGGACCTCGAGGCTATTATGCTGAGTGAAATAAGTCATATAGAGAAAGACAAATAACATGATTTCACTTCTATGTGGAATCTAAACACAAAGCAAATAAAGCAGACAGACTGATAAATACAGAGAAAACAAACTGGTGGTTGCTAGAGGGGAGGGTGGCAGGTGAAATAGGTGAATGGAACAAAAAGACAAAAATGTCCAATTAAAAAAAAAGAAAAGAGAAAAAAAATCTTAAATGGACTGACAAGCCAACAAAAAAATGATGTATTATATTAATAGAACTATTTGTTATTTGCAATTTCATTTACTACACAAAATAATTTTGGCCTTGCCAGCTTTATTTTTCATAGCTCAGTAGTTCTGATTTAGCATGTCTTTACTACCTGTACACTTTCAAAGCTGCGAATTTATCAGTGGACATAATCTATGTAACAAATGAGGTAAGAGACAAAGAAGCAGCTCATAGTACATCGTGTAACTTATTAGTACTGTAGTAATGGTTTACATGGCTTTACTGTTTGGTAAATTGGGTAGGTTCATTCTTTGTAAGATCCACACTTAAAGAAATTAAGAAGTGAAGGGAGGGTTAATCCCATACGACAGAATTAAGAAGAGTAGTAATGGTATGATTTCAGAGGTACTGAAGGATGCCAGCTTAATGCCAGGTGTGTGATGCACATGCATGCATGATCAGTTGCTATATTTGGTGCAGAGCTAAGCGGTCACACATTTTTCTGGTTTTCATTTAAGCTTTTATTCCTCGACTTGAGTGAGTTTCCTATTGTACTTGGTTTCTGAAACTTGAGATTCAGGTGAAAGAAGAAAGAAGCCTCAAATACTGGATAAGTTTTTGTTTGTCTCTGAAAACTGATTTTCAGAAATGGGAAACTGAGAAATATTCAATGACTCATTAATTAAAAATGATTTCAAGCAGTGCACTTTTGTCCTTTGTTAGCCTAGTGTTCTTTCTTGTCTCCTTGCTTCATCACCGTCCCTCACAGGCGCATTAGCATACAAAAATAATGTGATGTGCATAACTGCAGAGCTTTTCCTACATTTGTGTGTTATATACTTAAATGCACACATGCATACCCGCATCATTTTAAGTAGTAATGCTAAACGCATATATTCATTTTCAACTGTAAACTCTGGTCAGTACTTTGGAAGTCTATTTTCTCAGCAATGGGTGTCATATAAAACTCTGAGGGTTTTTGGAAAACAAGACATATTAGTTGTGGTTGCTCAAATCTTCTAAAATGTCTGAATTGAAAAGTTTGTGTGTCTTTTTCTTCCTATTTGTGTCTTTATTGAAAAATAGATTACCTGACATTTATTTCTGATATGATTTTAAAGTAATTTCCTTTCCTAGAAATATTTTAACCATACAGTATAAAGTGAATGTGCTATAAATCTGCTTCTAAGTCACCAGACTTAACTTCTCTTTGTAAATGTCCAGTCATAAATGAGTTAAGATATTGATGACAATAATAGAAATAATGATAAGAGCTGACTAATACTGAGCAGTCATTCTCACTCAGCTATTGCACTATGCTCTTTACATATTTTACATTATCTTTAAAATAATTCAGTGAAGGAGATACTATTATTCCCCATATTTTACAGGAAAAACTGAAGCTTATGAAATTCAGTTTGACAGATTTAGGACTGAGACAGTTCAGTCCTTGTTGTACCACTTAACCTCTCAACTCAGGTTTCATGTTATAAAATGGAAATCATAATAACTGTTTCATAAAGTTATTGTGATAATGAAATCATATATTTTGTGACTGGTATAAGATAAACGTTTAATAAAAGGTGGTTACTATAATAGGATATAACTTCTTTGCCCAGGACTTTTCAGCACAGTTTCTTCCATTTCTCCCCCCCAAAAAGCTCCATCACTTATGTCTCCTTTAATTCAAACCATCAATTTAGATTCAGATCCTAATTATCCATTGGAATTTTACTTTTGGATACAAATGTATTTTTATCTACTCCATACTTAAACAACAAAAATACCTGTATTATCAAGTCAACCCTGATATTGCTCCATGTTTCAAAATATTTTGATTTTTCTAAACTGCCAAGGTATCAAGGTATGTTACCAAAGTAATTTGCAATAATAGACATTAGTTTCCCACTACCCACTTACCTTTAAAATAATGCATTATGATTTATCAAAGTAATGCAGGTTTTAAAACCAAATGATACTAAAAGCCTAATAATAAAATAATAATTAAAACCAAACCACCATCTGACCAATCATAATCTTCAGACTGTTGAGACAAACTGTGCCACAGAAGAAAACTCATTTAAATTACATATTGGCTTATTCTGGTATTTACAACCATGTTGCTCAGTAGTATGCTTAAACTTCTATTACTGATGATGTCTCTCATAAATTATCTATTCACTTGTTACTGTTTTATGAGGATGCAGTTATCCAATTCTGCTCCAAAACACAAGTTGGTCACCTTGCTTCATTCTCCCAATATATTGAAAGGAACTACAAAATACTTCTCACCACAGTTGAAGAAATAAGTAATCTATCCTTATTTCTAATCCCTTTGAAACGTCTTCAGTCTGTCTTGGGTGACTTCCTACCAACTGCATAGTCACAGACCTGAAATATCCCTTTGCCAGGTCTGCCCTCTGTCCTCCACCCCTTTCCAGTGCTGGGGTCCCAGTTTCCACAGTCCTGTTTACACCACTCACGGTATTCCTCCCTTTGTAGGCTGCTTACCTTGCAGTAGTTTCTTGAGGAAGTCTACAAGGGAAGGAAGATGTTTGTGAGGGCTTGCACGTGAGAAAAATATCTTATTTGTTGTCTTGACCTTGGTGGACACTTGGGTAAAAGAGTCTAGATTGGAATCAATTCTTCTCAGCCCCTAAGGCATGAACTGTTGCATTCTATGTCTCACTAATACTCTTGAGCAGTCTTATGACGATCTTATTTCTATTCCATAATATACTATATGCTTATTTTTTGTTTTGTTTTTTCTTCTGCTACTTTTGGGATTTTTTTTTCTAATCCTCTCTATTCTGAAATTTTAGAATGATTGTTCCTTACAGAATCCTTTTTTTTTTTTCATTTGTGGTAATGGATAGTTGGTGGGATTTTGAAAAATTTGGACACACATATACATTATTTTGGAAATATTTCTTTTTTTATAGTATTTTTCCATTTATTTTCTCTCCTCACTCTTTCTAAAACACATATGAGTTGGAAATATATAATATTCCTCTACTATAATATTCCTTTTTGCTTTTCTGTTTTTCTTTCTGCCTTTTCTCCTAGTCTGGGAGATAGTCTTAACATTATGACGTTAGAGGCATTCATGAAACGTCTACTGATGTTTGGCTATTGAGTCATAATTTGGATTGAGACATTAAAAAGCTTATTGAGTCTGTGTTTGCATGTGTGGAGGCTTATTGAATGGTGGACTTCTTCCTAATAAGATTCTGCTATGGGATTTCAAATTGCTTATGCCTGTATTTTTTGTCACAGTTATTGTTTATTGTTTTTGCTTGCTAGGATCTTTTCAGGACAGTCAATCTCTTCAGAAATGAATTTTCATCTCTCTTGCCTGGTGGTACACCTGGTGGCATTCATATTTGTAACCCATCAGAGAAAGGATGGGAACTATAACGTTTAGTTAGCAATTTCATTTACTCCCCTAATTGTCTGGGCACTCTACCACCCTCACCCTTACTCTCAGTTTATCCTTGGTTTTCCAGAGACTGGAATCACATTGTGTCCGTTTTCCCTGAGTATGCCATTCACCTATTGCCTTGCCCAGAAGGGCCATTCCAGTGCCTGTCATGGTTTGGGGAGGGCCTTAGACAATCGAACTCCTCCTTTAGTAGACTAATAGGTACTGTTATGGTTACTTAGTTGAGGTGCCCTGTGCCTCCATTACAGGAAACTGTCTGTGGTGGTCTCTGTAGCACAACTTCTTCTTGTCCGCCTCCTGTTCAGGACTTTCACTCACAGCCTTACCTGTGGTGTAAGTCATTTACTCCGTATCCATAGTTCCACTTGCCTCTCCAGAAAATGGGTTGATACCTCTCACTTGCTGCCATCCCCTCTCTAGTACTCAATATAGTTATGGGTTCAAAGATTTTTAAATTTCATTACTGTCATTTTAAATTTCAGAAGGAATCTGAGAAAAGCACATGTTTTCAAATGTTTATGCTAAATGAAACCCTTCAATTCTTGACCTTTGCGTTGGTGAAATCTCCATTCTGCCACACAAGCATTATCACTGACCGAGTCTAATGACCTCCTTATCATCTTGATTTAATTATACTTACAAAACTTTCATTCCTTTACAGAAATTTTTTTCCATTGATTTCCATGACCCTATTCCTCTAAGATTCCCTCAAGTCTCTACATAATATATTTCACGTTCATTCATGTCCCTCTTTCTCTGATTACATCTTAAATTTGTTGATAGGGCAGGAATGGGGAGACTTTACATTTGTAACCCCAGTGTTGCTCTGCTAGGCTATTAAAACTCCATGAGAACTTGTCATTGCTATACTTCTATAGCATCCCAGTCGTCCAAGGGAAGAGAGTTGCTTACTGCTCCATATGTATTGTTGCCTGGACACTGTCACACAAAACTTACAGAGAGCTTTTATAATAATTCTATCGTTATCTCATTCTTTGATTTTAAAATAGTTATATCTATTTGTAATTTTGCTAAGGGTGAGAAATTTTCCATTTCACTACAATACAAACAAAAGAATAAAAAAAAAAGACAGAATAAATCTTTCCATTTTTTTGTTCCTGAAAGTAAAATTTTAAAACTGCTGAGACTTAAAAAGGGAAAATCAAGGCTGTTAAAATATCTCAAGAATAGTACAATAACTGGAAAATGTGCACTGAGAAATAATGAAGAATTTGTATTCCTAGATGACTGCCTCATGCTTCATTAAAAAAATGTTTGGAGGCATTTGCCTTAAAAAGTCATCCTTTCAGTATCTTCACCATCAGCAAATTGAGAAATCTGTGGGGAATGGTAATAAAACAATGCTAAAATAACTCAGAACACCAAGCCAACTTTTGAATCAGGATTGCTTTGCTTTGACAACATGTGCTTGAGATGTCCTGCACGGACAGTTACGTCATGTGCAAACAAAGTTTTATTTTTTCCATCCCAATTGGCACACATTTTGCTTCCTTTCCTTCTCTCATTGGATTATCAAGGGCTTATAATAATGGAACAGGAGTAGTGACAGGGGCCTTCTTTGCCTTATTCCTGATCTTAGGGTCAGGGAAGCTGTGATATTTTTGCCATTATATATTATTTCAGCTATATAACCTTTTTTGAAGATATTCTTCATCAAGTTGAAGAAGTTCCCCTCTGTTATGAATGGTATTTAAATTCCATTCTTTTCATGTAATTTTTGATAATGGGACTTCATATTTTGACAATAGGAGTATTTGGAAAACCCTGTCACCTTTTCATTCTAATTAATAATATTACTACTGTTAATGCATCATTCTGTTTTGGGCTTAAATTCAAATCTAAATAAATCTATATTCTCCTTCTCCTAAAAATTGTATTTCTGATTAGAAACATAATAGGATTTGAAATGGGTTAATTCTATAGAAACTGTAAATCTCGTTTTTGGCATTGTTCACATTCTTACTACCTTAGAAGAGCCAAAGAGCTGAATGCGTTGAAGCTCCTGAGAAACTGACAGAGAAATGTGTTTAGGGAATGAATTCTAACAAGGTAGTTAATGAGCCACTATTTTTTCCTTTATGAAAAGAAAGAAATAGAAATTACTTTGAGGGGTCAATTTGCCTCAGTAACAGAAAGTTTTCTCTTCTATGTTTAAATATATACAATAAAGGTATTCATGACATGCACAGTTCTTAAAACTGGAAAAGTTTGCTCTAACAACTGATAACCCATACAAAGCACTATTCAAATACTATCGCTTTGGTCTTATTTTAAAATTCTCCTACACTAAACATTTACAGTCTATAAAATTACACTGAAAGCAGTCCAAAAACAAATCATGAGGCTTAACTGTCATTTTTAAGTGATTTTAATTATACAGGGATATATTTAGCAATGACTCTTGATTTTAATAACTCCAAAGTGAGTTTCCCTGAAATAATTTTAGTTGTTTTTCTTGTGTTTGGTGTGAGTGCTATTCTCCAGTGATTCTGCATTAACTTAGACTTAGTTCCGTGCCCTTGTTTTCATCTCAAACTTTCTAATTCCACCAAATGTTCATCTCTGAATTCTATCAGTGATTTCATTTATTATAGGAAAGCTCCATTTTTTTCCTATTCTATAACCTTTAAATCTGATGAGTCATGGCATTAAATAAACCATCTTCTGCATTGATCAGTACTATTATTATCGCAAGTAAAACACAGGCAGCCCAAGCTGTTGTCTCATACATGTAAAGTGGGTTGGAGGAGGTTGGGCAAAGCTATATTGAAAACCATAAATGATAACATTAAGCTTTTGTGCATTCCCATGCTCATTTTCTTGTCCTCTCCATGCCTTTCTATTCTTTATGTCCTTAACTTGTTTACACCTGATTTTATTCTAAGACAGACTCTTTCTATGTTTTGGCAAGGTGGCTATTATTCCAAGAAAGAAACATTGTCTTTCTCAATAACTCTCCCAAAACTTCCAGGAAAGAATTTGGCCAGTCTGTATTTAATCATTTACCAAACAAGGAGCCAATTTCCCTATTCTGGAATTGAATTTCTCTAATTACTCTGACTTGGGTCACATGACCTATCTGTGGGATATGGTGAACAGAGATGATTCTGATTCAAATCAAATGGGCTGAGGATCTCAATTGACATTTGCCCAAAGAAGAGTTACAGATGCCAACAGACACCTGAAGAGATGCTCAATGTCACTCATCATCAGGGAAATGCAAATGGAAATCGCAGTGAGATGTCACTTCAAATAATAAGTGTTCGTGATGATGAGAAAAGGGAACCCTCCAAGACTGTCAGTGAGAATGTAAATCCGTGCAACCACTATGGAAAAGCAGTATGGAGGTTTCTCAAAAAACTGAAAATAGAAATATTACCCTGTAATCCCACTTCTGGGAACTTACCCAAAGGAAACAGAATCATTAATTCAAAAAGATATATGCACTCCTATGTTTACCACAGCATTATTTATAATAGCCAAGATATGGGAGAAACCTAATTGCTCATCAATAATTGAATGGATAAAAATGAGGTGGTACATACATACAATGGAATATTAGGCAACCATAAAAAGGATGACACCTTGCCATTGATGCCATCACAGATGGATCTAGAAGGTATTATGCTAAGTGAATTGTGCCAGACAGAGAAAGACACATACCATATGATTTCACATATATGCGGAATCTAAAAAACAGAACAAATAAAATAAACATAGACTCCTAGACACAGAAAAGACTGGTGGTTGCCATAGGGTAGAGGGGCAAGGGGATGTATGAAATAGACGAAGGGGATAAGTAGGTACAAACTTCCAATTATAAAATAGTCACAGGGGTAAAAGGACAGCATAGGGAATATAGTCAGCAATATTGTAATGTCTTTGTATGCTGACACCACAGTGAACATTTTATAATACATAGAATTGCCAAATCACTATGTTGTATACCTGAAAACAATGGAATATTGTATATCAACTATATTTAAATTCAAAATAAAATTAAAAAATTAAGTATACATAAAATGAAAAATAATACCAAAACATAAAAACAAGTAAAATCTGTACACTTACTGTTTGTGGCCTACAAATTAGAAGCTATTAATAAATGGGTTGTTCCAAAAGCAAACCTCTAATGCATAGGTGATTAAAAAATGAATTTAGGGAAAGGTAAATAAAATCACACTGAGTCCTATTAAGAGAAACATGTTTCTTAAAAAAAATGTAAGACATTATTGCATAGGTGATTAGGAAAAAAAAATCAAATGTAAATGGAATAGGTATAGTTCTTCAAAGGAAGACATGCCCATCACTGCCTCAGAACTAAGCCTTTTTCTCTCCTCACAGACCTCTCCACCTCATCTTTGACTATCTGAATATGGACATACTTTGTGTAGGGCTTTGCCTTTATTAGGTCACTCATTTGCACACACACACACACAAACACACTCCTAGTCAGGCATTTATTTTATACTTGGGTTGAACTATAAAAGCCATCTAAAGTGACAGGTATATTTTACTTAATCTGCTATTAAATTTGGAAGAAGAAAAGAGAATGAGGGAGAGAGAGAGAGAGATGCGTGGGAGGGAGGAGAGAAAAAATTGATTAACTGCTGCTTAAAATGTTACTGAGAGTTTGGTATATGATTGCCTTACAAGGCCACATTTATCTTTGTTTTTTATGGCCAGAGGGATCAATACTTGAGAGATCTGATCGACACATTTAGAGGGTATTGTGCTAAATGAATTAAGTCAGAGAGAGACAAATACCATATGATTTCACATATATGTGGATAGTTTTAGAAATATTTTAACTTAAACATCTCTGTATTAAAAAAATTTATATATAATACTTCTAATCAAATTCTATCCAAATAATTTCTTAAAGGCATTTGCTTCAACACTACGGGTTTTGTTAGTACTGACTTGCTATTTATTTCTCCCTTCCAGATATTTTGTTAGTTTTAATTGTCCATCATTGTTTAAGTTTAGAACACGTATCACTAGGAAACGTACATACTGTGTGTGCGTTATTTGTACTTTGCATTTAGATAAGGTCCTCATCAGTGCATCTTCTGGTCAACAGCTTCATTCCTTTCCTAATGTCCCTCTCATCTCCTAATGTTTCTGCTGGAATAAATGACCACAAAATTAGTTGTTTAAACAACACACATTTATTATCTTACAGTTACAGAAGTGAGAAGACTTCAGTGAGGTACGTGGGACTAAAATTAAGGTGTTGAGTGGTTTGTTTTTGTTCAGAAACTCTGGGGAGAAGCGGCTCTGTGCCTTTTCCAACAACTAGAGACTCTCTGCCCTTCTTGGCTTATAGCCACATCACCCTTACCCCTGCTTGTGCCATTGCCTCTCCTGACCCTGATCCTCCTGCTCCTCTCCACATGATTGCATCGGACCCACATGGATAAGCCAGGATGAACCCCATTTCATAGTCTTTAACTTTAACCACACTTGCAAAGTCTCTTTTGCATTCCAGGTTCTGGGATTAAGACTTGGTCACCCTTAGGAGTCCTATTTCTGCTTATCATGCTCGCTAATGCAACTCAAGGGGCCTTTGGCTGCCTTAGAGTTGCAGACATACATCTCATCCGCTGAATTCAGGCCTCAGTTTTAATATGCTGACGTTATGAACTTGACATCAGAGCCTGGAACACCAACATAGAATCCCCAAATCAAATTCTGCTTGACAAATATTAACTGAGTGACTACTCTTTGCTATCCAATGTACTATGGTTTCTGCATCTGCCCTCAGATTGATTGATTTCGTTTCCTGGTATTTTCCAAAACACTTGTCAGAAAACTTTGACTTGAAGCATATGGAAGTGCAGGGCCCTCATTAAGGAACTGTGGTAGAGGTGCCCCTGCGCATCCACTTATAAGTTAGTTATATCTCCAGGTTTCCATATATTTGGCTTTGATTTATGAATACAAAGACTCTGTGAACTAAGTATGAGGTCTAGGCCTGTATTTGGAATTTCAATTACTTATTGATTCTAGTATCTCAGGAACCAGGAATATTTAATGAATAAAAAGCTGCAGGCAAAATAGGTGAATCAATCAGAATACACTTTTGGAAACCTCTTACCGTGATATGTGCTCATGCCCGTACATAAACTATCCTGTTTACATATAAACACCAGTGTACATATATGAAGGCAGGTCTGTCATTTGAGCACCTGTCTCCTTTCCATCCCACCTAGTTTAGGATGGTCTGCCAGTCATTTTTCCATAACATCAATTTTCTCCTCTTTACCCAATGAATCTCAACATGAAAACATGTTGCAATTTTCCTATTTACTTTTTAACAAAAGAGAAACAAAAATAGAAAAAGAATTAAAAAAATAAAATGATGTTGGTCCGCTTTCTCTTGCCAACTATAAACCCATTTTTAAATTCTTCCTTCCAGCAAAACTCATCAAAATAACTTTCCATAGTAACTATACATTTTTCTCTTAAAAGTACCCCAGTTAGGCCTTTGCTTATGCCACCATTAAGAAAACTGCCCATCTCAAGTTAAAGATGACATTGAAATCTCTGTTGTGAACTCTCAGCCCTCTTCAGCATCAGCAGTATGTCACTGTAACTCCTACAACCTTCTGGATATTTCTTTCATTTACTTTGTAAAATATCCCAATATATTTTTTTTATTTCTCCTTATCTCATTGAGGATTCCTTCTCAGTCTCTTTTACTGGTTCTTCCTCTTCTCCCTGACCTTTTAGTAGCAGAGTGTCCCAAGATTTAGGATTCTTCTCTTCTCTTTTCTTTTGTCCACCCCAGATACTTTGGTACTTTTTCTGAACTCGATCATACATGTCACTCCCTACTTTTAAACATGAGAATACAAGAGACATCTTACGTTCTACCTGTGCAAAACTAAACCCTTGCTTTCCATTCCCCAAACCTGCTGTACCTACAGCCTTTCTCATCCTGGTGGATGGCAGCTCTGTCCAACACTTAAACACTGTGTTAACTAGGAGCTGAGGAATTTTGCAAGTCTTTTTATATATTAACTTACCTTACTCTGATAGCAGCCCTGTGTCACAAGTTCTGTCAGTACACCCATATATAAAGAAGAAACTGAGAAATAAAACCCTTAACAGAGCTCCCCAAAGCCACACAGTCTGTGAGTGACAGAGTCTGTGTCTGATCTTAGGGAGTCTGCTCCAGAAGGAACCCTAATCTCTGCTCTGCACTTTGTGATTCGCACACTCTCCCCACCTTTCATAGGGGATATACAAAATTTATTGAGAATTCCCCCTTATGTCTGGGACAGGTCAAACTGATTGCTTCCTTCCTTACCATTGTAGCCATTAGCACTTTCATCAAAGTACTAGCACTATTTTTGTTTCTTGATCTAAGTTCAGCCCCTTCATGTTACAGACAATAAGGACTGAGGCCTGGGCCACCTGCCAGTCACATAAAATTGCTTCCAAAAGGCCTGAACATTTGCTCAAGTTTTTCCAGCTGGAGCCTGTGTATGTGCCAGGAGTTTTGACTTCACTCTAATTCCTACATTGTGGCTAAAGTAATGAGACAAGGTCTTATGGTATCAGAAACTCCAATCCTCACTGGGGGATGAAATGGTCTAACCTTAATTCCCTGTGCATGTTAAGTTGCTTTAGGAATGGAACTTCTGTTATGTGTGCAATATAATTCTTCGGCCTTCCTAATTAAATGCCTTCCGTTCAACGGAGCTACATGATCTGACTTCTCAGTGCTCTTGTTTGTACGTCATTCCCTCAGTGGATCTGCAGATTTTTGTAGTTGTCGTTGGTGTGTTTTACTTTTTTTTATCTCAGTATTGACCAAGGCCGCCACAATAAACAACTTCAGGGAGAGCCACTTGGAAGACAATCTATGTGAAAGGAGCTAACTTTTTCAATTTGGAAAATTTGTGTGTTTATTTTCTTTGTTTTCTTATTCTGGCGGGGGGTGGGATGTCACAGTCTGTCAGAGATTAGTGGTAAAGTAAATCTTTTCCAGATACATTGAGGGCAATTTTTAAAAGGTAATTTAACTGATTCAAATAATCATGTAATTATTTAATGACTCTTATTTATATTCCCTAAGGGTTTCTTACACACCAGATGCAGTCTCCACATTGACCTAACCCTTCTATGTGACTTACTGGTTTCTTCATATTACTTTATAGCTCAGAAACTAACCATTAGGTTATCATACATTAAAAAGTAAATTTTACATATTGGAAGGGAATTTAATATTGTATAGTATGATTGGCCCATCTTAGGAAAAAAATTCATTTTATGAAGTATTTGCATTGTAGCAATATTCTGAATATAATATGTTTAGCTGTTGCCACATTGTGAATTCTGTTCCAGGAGCATAAGAAAAGTCTCATAATTCTTGTATCAGATTTTACTGGTGAATAATCCACAACATGCTCAGAACCCAAATAAAGGGAAAGATCGGAAAGGATTTTTCATGAATCACTGGATCTACTTTTATTTTCTGCTATCAAAACATCTTTTATCCATGATCCTTTCTTCTGATTAGATTGATATGACTGCCCCTACAGCTCTAATCATTCCAATAAGCATTTCTGGGTGAGGTGGAAGACACAGCCCACCACTAGCTTTGGTGAAGGATCAAAAATATAAATAATCATGTGAATAGTGTTTAATAATATAAATTTATGAGATTTCAACTCTAAGTAAAAGTCAAGTGAAATATCCTTTTGTGTTTTCTATAAAAACAACAAAATGCTGTTGAAGGCACTTTGTTTTACACTACTATATGTCCTATATCAAACTATAAAAAAATATTAAGGAAGCCTTTGCTTCTCACAGAGAATTATTATGGTTTCCATTTTTCATAAGATCTCTATGATTTATCTTGCTCTTATCTAAACCCCCAACTCTCTCTTTTTTTGGTCTTAATTGGTAGAAAGTTAATAGTCAGATTTAAAGATCAGAGTAAATATTTTGACCCTGATTCTTAACCATAATTATATTTTTGTTATCTTTAGCTCTTCTTTTGTTTCTCAATTAAGTTTTAATAATCTAATTGTGTCTGTCACAATTAAAAATCATCATAAAAATATAATTTTTTTAAGTTTATTTTGGTTAATGTAAATATTGTTAATGAAGGGTTTTCCATGAAAATCTTCAGTCACTCTCCCTACTGAAAAAGGTGAAGAAACTGGCACGGGGAAGACAATAAGGGCATCTAACAGATGTTGGGTAGATAAGGTGCCCCACACTGACCAAAGTATAAGAGACATAGATGATGACGAATATAATTTGGGGTGGCCATATGCTTTTTCGTCCAAACCTTACACTGTTGAGAGAAGGCGGCGGGGGGGCACTATCAAAAATTTCACCTGACAGCACTGCAGTGCACCCTACAACTGTCCTTCCAGAGACACGACCACCCAAGCCAGGGGAAGCGCTCTGACTGAATATGCCAAAGGCAGTTTGCCAGAGTGTGTAGCCAATGAGCACTGAAAGGGAGGCTGAGTAGTGATTAAAAGCACAGTCTGGAGTCTCATAATGTGGGTTCCGTACTTACTAACGTCATTTCCCCACCCATAGGATCTGGAATACTAGCGGGTCTTTCCAAGTGATGCTGAAACACTAAATGAGACAGTGCTTCTAGCCATTTGCACAACACCTGACCCAAACACGCTTCAACAAATGTCAGCCTTTTTCTTTCCCTCTTTAATATAATTAAAGAATGTTTGTCAGGTAAACAAATGTGATTCAAAAAATAAAATAAAAATTGAGATTCGGTGGTAAATCTTAAGAATCAGGTAGTCAATGTGGTAGTCTAATAGTCATCTATCTCAGATGAGAGTTAAAATACCATTTTCCAAACTTGCTTAGGTTAATTTTTTTCTTTCTCACTTCTTACAAATGGTGCAATCCTATGTCAGCTAAGTCACTTCCTTTATAACAATCCCAGGCAGACAGGATTTCCTCATACAAAATTGGTGTTGCTCCACAAAGCTCCAAAAAACCTCAATTTCTTTTGATCTCTTGGCTCTTCTATCTTCTAGTGATTTATGATTTTAAGTAAAGTACTAGTCTTTTCTTTTTTATTTGGTTCGATGGGAACATTCACCTTACTTCTTATCAGAAGGTTTTTCCAACATCTCCAACAGCTGAGCTTTCGGGTCCGTAGTGCAAACTTGCCTCTCATATTCGCAGGGTCATTAGTACAAATGTACTCCACGTATCACATGTGTAAATATTTAAAGTTAAAACCCAAACTTAAATATCTCACCTTAACTCTCTTGAGAGGTATGCCTCCATAAAGAGTAATAGACTGATACTCAGCCGCTAGTGCAACCCTTCAAAGAGACTGCTAATTTGTGAATATCCTGCAAGTATAAATCAGAGCGAAAGGTTCATCTGAACACAAAATGGAACAGGTAAGAGGTCCTCATACTACTCAGAAAGGATGCTTCAGTATGACAGGATCTTTTTCATTTGTGCTAAGAGGAAGAATTTGACACAGTGGTAATTTTCTTTTTTACCCCCAATAAGGACCTGTGTTTCCTAAGTCTTCCCTATGCTCCAGAAAATGTCCACTTTTGAAGGTTGATAGTGGCACAAACCAAAATCCACTTACTATTTGAATATAGCTAACTTTCGTTTAAATGCTATTCTGCAAGAGATGTGCCTGGAATCCTGAATGGGGTAGTTTCCAAGCTAAGACCCTCAGGATGTGCAAACAGTGAGGGCCAGATTCTGAGTGACAAAAGGAGACAGACATATGTAAGTTTTATGGAAAATTTATTTTTAAAGAAATGTGTGTATGTTTATATATGATACAAAAGATCTCTAAGGAACAGGCTGTGGGCCCAAAACTATTACTGGCATGATTTTTTCTTTTACATACAGCCTTCTTCTTTTCCTAAGGGGACAGAATATCACTCAGTCTTTGGGTAAAACTTCTTTCTCCATTCATGGTGGTTTCCCAGGAAGTTATTATTCCTTATTCTAATACAGCTTTCCTTAAAGCTCCCCAGTTTTTCAAACAAATGCATATACTTAATTAAGACAGTAGACAAAATAATGCTCTCTCCCCCCACCCCTCCTTCTCAAGATGTCCATGTCCTAAACTCTGGAACCTGTGACTATTTTACCTTACATGAGAAAAGAGGAATTAAGATCACATATGGAATTAAGGTTGCTACTCAGTCAATTTTAAAACAGAACTGTCCTGGATTATCCACATGGGTTCCACTGGGATCAGAAAGGTCGTCAAAAGTAGGAGAGGGAGGCAGAAGTGGAGTGTTGTAATGCGACGTGTGCTGGCTTTGAACATGGACTCGTGAGCCAAGGAAGTCACGTGGCCTTTAGAAGCCCGACGAGGAGGGGACATTCTCCCCTAAAGCCTCCAGAAAGGGCATCAGCCCTGGTTTTAGCCCAGTGAGTCCCCTGTGCAAACCTCTGACCCACAATTCAGAACCATAAGATAATAAATACGTGTTGTTTAAAGTCTCTCAATTTGTGGTCATTTATTTACGGTAGCACCAGGAAGCGAATACCGAAGCTAATTTCCAATTCCTTCCCAAAGAGGTTCCTAGAACCTCCTGGGAAAACAGTTTAGAATGCGGTCAGGAAGCCCGGAAGCGGGAGCCCCGTGGGCGCCACTCTGCCGCCTGCGTGACCAGCAGGAAGCAGGAAGGTAAAAATCACATCCACGGGGGAGGACACTTTCCGCAGCGGCATTTTGTCTCCGGCATTTAAGAAAAGGAAGGACGGTCCCTCCCTGTTTCTGCAGCAACACATTAGCCACTGCTTGCAGCCAATGAGAAGCTGCCACAACCTCAAACTCCTATTCTCCAAAAATTTTTTGTTCAAAACAACCCTCCCCATTTTTTCCTGAACCCTAATAAAAGCTGGTCTTCCCTTTGTCTCTTTGGGCGGCCTGTGGTTCACCTGAGTTTGCCTGTCACACATTGCAGTTGTTCTGCTAGTTCCGAATAAACTCATGTCTTTACTTAAAGAAAACTGCTCTTTGTTCTGTTTCAAATTAACATTACTTGGTGAGAAGTGGGACCTGAGGGAGATGATCCCAGAGGATAACAATCCTCAGAATCAAGCGAGGCACCCAGAAATCTGTGTGCTCACTGCTTCTGTGAGTATGTCTGCTTTTGGCTTAGCAACTTTCCTCTCAGATTTCAAACTCCCTTCCATTGGTCTAGCTCTTTGAACTTCATGATCGATCAGTTTAAAGGCTCTGTCCTGTCTGGTGAGTACTCATTTTTACCCCTGGACCTTTGATTTTGAGTAATAGGATTCCAATCTTCTGACTACTCCCAGGAGGGTCCTACTTCTGGGACCCTGGCTAGTTCTATGTTGAAAACCATGGTCTCTTCTCATTTTTAATTAAATGGGCCAACTTAATCCAGGATAATTTAGAACTTCAGTGGTCGTTCTGGGGAACTTTCAACCTCCCCAAACTTGTTTTCTCAGAAACAAATTAGAAATCCACTACTCTAAAATTAAACAGACTACACGGGATGCCTATTTTAACTGGTATCTGGAGGCTTCCAAATATATACAGGACTCTAAAATCACCTCTTTACAAAATAGTATTTCTAAAATAACCAATGTGAACAAGCAAGGGAAGACAAAAACACCTCTTTCTCCCCTCCTGCACCCTCTGTCTCTGGCACCATCTGGCTCCCCTCCCTCTGTCTCCCTCCAGGCAGGCAACAGCCGCCTCCTGCTGAGGCTCCACCCCTGGCACAACCTTCCTCTTTCCCTCCTGCACAGGCTCCACCTTCTCTACACCTTCTGCTTCTTCAGGGTAATCTCACTGAACTTCCCTTTTCCTGGGAAATTCTCCCCATTCTCTCCCCTCCCAAACCTATTAAAACCTGCCTCTTATAAGTCAGGTCCTCTGAGGATCCAAAAACTAACCCCCTAATTTCTTACGTTCCCTAGACTAAAGCTGAATTATGAGCTGCAAAGACATTCCCAAAGTGACTAAGGATTTCCTGAGGAATTTAAAGTCGTCCTTCAAATTTATCAACCTGGCATCTCTGATTTTTACCAGTAGTCTGCATGCTTGTCAGCAAGGGAGAGGCCGACACTGGGTGAATACTGCCGACTGGCATAACCCCGAGAGCTCTTTAGAACTACGAGTGGGGCACCGTCTCCCCGCCTTGTTACAGCATCAAGCTTGGGCAGTCGCCGAATGACTATATTGGGCAATTCCTAGGACTTCTCCAAAACCCACCAATTGGAATAAGATTCAGACTTTCACCCAGAAGCCCAATGAGCTCGTTCATGATTATTTCATCTTCAAATACTTTTTAAAGAAAATTCTGGTCTTCCTTTAAACACTGACTCCACTCAGGTAGTTTTAACTCCACGTTCATAACAGGCTGAACCACAATCTTTCTCTTCCAGTTAAAAGGACCAAGATGGTATGGGAAACCATGCCCACTTCACATTTAATTAATTTAGTAAATTAGCTCACTTGTACCCTAGATAATTCAACTAAAAGGAGCACTACTAAAATCCTTAAATTATCACACCAACAAATGAAGACTCCCAAAACAAAGCCAATACCTTCCTGATATTTGCCATTATTGCAAAAAGCCAGGGCATTGTGAAAAAGACTGTTACAAGCTTACATTCTCTAAGTGCCTTCAGCCTCCTACCAAGCATTCCAGTGTCCTCCTAACTCCCAATGATGGAACTTCAAGGAACTACATGGGCTATTCCCAATCCTTCATCTTAACCAGCTTGGAGAAACATTCTCCAGAATGGGAATGGTTGTGCCTCTTTACTTACTGGCCCTAGCTACACTCTTCATGTTCAACCCCACAGATGTCAAACAGCCCTTGCCTTGGAATAATAAAATGGTTCAAATAGCAGGGGTCTTGAATAACCTCAACATGTTCCTGACTATAAACCTACCCCCTTTGCTTAGGCCCCCTAACAGATATCCACCTGCTAGGCCTTAGTGCCTCTGTTCTTCTTCATTTATCGGGCTACAATTTCTTGGAGAAATACATGCTGGAATTTCTTTCTCTCAAAAGGGGGAAATAATTCTAGAATTTGATAGTAGCAACTAAAATTGCCAACAAAGTGAATCAAATGAAACTTTAACATCATTTATTTGTTCCATCTCTGATGGCATTAGAGCAAATCTTAATTGTTAGTCTCTCTAGACCAGCTACCATCCTCCTTATGGGCAAAAATCCTCAACTTTTATTAGCAGAATCCATGGTTCATCTCCAATTAAGATCCAAATAGATTCCTCAAAACCTTTCCACAGAATTAATCAATACTCTATAAATAGAGGCCCTAGAGAGCATAAGCTGAATATAAGACAATAGTCTCAAGACCTTATTATCCCCTACACTACTCCCTATAACACCCCTGTTTTACCTGTGAGAAAAGTTAACAGCTTAAGCCCATACACAAAAGTAAACTCAAAATGGATCAAAGACCTGAATGTAAGTCATGAAACCATATAACTCTTAGAAGAAAACATAGGCAAAACTCTCTTGAATATAAACATGAGCAACTTTTTCCTGACCATGTCTCCTCAGGCAAGGGAAACAAAATAAAAAATGAACAAATGGGACTACATCATTTAAAAAAGCTTCTGTACAGCAAAGGACACCACCAGGAGAACAAAAAGGCATCCTACAGTATGGGAAAATATATTTGTAAATGGCATATCTGACAAGGAGTTAACATCCAAAATATATAAAGAACTCACACACCTCAACACCCAAAAAGCAAATAACCCTATTAAAAAAATGGGCAGAGGATATGAATAGACACTTCTCCAAAGAAGAAATTTAGATGGCCAACAGGCACATGAATAGATGCTCCACATCAGTAATTATAAAGGATATGCAAATTAAAACCAGAGTGAGATATCACCTCACACCACTTAGGATGGCTAACATAGAAAAGACTAGGAATAACAAATGCTGGTGAGGATGCGGAGAAAGGGCAACCCTCCTACACTGCTGGTGGGAATGTAAAATAGTTTAACCATTGTGGAAAGCAGTATGGAGGTTCCTCAAAAAACTCAAAATAGAAATACCGTTTGACCCAGGAATTCTTCTCCTAGGAATTTACCCTAAGAATGCAGCAGCCCAGTTTGAAAAATACAGATGCAACCCTATGTTTATTGCAGCACTATTTACAATAGTCAAGAAATGAAAGAAACCTAAGTGTCCATCATGAATGGATAAAGAAGATGTGGTACATATACACAATGGAATATTATTCATCCGTAAGAAGAAAACAAATTCTACCATTTGCAACAACATGGATGAAGCTAGAGGGTATTATGCTCAGTGAAATAAGCCAGGTGGAGAAAGACAAGTATCAAATGATTTCACTCATCTGTGGAGTATAAGAACAAAGCAAAAACTTAAGGAACAAACAGCAGCAGACTCACAGAACCCAAGAATGGACTAACAGTTGCCAAAGGGAAAGGGACTGGGGAGCGTGCGTGGGTAAGGAGGGAGAAGGGGAATAAGGGGCATTATGATTAGCGCACATAATGTAGCAGGGGGGGCATATGGGGAAGGCAGTATAGCACAGAGAAGACAAGTAGTGACTCTATAGCATCTTACTACACTGATGGACAGTAACTGTGATGGGGTATGTGGTGGGGACTTGATAATGGAGGGAATCTAGTAACCACATTGTTGCTCATGTGATTGTATATTAATGATACCAAAATTTTTTTTAAATGTGAACAACAAAAAAAAAGAGAAGCTAACAGCCATGGATGGAGATTTGTTGAGGATCTCCAAGCCAAAACAACATTGTTATCCTTCATCACGAAGTTGTTCCCAGCCCTCATACTCTATTAGCTTACATCCACTAATTTTTTTTTTTACTGTGGTTAATTTATGTAGTGTCCTCTTTAGCATCCCAGTGGACAAGGTCAACAAATAGATCTTTGCCTTTACCTGGAAAAGACAGCAATACACATAGAAAGTAATTCCCCAGGGTTTTACTGAAAGTCCTTCTTATATCTCACAAATCTTAAAAACTGAATTACATGATATAACATTTCCTGGAGGTTCTGACCTATTAGAATATACAGATAACTTGCTTCTAGAACTGCTCCTATACCCAAGCCTCTTCACAGGAGGACAGCATTCACCTGTTGAAACTCTTAGCCTTAAGGGGACACAAGGTCTCGAAGGAAAAAATGCAGTTTGTTCAAACTTTGCTACGTTATTTAAGGCACCTGATTTCAGAACAAGGGCAAACTTAGACCAGGTAGGCTTCACACCATTCTGAATTTCTCAAAGCCCAAAACTGAGCACCATTTCTGGTGTTTCCTCGGACCAGCTGGCTATTGAAACTGGATTTTGACCTTCTCTCTCATGGTTCAGCCTTTATATATATGTCTTACTAAAGAGCACCAAATCTGATCCCATTATTTGGGAAGATCAGGATGACGTAGATAACTTTAAAAAAGATTAATAGTCCTGCCCTTGGAAATACCAATTATCAACTTCCCTTTTTCTTTTCTATATAAGAAAAGGAAGGGACTGCACTTGGGGGTAAAAACATGGGGACTACCATCACCCTTAGGGTAATACAGCCAGCAGCTAAATCCTATGGCAGGAAGACATCCCCCGGGCATCGGAATTATTCCTGCCACTGTCGTTCTAGGTAAGGCTGCAGAAAAAGTGGCCATGGATCCTCTCTATGTGCCCAATGCAATAGAAGCCCTCCTAAATTCCCATCATACTCAACACTTTTCAGCTACTTCTTACCTCCTGTGAAATCCTCTTGCTAACCACTTCTCATATAACTCTTTCTCACAATAATAACCTTAACCCTGCCACCCTTCTTCCCTCCTCTATGGACAATACTCCTTATGGTTGTTTGACTCTGACAGATGCGGTCCTGACTCCCTGTGATGATTTACAAGAACTCCTTTGGATAACGCTGACTTCTCATGGTTCACTGGTGGCACTTCATTGGAAGGTAAAAATGGCAAATATTGTAAAACTTGCAACTCCCTTTGAAGTAGGTGAAGTGGCATTTTTCCTTTTGACTACTTCATCCCAATAAGTTCTACATGCGATCATATGGGCCTGCATCTGAGCCAAGGGCCAAAATGTGGCTATAGAGATGCCTAACAAGTGGCCACAGGAAAGGAAAATCCAAATTGTAAGTCTAATAACTGTCAGTTTGATAAAAACAGAACACTGGTTGGGCCAAGTCATAATCCAGTCCTGCCAAAGACTCTAACATTCCTATTTCTGACCACTGTCCATACCTTTAATCACTTGTCTGCTGATAAAATGATAACCTTTGTAAATCAGTATTGGTGAGGAAATATTAGTAAGGCCTCAAAAAATGCTTCCTTTGCTGGCCCACCTGCCTAAAATACAATTCTTGGAAACCTGTCTGTACTGCCTCTGGACACTTTAAATTGTCCAGTGGACTATTGGAGTTTGGCAAATGTATTTTATTTCAGTTTCCCTTATCTGATGTATACAACATATGTTAGTCATCGTTTCCATGTTTTCTCACTGGACTGAAGCTTTTCCATGTAGGCAGGCTACTGCCTCTTCCATGGATAAATTGCTATTGGAAAACATTCCGAGCCAGGAAACCCCCATCAGTCCTCCTAGTGACCAGGGAACTCATCTCATGGGTTAGATGATTGGAGAGATCTGTGCTGTTTGGCCAGTTTCACACTTTCACTGTGTTTACCACCCTTGATCCCCAGGACGAGTCAAACACACCCCCAATGTCATTAAGACTCTGTTGGCAAAATTCTTGGAGACTCTCCAAATACCCTGGCCAAATACCAAATCTCAGGCCTGTCCCTTTTGGAACTCGTAAACTCTCACGTTGGAAATAATCACAGGATGCCCAAAGCATTTGGCTCCTGCCTGTTTGGATCCACAACTGGTAAGAGGAAATATATTTCAACATTGTAAAGGCCTTATTCCTTCTGTCGAAATAACCATGCTTTAGTCGAGCACATTTTTACTATGTACTCCTAGTAGATGAAGACCTCAAACATCACATCTTCCAACCTGGAGATTATATCTACTGGAAAAGACATCTCCAGAAAGACTCTTCCGTCCTGTCGAAATGGCACCCATCAGGTACCAGGTACCATTAACCAACCCTTGTGCTGTCAAATCCAAGGAACAGACCTTGGAGTCATGTGTCATCACACCTAATGAAAGCTCCAAACCCTGCTGGCACCTGTGTACCAACCGGTGTCCTGAAAATAAGGATTTCCAGGAATTGAAGCAGATGGCAGCCGAAGGGAACAGCTTTCCCAGGATGACCAGACCAAGCCCGTATAGCTTCTTTCCCTTGCTCATTCTCTTTCTTTATCCTCTCTTTCTTGGGAAGACAATACCCTTATCCAAATGTCTCAAACCCTTGCAAACGGGGGACATTTTCTGTTTGTTGTATCATCACCAGAGACTTCAATCTTTTCACGATGTTGAAGACCCCTTGGTCTCACATGTAAACATCCTGTCTCTAGTCCCAAATGCCACTGGTGATTATACCTGCAAGCTTATAGATGCTCCTATCAGGTTAGGATATCATGACCAAGTGTGTCCATACCTGGTTTTAATCTTTCCCCAGTCATATCCATACTATCTCTGTTAAATCCCTCCAACCCTGCCAGTCATACAGTCTTTACTTCCTCACATTCGTTTCCTTATCTGAGTGCAATATCTGTTTCCCTGTTCACAAGGGAAATCCAAATAAATTTATACTTCTTTGCAAGGCTTTAGGAGAAAACAAGCAAGCAGCCCTTTAGGAAAGGATGGCCTCTCAGAGAATATCGTTCCAACTCCTCTGACCCATGGCTTGAAAGGGCCAATCAGGAAACTCCAACTAAGGAATCTGTCGATGACCAGACCTTAGCTGGAGTCCTCTGTGCTTCACCTAGTTTTATTGTTGTTCACAGGGAACAGCATTTCCCACGGGCATATGAATGCTTAGATAGCTGGAAACTCGGAGGTCAGTTTGGGATATTTAACTCTCCCTGTTAATCTCCACAAGAAATCAGGGCCCTCCCATTGATCTGCCCCATGAAACCTCTATAGACACCTTACGAGGGAATTTCCAGGGGCAAACCCGAGTCCTAGTTTGCCTTCATAGACAGAGCTTTCCTCCCTTGCTTGGCTTGGGGGTAAGTGCCAATAAATGCATGACCAGGGATCTCTCCCTAACATTAGGAAAACTGGCCAGTTCCACAGCCAAGCAATAGCAAATGCAACCCGGAAACATTCACTTGTCCTACATGGACGAATCCACCAGAGAAGTAGATATTCAATTACACACAATCAGGGGAACAAATGCACTGGTTACAACAAATTTCACCTAATGACCCTGGTCTTTTGATCTATTTAGTGGGTTACGTTCAAGTTTGGGCTCTTGTTTTAGAACCACAAACTGGATTTGTCCTATTACTTCTAATTCTGCTTTTGTATGTTTGCTTTTAAATCTCTGCAGAAGTGGTGCATCAAATAGGATAATGCCAGCTCAGCACTTCAAGATAACCTCTAGCGCTGATGCTCGTGATGAGATACAGACTTTGGATGGCAGGTGCCTGACAGTTCTCCTTCCCACCCTTCCTTTTACTCAAATGTGGCCTCACTGGTTCACAAACATTATGCACGTCCCCTCCAGTGTAAGACATAACAACTAGGAAAGGTCCTTCTGGGCACAGAGGAATTAAACCACTGATTTTGGAAAATCTGACTCTTGATCAGAAAAGCTTCTGAGCAAAGTTCTTGATCAAAAGGGGGAAATGTGGAAATCAAGGAACCCTCGTTTAAAATGGAGTCAGGAAACCCTGAAAGGGGAGTCCTCCCATGTACCACTCTTTGCAGCCTACATAATCAGCAGGAAGGAGGAGGGTGAGATTTCAACTTTCATATAAACTTTAAGAATTCATATATTGAGCTCAAAGGAAAGAAAGAATGGCATTCATTGAGATGAAAGTTAACAGGAAGAGAGTAATAACAAATGTAGTATTACAGGAGACCGAATTTCTAAGATTACTGCATGATTAGAATCAATGTTATGAAAAGAAAGCATTATGCAGTAATCACAATGCAGGGAGGCTGGAGAAAGATGACTGAATTAGTCTAGAAAAAGGATTACTTCAACAAGTTTGTTATATCAATTAAGTCAAATAATTTGCTGAGTTATGGAAATGGTAAAGATTACTATCACTATAGTATTAGTTCAACTTTTAAACAATTACTCATTTTATAAAAGATGCATGTACATGCATCACGATGATTTCAAAGATGAATCAAAGTTCATTAAAATACCCATTTGGGGTTTATAAGGACATAGGTAATGACCCTTCTCTGCTCCTAACATTTTTCTGGAATAATTGGCAAGGTATTACTAATAGCTGTCCTCCCATTTCACTCTGAGAAATTAAGGGACACCAGATGCTGATAGAGGATACGATGTCAAAAAGCAATAGAGTGTTCTCTAAATAAATGACCCAGCTGCTGCGTCAAGTGAGGAAGAAAATGATTTTTGGCTTCTGTTAGACATTTTTCTCTGCTTTTCCCATTTAACAATTCTGCCAAGTGTGGACCAGACGATGAATGCATGTGCTGCTCAAGTCTGAACATCATTTTCCCTTGGAATGAAAGGATGCTTGGGCAATATGACAGGGGTGACGGCAATTTCATGAATTTTTGAATTCTAAGATAATTTAAAGTTAGTTGCAGTTAAAATTTACCAATTTCTTTTGAAATTGGTATACTTCCTAACCATAATATTCTAACCAAGTTTTATAGATCCTAGTTTGAGAAATCTTGATAATATTTTTAATTAAATTCCTTTTAGATGGAATCTTAAAGGGGAAGTTTTAAATTTTAATTAGCCAAGTTTAGAAAGGTTTATTGCAAAAAAGCATTTGGAAACATTTGTGGCATGAGGGCATCAGACCCTCAAATTCCACATATTTTGGGCGAGGGAGCCTCGCCGCATCGCACTGGCCCCGCCTCTCAGGAAGGCAGAGACCCTCCTAGCCCCTGGTTACCCAGTGACACAGCAGCCCCTCCCCAGAGCTGTTCCTCCCAGCAACTGTGGAGTTTGACAAATCAAGAACTCTAGAGACTGACTGATCTTTGAAATAAAAGCGTTTACTGAGCCTCTATGGATGCAAGCTAGAAATATGACTGAGTCCTAGGCAGAAGTTTCTGCTTCACCAGCAGCAAGGCCAGTTAACAGAAACAGCTTTGTCCACCAGGCTCAAGAAACAAGAGACATTTATAACCAGTCTCAAGGGAAAAAAGTTCTTTAAATTCACATTAGGTATGGATAAAGAAGGTGGGATAACGCAAAGTGGGGAACGTCTGGGGATAGGCGGCCAGTCCATACAGAAGACTTGCAAACTGATTCTTGATCGTGGTCGGACACTGGTCACAGGCAAGAGGGATGCAGTGGCTCCGGGGACCGAGATGATTATTGAACGGACTTCATCCAGGGACATGGAGTTTCTGGTTAGCTGTGGCCCATGGCTAACTACTGATGACTTTCCTTGTCTCTCTCCCTCATTCTCTGTCCCTTAAGTCACTTAATTTAGGACATTTTAGAATTTTTCCTTATAAAGTGAGATGGGTGTTTAGATTCTTTAACACTTTGGCGGGAAGGGAATTCAATGAAAACCCAAATGACTTCATTGGAAAATTATACAGTTTTATTAAGTAATGACTGTGGTGACAAGCATAATGACTTTCAGTTCATATTACACAAGAATGTTTCCCCTTAAAAATCAATATATATTCACTCTGTTTAAAAAATTAGTAACCACATGTGTAAATTCTTAGAATATTCATTAATTAAAATCTTTTGCACCAACCTTTATTTTAGGGTCTACTTGCTGAGGTACCTGACATGCAATGCATACTTTACGGTGAAAATATTCAGTGCTTAAAAAAATAGAATTGTATTAGTATGCATCAGATCCTTTAATTTTTCTTTGAACTCCCTGACATCTTACAAAAATGTGTTTGAAATCTTAAGAACCTGACAATCTGTCTCCATGGAAATGAGAAATAAAAGTATTAGAAACCTGTGAAATATTGACTATGGAATCTATGACAGTGTATACTCAGCATGTGAGTTATCTTCAGAGAAAACATTGCACCATTCTGCTAAAACTTTCCTTATGCCCACTTAATCATTCACTAAATATTGCTTGTTTTCTCCTGCAATCTACAATCTCTTTAAGGCCTTGTCTTTCTTCCATTTTCTTTTCCTTTACAAATAGTGAGTGGTTTTTCACCTTACCATGTGCTCAAGGAATATCTGCTTGATGAATTAATTGAATCCAGGAATTTAACAACTCCAAATGGAGAACTTATGGCTGCAACTGTATCATTGAATTGTTATAATAAGTATTTGGGTAGCAGAACACTGCCACTTGCAAATCTGATGTCTTCCCCAGGCCCTTCCACAAATAAGAGATACATGAGATTCACCCTTCAGCCACATTGAATCCAGTTACCAACTGTATATGTATTTTATGTCCTCTCTTCTATGTCAAAATTGCCATATTCTTTTTAATATTACCTTTAAATATTGATAAAGTTTTCAAATAGAGATATTTCTTGACTTTACTCAAAAGAGATGAGCTGTTCTATAATTATAAAATCTAATTAGTATTATATACTAGCTATGTATGAAAAAGAATTAAATTTAAAGATTAGAGAGTTTATTTAACACAAAGTCTTTGACGGGAATCCTAAGTACTTTTGAAACAAATTAAGAGGACAGAGAATGACTGCAGAAAATGCATCGTTGTTTTCCCTGAAACTAATGATGGGGAAAACATGAGAAGACATTTTTTTGTATAAATGTCGCTAAACACATGCAGTATAGTTCGACCACCAAGAGCATAACATCTAAAATCTGATGGCTTCCTTTGTCATGTTCTGTCTGTATTACTCACCAGCAGTGTGATTTGGGGCGAGTTATTAAGTGACTTGTGCCTTGAGTTTGTCGATGATGAGAATAATATTACCTACTTCAAAGCATTTTTCTCAGCATTCACAGTGTTAATATTTAAAGTATTTAGCTCAGTGCTGTAGCCCAGCAGATAATAAACATGTGGTAAATAAGAACTGTTATTTTTTTTCTCTCTTTCTCTCTCGTGGCTATCATATATTGGTTTCACTGGAATTTCCTGTCCAAATGGAAGATGAATATAAACTTTTACTTTTCGGGCTTTTGGGTCTGTATATGCTTCTCTTTGGTTACAAGGGACAGAAACCAATCTTTTATCCACCAATCTCTGAGATAGAACTATGGAAAGTTAAATGGTTGTAATGCTAGTGCTTCAGGAACTTGATTGGATCCTGTTTCGGTATTGTACCTTATTTACATTCACCTGCTCCCCACTTGGCAGCCTGAAATGACACATCTGCTCAGAGTGTAGATTCCCCTAAGATGCTGCCTTTATTCTGACACATATGCCGGTCTGCCTGCGCTTTCCATTCTACAGAGTGGAACCTTTCCTAATATTACCATCAACAACATTATCCTTACCATGTCTTCAACCATCATCATAAGCATCATGATTATTTTCCTATCAAGAATTTTTCCCATCCATACTGAAATATTAAATATTTATAGAATCTGTGGCATCAAAAATTATTTTAGAGGACCTTGGGCTTCTGAAAAATAATAAGAATTTTAAATATATTGCATCTGGGAGTACATTTATCAACTAAATGGCTTTTTGTAGTCTTTATACCAATTCGAATGTCTGAACACTATTAGTAACATAACAGTACAAAATGTTTCATCAATGGAAATATAAAATAAAATTATGAAACATGAAATTCTGTGGTTTAACAGAGCCAAGGGAGTGGAGAGGGCAGAGGTAAGAGGGGCCAGCACAGAGTTTCTGAGTGCCCAGGGGTAGTCAGACCACATGTTATGACATCACGGCCCTAAGAGGTCCTGCTCCATTTATAATCTCATGAGATCAGCTTCTCTGTATTTTTCTGGAAACCAGTAAGGATCTGGTAACAAAGATTTTATGTAGTCTTTAAAAAATGATTTATACTTTATGCTCTTTTAAGGAACTTACCAGCATACTTTAAAATATGAAAAAAGTAAGCAGGTGTCTCTAATCACACTTGAAAAATTTCCCAATGATTTTATGTACATGCCAGTAGTATTTCCCTCTAGCAAATGCCAATTACAATCTGTAAAAATGGCCTGCTTGATTAATACCTGAGTTTATTTGCTTTCAGGTACTTGATCTGCACGGTTGGTTTTAATTACCTTCATTTTAATTTTTATTATTCTGTTTGTATACATAAACATCTATACATTTTCTTTGACTTAGTTTAGAAATAGTCTTGGACTGGAGTTGTAGAGGAGGACAACTTTTACCTTCACCTTTTCAGGGCTTTTCTTAGTGGGGGTGGGAGGGCTGAGAATTAAATTGACATAAGGCAGATTAAGAGTAGAAAAACATAAAATTTGTTTAATACAAATTTTACATGACAAGCGAGCCTTCATATGGGATGAAAACCCAAAGAAATGGCAAAACTCACTCACCTTTATATAAGGTTTAACAAAGAAAGGCAGCTGTGGATAAGTAACAGAACTATGTGAGGAGGCTAGAGATAGATGACTGAATCAGTTTAACAAGGTCTGTCTGTATGGAATTTTCTAGGTCTCAATGTCCTTGCTGAAGAGAATGATACTTTCCTTCTGGTATAGGCAGGACATCTTTCACATGGAAGTTTCATATCTTGCTTTCAATAAAAAGGAGGGTAAGAAGATTGGAAGAAAAAAAGGAAGGCATTTCTTGTATTTATTGTTTTCAAGCACCTGTAACTATAAATAGGCAACATGCAAAAGAGGCATATTTTGAGGTAGTATGTTCTGAATTCCTTCAGAGTTGAGAGTATTACCATCCAATAAAAAGACTGAATTAGTTATTACAAAATGGACTCTCTTTTATATTCCAATCTGCTTGTAGTTAAGTAAATATAAATTAAAGTTTATTCTAATGTCTTACTATAGACCTCCAGCCTAGACAACTTGGAACACTGATTTAAAAAAAATAAAATGAAACATAAACTAGTATAGATGCATAATGGAGGAATTCTCCAATTTGTAAGAAAAAAATGTACAAGAAAATCTTTAAGATTGTAATTATTTTATCCCCAATTAATTTAAACACAACTTTTAGAGAGATAATCTATTGTTAAATTGTTTAAAACCTTTATTGAGGTATGAATGACATACAAAAAGCTGTATATATTTAATGTACACAGCTTGATAGATTTGGAGATATGTCATGAAAACATCACCACAATCTGCTATAAACACATCCTCCAAAAGTTCCCTTCACCCTCTTTACTTATTTGTTATTATTACTATGATAGGAACACTTAACAAAAGAGCTACTCTTTTAGCAAAATTTTAAGTATACATTAGAGTATTAACTACAGGCACTGTGTTGTACAGCAAATCTCTAGGACTTATTCATCTTGAATAAATGAATCTTTGCACCCTTTGACTAATCCCTGATCTCTATATAATTCTTTGTACCTTAAAAATAAAAAAGGAATCCTCACTTAAGCTTATCTTTCTCTATAAAACCTCCATTAAAATATACTTTTCAATATTTAAATATAAAGCAGGTAACTGAGAAATTCACAGTGCTTTGATGATACAAAACACAGAGAATTATAAAATTGCTTATATCCTACAATACTAAGAATTGATACCCCACAGTTCTGTAAGCTCATTCCGATGTCCTGCACTTTACTCCCTCATCCCAGTCTTCACTGTTAAGCTGTAATCACCTGCTTTGTCCAAAACCACACTTGCCAAACTTTTCAGAGCACCAGTGATCTAACCTAATGAATGAATCTGTTTGGTCCACTAATGGATGAAGAATACGGAAGACACACAGATTTTATTCAGACGCCCGGCAGTGAGGTGGGGCAGGGACCTGGGACAAGCATCATGGTTAATGTTTCTTGCTTATGATGAAAAATGCCAAGATATAAACAGTATAGTAAAAACAGGAGGGACTCCATCTTAATGCTAAGATTACATTTTAAAAACCAGGGAGCTAGGTGGTAAGATTCCTAACGTATTTTATGATAATCTGCCAACAACCTATCTTAGGGCTGGGCGAGCAATCCTATGTGATATTCCCACTACCTGAGGGTAGCCACTACCTTGGGGAAGAACAGGGTCAATAACTTCTTTGTGTTAAGTTTATTTTCCAGAATATATAAGGGGCTGACTGTGGATGGTGACAGAGTGTCTCACCAGAGATAGACATCAGTAGACCACATGTCAAGCCTATGCAACACCACCCTCCACACCCTTCGCCCCATTCTTGAAAGCCTTAAAAGACAGAATCCTAAGCCCTCAAGTGAGCCTCCTCTCTGATACTGCCCGCACTCCCCTTTCTTTCAGTGTGTACTTTTTTGCCTTAAATAAAGAATTCTTGCTGTTCAACTTAGTACATTTTGTCTCTGTGCTCTTTCAGTGGTTAAGAGTCTCTGTTACTCTGCTATTTAATTCTATTTTCTAGACTTAAGAGCATGTCTTCACTCTCTCTATCCTAATTCAGACAAGTAGAGAAGGGCTACTGAGAGCTCTGACTTGGGTTTGCAAATTCCCATTGCCTGGGGGACCTGGACAGACTGCAGCTGTATGATCATGCTCTTTAGTAGCCTGCCCCAAAAAATCTCCTTTCTTTGCCCTTGGGAACCTCTCAGAACATAATCTCACTCCATCCAGTGCTTAATGGCTACTCCCAATCCTGGGGTGGTAGGGATTTAGTTCCCACACAGTGCAGATCAAACAGACCTTGGACACCAGGTGACTCTGGCTTCAGGAGTTGGCAAGGGATCTGCTCTACGCTGAGCAGGAGTTCACTGAGCTTTCCTTTTTCCCTCTGCTCCTACTTGCTTTCTGCTGCCTGTACAGATGCTGCCATTCGCTGCCGCTAATTTTGCTTTAACGAATTCCTTCCTTTCCTACACTCTTCTGACCTGCCTGAGAATTCTTTCTCATTCAGACTCAGGAACCCTCCCCTGTCCAGGTTGAGGTCTTACCTAGTGCACAGGGAGAGACCTCCTCAGACACAGTTGCCCAGCAACAGTGGGAGTTTAGTTTCTTCGTTTTGAAATGTCCACTCACAGTTTACTTTGATGGCTCTACTTTAGTGAGATTTCAGGGAAGATGATTAATTACTAGAGAAGGGGCGTCTTTCTTGTTACAGGAAAAATGTCAAAACATCATTGTCTAAAAAATGCAGCTAGAATTCTGTCCAAGTAAAACAGACCATGCACATTCTGCTCACTAGGGTAGGAGTCATAAATCAGGACGATGATTTCATTATGCTAGCAAGTGGTTACATTTAAACGAAGAGAGTTCTTGTGAATATTTTGATCTGGTTATGAGCATTTATTTTATCTCCAGCATAGAATAAGCAATCAATTTTCTCTACAGTTGACAGCCTTATTGTTGCACAGATTTCTACAATAGCTGATGAAAAACATTCTCCTATGAACATTTAATACCAGAAGCAAAATGGCCATTTATGTGGGCTTACTAGTTTTGTGCTCACTAGAAGACCACATTCAATTCTGTTTAGTTCTCTAAACCCTGTTTCTGGAAGATTCTTGCCAGGATTAATAGCATAGTACTGAAAGGATATTTTATCCTGTGACACAGATGAATAGAATGAGTTTAGTTTCTTCCTTCTTTTGATCACTTCTCATAAAGCATTAAATGCGGATGCTTTGTGCTGTGTTCAGGGCTCTGTGTCGTCTGTCCTTGGCCTTTAGGGTCCTTTTACATCAAGAATCAATTTCAAGTCATCATCATAAATGCCATATCTTTTCTTTGTCACTAGAGAACTGAGGCAGAATATCAGAGAATACAAATATGTCTGCTCCACAAGAAAACAGATTATCTTTCCTAGTTTGGTTCCAGAAGTTGTTTAACCTTTCAAGGATTATAGCATCGCTGCGGATGTGGGTACTAAAGGAAAAGCTATCAAAGCATGTCTGGATTCCCAATTTTGCGTTCTTGTTGTGCCTATCAATAGTTCTTCCTCTACAGAATTCTAAAAAGATATCGCTTTTTTGGTGTCCTTAAGACTTAATAGCTTTATTTGTAACCTCTTCAAATTCTTATTTGAATTACTAGATTAATGATTTCTCTTACAAATTTATCATCAGCTGAAAGACCAAAAAGATAATGTTTTCTGCTTCATAAAGATATTTAATTTTCATGCTTTTATATTCTCAATTGATTACTAGGAATCTTGGTATGAAAGAAATGTTATTAAAATTAGAAAAAATTGATTTTAAAAATAAAACTAAAATTCAATCCCACATTTAGATTTTTCATAACAAACTATCAGAAATGAAAAAAAAAACAACTCTTAGGAACATTTCAAATCATTACTGTCTCCCTGTAGTTTTGGATAATTTTTCTGGAAGAAAATGTTTTCATGAAGATGCAAGTATAGATTGCATGGGTTTGGGAGGTAGAAGATCAATATTTAGAGATGAGTAAAACCTTAATTGGGAATGTTAATGTTAGGCAGAAAGACACATGAGTGGGTTGGAGAGAGATATAACCAGTGAAGCCCACTAAAAGGGACTCAAAGAATTAACCAGATAAAACCAGAGAGCCAGAAAGGACTCACAGAGTTAATTAGTTGAAGTTTCAAGGGCCAGGAGTGACTTGGAGTGTCCAGACATTCTCCGGATGAAAAACAACTCCTCAGATGAGAAAATTCAAAACACAGACACTTCCAGATAAAGAAAAACATCAGAGCGCAGGCACAGCAAACATCAGAGTGCAACCTTCATTTTATCAATTAGATCAGGCCACCAGGGCCAAAGATTATCAGTCAAGGGCTTCTCTGCCCTGCCAAAACCCCATAAAAGAAGCCTCACGGTGGCCAGCCCATGCCTGTCTGACCTTAGGCAGGCCCTCTCTGTTACAGAGTGCAATAAAACTGACCTGGCTTCCTTGGCTTTGGTTTCATGTCTCATTCGATCTGACTTCCTGCATTATCAAACAGAACTCCTTCCTTAACACCAGCATTTATGAGTTATTTTTATGAGCAATCAATAATGAAACTCTTAACCTCATAGAAATTATTAATCATTTTCACTATGGCACTTGATAGTAATATGAAGACCTGAATTAAACAGGTGTTTGTTACAGTTTACTTATTAAAAAAAAATAAGAGTAACACTACCTAACTGTTCCTTTAAAGAACTAAGGAAAGGACTCTCCATATGGAAGTTACTGGTAAACATTGGTCAACTGAGAGAATCAGTAGAGATGGAGCAGGGTGCAGCCTTGAATGAAAGGGGGTAGTTGCAGCATCTCATGCCATTTGCAGTGTTTTTGGTACTTGGAAAGCAAGTAGGGTTTAGAGCAAATCTAAATTCCAAGAGCTGTGGTCAAAGCAGGAGAAACATCTGAGCAAACTGCCGAAATCAGAGCATAGCCAAAGAGGGAGGCTATAGGGAAATTGCATGAATACAAAGGATGTTTTAAGTTCTCTTTTAGTGGCCAGATAGAGTCCTATAGTCACAGGGCCTGTGTTTAAATCCTGGCTGCATCATTTACAAGCTCTTTGGTATTAGGCAGGTTAATCCTTGCACATTTTTAATTTCTCACATATAAAACGGAGGTTAGAGTATTACCAACACTATAAAGCTACTGTGTGGCTTAGAAAAGTTCTTAAATATAAAATGCTTACAATGATGCATGGCACGTTCACTCAAGTTTCAATACTTTTTGACAACGTCTGACACATTAGCCAGATCTCAATGTATTTGTTTTTATCATGAATACTATTCTTCCTGTCAAATAAATGAAATAAAGTCTGAACTTATATTTTATATTTTATGTTGGCTTTAATCTAACTAACCCAAGAGATAAAATGTCCCTGTATACAGAGGAAGATATCAATTTCCCAAGTGGATAAACGCTTTCTCCAAGATGACATAAGCATGAAGTGGAGAAGTGAGATTTAAACTAGTGAAATCTTTGACTTTCAATATCTTAATCATCTTTCTGGTATCCTTACAGCCTCTGAAAATTATCCCAATAAAATTTTAGATGAAATTTTGATGTCTCTGAAAGGAGAGAAGTGAACAGAATTCATTTGGGAAAAAGTTTTTAATTGGGAAAAAGAAATAACTTTTTTTACTGGGTCTTGAATAAAGAATGAATAAAAACTGATAAATGGAATAGCGCAAGTAAAGAGAAATCATAAAGCAGATAGACCGTGTACATAGGTGTGGGGAATGGCAGTGATCAGGTGTGTCTAAGAACTTAGTCATTTGGTATGGCTGGGAGATAGGAAGGATGAAAGACATGACTTCTCAGGAAGTTAGGGACATTTGTGTGAGCCACATTATAAAGGTCTTCCATTCTACAGTGAAAAAAATTGCATTATAATGTGGGAAGTGGGAAATTAAGTTTTAATCATATAAGAGACATGATCAGATTTGTTCTGGGGAAGTACCTGGTGGCAATGTGAAGATTACTGCTGCTAGGAGAGAAACTGGGGCATGGGGAACAGTGGAGTATCAGAGGAGCCATGGTGAGAAATGATAACCACACCACGATAACAGGAATGGAGAGCAAGACATTGTCTCAAAAATAATTAAACACTAAATCCAACAAGTTTTATTTATTATGAGAGTGAGGAAGAGCAAAAACTCTGTCTGGAGGTGACTTAGTGAATGATGCCACCTTTGAATTATATGGAGCTTCAGGTGAAGCAGAAGGTTTCAAAAGAAAGTTTATGAACATGATTTTGGAAAGGATAACTCAGATGCCTGGGATCGTCAGGTGGAAAAAGATCATTGGCAGCTAGAAAAAAGTTTCTGAATCTCATGATAATATTATATAATACATGAAGTTGTATGAATCATAATATCATTATACTCAAGACAGAAGAAACAAATGGATACAAGGTGACACTTTCCTTACTTTTCATTTCTTTCTGCATTTCTCAGTTTTTGTCATATATACATGTATTTATTTATTTTGTCATATATATATAGTTTTTTCCTGTCTTGTTAAAAAGAAAATCACAGGTCCCAAATGGAGTCACATATGTTAAGGTCCTATGTCAGCAAACCAGGACTTAATGCCTAACCTAACTGCAGTTTCAATATCCCCACCCCCAGGAATATAACCTTTAACTAGTCATCATGGAATTTCCCAGGCAGCACCAGAAAATTTACTAGTAAGTGCCTTTTTTCCCCTTAAGAGGGCAACCTTGCCTAAAATAATCTATTCTTTGCTAATAATTTCCTTTTTTCCAGTCTTTTCTACCTTTAAAAATAACTTAGATCTCAAAATAACTTTGGGATTCTTCAAAGAAATAAAAAGGAGGTATTAAACTAATTTGGCTTATTTGATATGTTAAATTGTATGGGAAGCATTGTCAAATAGGTGATGCTGAACCTTCCTAGATTATATATATGTGGACATGTTATTAACGTAAGTGTCCCAGGAATTACATGAAATTTCTAGAGATCTGATATGTCCTAATATTATGTTAACTGTTACAATTCTAGTTATTATCTTAAAATGTATGTCATAGAAATAGCTAAATTCCTTTTCAACTACATTACAAGGAAGTCTTATCAGGTCTCTAACCATGGTTATTTTTTAAGTCTTTCATCATTTACGCACAACTATTGTTTTACTCAGATGCATTTACAAAAGCTTCCCACAAATGTGTTTCGTATTCAGAGAAATTCACAGAAAGGAATCTGACAAGTCCTCTAATAAAGATTTCTGATAACTTTCATATCATAAGAACCCTAATGGAGAAACTGACGGCTTCAAAAAATTTCCAGTAAATGAGTATGATCACCAAGAACAAATAACATGGGACTAAATGAACTGAGGAAGATGATTATAATTTTTATGACTTCTTGTTTAAAACATTGCTGATTCCCTAATGTTTTCCTCTTTCAAGCTTTAAGGAACCTTTTCCTCTTCTCTCTTAAGTTATCAACAATTTGGAAAAATGTACCTTGTAAACAAAGGTTTATTTATGTTTTTTCCCTATCTACTCCCTCTAGAATTAAAAAACTCTTGAGTATTTTTTTCATGGCAAAGTAGTTATTCAATCAAATTCAGTGAGAATCTGTTCTTGTAACAGGACACAATTGGAAACATTGGTTATATTATCAAAGCTTTGACAGGGATATCATATTTGAGAGAGATGTGCATAGACTCAGATATGACCAGTTTTAAGGAACTAAGGCTGACTTTACAGAGCCAATAAAGCCCCCAGGGGAAAACAAACAAATAAACAAAAACAGAAAAACAACCTGGTATGTTCCTTACAAGGTTTCAGCAAAGCAGTCTTAAAAAGAGTTGATTTGTTCAATCACTATTCTTGCTACATTCACATAAATAATCAGCCAAAGTTTAATGCAAAGAAATTAGTTTTACTGTGAAAAAAAGAGTAATTATAGAGAGAAAAAATTACATTTATACCTTTGTCTATATTAGATTCTAATCCCATCATCTTTTTGCAGATACTTGTAATTATTTGAATTGGATCTTAAATTATTCTAGTTTCCTTGAAAATCTGGCTATAACTCTTCAAACTAACATTTCCAACTATTTCCCACCTTTTTGATATGTAGTAAGAACAAAATCTGTCCTTGAATCTCCTTGCAAGGTTCTACCCCAGGTCCTCCTCACTACTAATACGGCAGCCAAACTTCAGGGGCTTCCCAGCTGAGTAAGCCTTTGCCTGCCATCTGAAAGTGTCAGGGCCTATGAACCCGCTAGAAACCTGCAAACCAAATTGACTAGCAAGAGAAATAGCTGACATTGACATAGATGCTAGATCAAGACTTTGAACTTTCACTAAACGGAAAATGCTTTCTTCATCCCATTCTTTCTTTTACTCTGACACTGGCCTGGAAAGCTACCACCAGGATCCATATCTCCCAGGCCATTGCCAAGGAGGTAACATTTGCCTTTCAGACTGCTGGGTTTGTCATCAAAAACCCCCATCTGCCCGTTAACAGTGCAACCTGAGTGAAGGTGGTTTGTCTGTTTTTCATTCTCTTTGGCCTGGAAGGTCTGGATAGCTGGAGCATAGCCGGGCAATGCCTCTTAGGTCATCTAACCGTGCCTCTAAATTCCTACAAGTGAAATGAGACATCTAATTTGTTGACTCCTCTGGGTTTATATCAAATTAGGAAAAGTCCAACCAGGAGGCATTCATGATCAGGATTCACTTGAGGGCCATACAGGTATTAGCAGGGCCATACCTCCCCAGTTCCAACTAAATTTAAATAAGAATATGGTCAGAAACCTCTTTGCAACTCTTGAAGATATTACAGAATCTTTTGTTAAGAAAATAGTGGCCCAGCAAAGATCCTTAGACTCTCCGGAACAAGTTTTTCTTGATGAATAGGATAGCCCGCTGTTGCATTTTAGCAGAGCAAGGAGGTGTCTATGTTGTGTGTGGCCAATACCATCTGCGCACATAGATTAACACTTCTGGTGAAGTTGAAATTCAGTTAGGTAAGATTATTGATCAAACCACTTGACTTAAAAAAGTGACTCTTTCAGTGAGGTCTTTCTTTGACTTACTCAGTTTTGAATGTTTTGGGTCTGGGGATCATGGCTCTGAAGTGTACTTGAAACTCTGGCAATTATTCTGCTTACAACAAGCACAATCTCCTGGTGTGTTGTAGTCTCTCAAAAGCTTTAAAAGCATATTCACATCCACTAACCAAGAAAATGATCTCCCTAAGGCTGGAATGTCAGCAAAGGAATAAAGAGAATGACCACCTTAAAAATTGTGAACCTGAGGCTGTAGCCGGTAAATATCACTGGGTTAAGCAAAAAACTATTTATATCACACAAAAAGAGCAAAAACTTTAAAACTGCAAAAACTTTAAAGCAGAGGAGTTCCAGGAAGATGGCGGCGTGAGCAGGGCAGTAGAACTCTCCGCCTAAAACCATATATATCCATGAAAATACAGCAGATTAAATTATTCCTAAAAGAGAGACCAGAGTATACAGGACAGCACCCAGCCTGCATCTACACCTGAGAGGACCTGGCACCCTGCGAGGTGGGTAAGATATGGAGCTGCGACCCAGCGGGACCCGAGCACTCCCCCACCCCAGCGCACTGGCGGGAGGAGAGGATTCAGAGCCGGGAGGGAGTGGAGGTGCAGGCCTGCCAAATAACCAGCCCTGGTGATCTGCGCTGGGAATGCTGACACACATCACATGGTGTATCGGATATTGGAGAGGCAGAAGGTTCAGGTTTTGAGCTGGGAACACGCCCGGGTCTTGTAGCAGGCTCCCCAGGACAAAAGAAAAGCGCGCGTGTTTTTTGGCGGTCTTAAAGAGGGAAGGGCCCAGGATCGTCCCAACACACTCGGCCCAGCAGGCTGGGAGTCCTGAGGAATTTCAGACCTGTTGCTGGCGACTGGGAAAAAGTAGCCGCACTGAAGCTTCACATAGAGAACAACAGCCTCCCATTTGTTCCCGACCTGGCCAGGGCTACAAACATCCCTGCGGAGCTGGGCGGCCATGGCTGTGGAATAGTGGAGCAACAGTGCCACCTACAGCATCCTTACAGAATCTACTCCCGGTGGGTGTTTTTTTATTTTTCTTTTCTTTTCTTTTCTTTCTTTCTTTTTTTTCTCTTTTCTTTCTCTTCCTTGTTTTTTTTTTAAAGTCTTAAAGAGCCCAGCTGACATACGTGGCACCTACCAGCAACCACTTCTATCGCCATGAAAAGACAGACAAATATGGTACAGACCAAGATCACCCACACCCAGACAACACCAGAGAGAGAGACTGAAGGGATGGAAATGCACAAACTTCCTGAAAAAGAATTCAGAATAAAAGTCATAACCATGCTGATGGATCTACAGAGAAATATGCAAGAGCTGAGGAAGGAAGTGAGGGAAGTCAGGAAAGACAATGCAGAAATGAGACAAGCCATCGACGGGCTTAGCAGCAGACTGGACGAGATACAAGACCCTGTTAATGGAATAGAAATCAGAGAACAGGAATACAGGGAAGCTGAGGAAAAGAGAGATAAAAGGATCTCTAGGAATGAAAGAATATTAAGAGAACTGTGTGACCAATCCAAATGGAACAATATTCGTATTATAGGAGTACCAGAGTAAGAAGAGAGAGAAAAAGGGATAGAAAGTGTTTTTGAAGAAATAATTGCTGAAACATTCCCCATGCAGGGAAAGGAAATAGTCTCACAGTCCACGGAAGCCCACAGATCTTCCAACACAAGGGACCCAAAGAAGACAACACCAAGACACATAATAATTAAGATGGCAAAGATCAAAGATAAGGACAGAGTATTAAAGGCAGTAAGAGAGAGAAGAAAGATCACCTACAAAGGAAAACCCATCAGACTATCATCAGACTTCTCAACAGAAACCTTACAGGCCAGAAGAGAATGGCATGATATATCTAGCGTAGTGAAACACAAGGGCCTTGAACCAAGAATATTGTATCCAGCATGATTATAATTTAAATATGACAGAGGGATTAAACAATTTCCAGACAAGCAAAAGCTGAGAGAATTTGCCTCTCATAAACCACCACTACAGGATATCTTAAACGGACTGCTCTAGAGGGAAGCACTCCTAAGGCTAAAAAGATGTCACCAGAGAAAATAAAATCATAGCAAAGAAAGCAGATCATCCAAATACTAACTAAAGGTAAAGAATAAAACACCTAGTAATAAAGAATGGAGGAGGAGGAATAAGAAGGGAGAGAAATAAAGAAACATCAGACGCTGTTTACAACAACTTAACAAGAAAGATAAGTTAGATGGTTAGATAGTAAAGAAGCAACCCTTGAACCTTTGGTAACCACGAATCTAAAGCCAGCAATGGCAATAAGTACATATCTACCAATAATCACCCTAAATGGAAAAGGACTGAATGCACCAATCAAAAGACAAAGAGTAACAGAATGGATAAAAAGGCAAGACCCATCTATATGCTGCTTACAAGAGACTCACCTCAAACCCAAAGATATACACAGACTAAACGTGAAGGGATGGAAAAAGATATTTCATGCAAACAACAAAGAGAAAAAAGCAGGTGTTGCAGTACTTGTATCAGACAAAATAGACTTCAAAACGAAGAGAGTAGCAAGAGATAAAGAATGAAGGGCATTACATAGAACAACACACTAGAACAGATGGACCTAACAGACATCTACAGAACTCTACACCCAAAAGCTACAGGATACACATTCTTCTCAAGTGCACATGGAACATTTTCCAGAATAGACCACATACTAGGCCACAGTAAGAACCTCAGCAAAGTCAAAAATATTGAAATTCTACCAACCAACTTCTCAGATCGCAAAGGTATAAAATGAGAAATAAATTGAACAAAGAAAACAAAAAGCCTCACAAATACATGGAGACTTACCAAAATGCTCATAAATAATCAATGGCTTAACAACCAAATCAAAACAGAAATCAAAGAATATATGGATACTAATGATAACAAAAACACAAAGCCCCAACTTCTGTGGGACGCAGCAAAGGCAGTTTTAAGAGGAAAGTATATTTCCATCCAGGCCTATTTAAAGAAGGAAGAACATTCCCAAATGAACAGTCTAAAGACACAATTATTGAAATTGAAAAAGAAGAACAAATGAGGCCCAAAGTCACCAGAAGGAGGGACATAATAAAGATCAGAGAAGAAATAAATAAAATTGAGAAGAATAAAACAATAGAAAAAATCAATGAAACCAAGAGCTGGTTCTTTGAAAAAATAAACAAAATAGATAATCCCTAGCCAGACTCATTAAGAGAAAAAGAGAATCTACACACATAAACAGAATCACAAATGGAAAGGAAAAATAACGACGGACCTCACAGAAATACAAAGAATTATAAGAGAATATTAAGAGCATCTATATGCTAACAAGCTGGAAAACCTAGAAGAAATGGACAACTTCTTAGAAAAATACAACGTTCCAAGACTGACCAAACAAGAAACAGAAAAACTAAACAGACCAATCACCAGCAACGAAATTGAACCAGTAATCAAAAAACTACCCAAGGACAAAACCCCCAGAGAAGATGGATTCACCTCTGAATTATATCAGACATATAGAGAAGAAATAACACCCATTCTCTTTAAAGTTTTTCAAAAAATAGAAGAGGAGGGAATACTTCCAAACTCATTCTATGAAGCCAGCATCACGCTAATACCAAAACTGGGCAAAGACCTAACCAAAAAGAAAATTACAGACCAATATCCCTGATGAATACAGATGCAAAAATACTCAACAAAATATTAGCAAACCGAATTCAAAATACATCAAGAGGATCATACACCATGATCAAGTGGGATTCATCCCAGGGATGCAAGGATGGTACAACATTCGAAAATCCATCAACATCATCCACCACATCAACAAAAAGACGAACAAAAACCACATGATCATGACCATAGATGCTGAAAAAGCATTTGAGAAAATTCAGCATCCATTCACGATTAAAATTCTCAACGAAATGGGTATAGATGTCATGAACCTCAACATCATAAAGGCTACATATAACAAACCCACAGCTAACATCATACTTAACAGCGAGAAGCTGAAAGCTTTTCATCTAAGATTGGGAGCAAGACAGGGATGCCCACTCTCCCCACTGTTCTTCAACATAGTACTGGAGGTCCTAGCCATGGCAAGCAGACAAAACAAAGACATACAAGGCATCCTGATTGGTAAAGAAGAAGTCAGATTGTCACTATTTGCAGATGACATGATAGTGTACATAAAACACCCTAAAGACGCCTCTCCAAAACTACAAGAATTAACATCTGAATACAGCCAAGTTGCAGGATACAAAATTAACACACAGAAATCTGTTCCTTTCCTATACACTAACAATGAACTAACAGAAAGAAATCAGAAAAACAATTCCATTCACAATTGCACCAAAAAGAATAAAATACCTACGAATAAACCTAACGAAGGAAATGAAAGACCTGTACTCTGAAAACTACAAGACACTCCTAAGAGAAATGAAAGAGGACACTAACAAATGGAAATTCATCCCGTGCTCTTGGCTAGGAAGAATAAATATTGTCAAAATGGCTATACTACCTAAAACAATCTATAGGTTCAACACAATCCCTATCAAAATACCAACAGCTTTCTTCTATGAACTGGAACAATAATTCTAAAATTCATATGGAACCAGAAAAACCCCCGAATAGCCAAAGCAATCCTGAGAAGGAGGAATAATACTGGAAATAACGCTCCTTGACCTCAAGCTCTACTACAAAGCCACAGTAATCAAGACAATATGGTATTGGCACAAAAACAGACCCATAGACCAGTGGAACAGAATAGAAAATCCAAACACTAACCCAAACATATACAGTCAATTAATACTTGATGAAGGAGCCTTGGACATACAATGGGGAGATGACAGCCTCTTCAGCAGCTGGTGTTGGAAAAACTGAACAGCTACATGTAAGAGAATGAAACTGGACTACTGTCTAACCCCATACAAAAGTCAACTCAAAATGGATCAAAGACCTGAATGTAAGTCATGAAACCATAAATCTCTTAGAAAAAAACATAGGCAAAAATCTCTTGGACATAAACATGAGCAACTTCTTTATGAACATAACTCCCCGAGCAAGGGAAACAAAAGAAAAAATGAACAAGTGGGACTATATCAAGCTGAAAAGCTTCTGTACAGCAAAGGACACCATCAGTAGAACAAAAAGACATCCTACAGTATGGGAGAATATATTTATAAATGACGTATCCGATAAGGGGTTGACATCCAAAATATATAAAGAACTCATGCACCTCAACAAACATAAAGTAAATAATCCAATTAAGAAATGGGCAGAGGACATGAATAGACACTTCTCCAAAGAAGAAATTCAGATGGCCAACAGGCACATGAAAAGATGCTCCACATCACTAATCATCAGAGAAATGCAGATTAAAACCACAATGAGATATCACCTCACACCAGTGAGGATGGCCAACATCCAAAACACAAACAACAACAAATGTTGGCGAGTATGTGGAGAAAAGGGAACCCTCCTACACTGCTGGTGGGAATGCAAATTAGTTCAACCATTGTGGAAAGCAGTATGGAGGTTCCTCAAAAAACTCAAAATAGAAATACCATTTGAGCCCAGAATCCCACTCCTAGGAATTTACCCTAAGAATGCAGCAGCGCAGTTTGAAAAAGACAGATGCACCCCTATGTGTATCGCAGCACTATTTACAATAGCCAAGAAATGGAAGCAACCTAAGTGTCCATCAGTAGATGAATGGATAAAGAAGAGGTGGTACATATACACAATGGAATATTATTCAGCCATAAGAAGAAAACAAATCCTTCCATTTGCAGCAACATGGATGGAGCTAGAGGGTATTATGCTCAGTGAAATAAGTCAAGCCAAAAAAGACAAGTACTAAATGATTTCCCTCATATGTGGAGAATAAGAACAAAGAAAAAACTGAAGGAACAAAACAGCAGCAGACTCACAGAACCCAAGAACGGACTAATATTTACCAAAGGGAAAGGGACTGAGGAGGATGGGTGGGGAGGGTGAGACAAGGGGGGAAAGGGGCATTATTATTAGCAGATGTAGTGCTGGTGGGGTACGGGGAGGGCTGTACAACTCAGAGAAGACAAGTAGTGATTCTATAGCATCTCACTACGCTGATGGACAGTGACTGTAATGGGCTTGGTGGGGGGGGACCTGATGAAGGGGGTAGTTTAATAACCATAATATTGCACATGTAATTGTAGATTAATGATACCAAAATAAACTATAAAAAAAAAATCTTTAGAGCAGTAGCTGCCAGTGGCACTAATGTCTTAAATTTTGATCACATTTCTCAGTGAAGCTGAGAAATTGTTTAAAAGGATTCAGGGCAATTGTTAAAAGAAAAACACAGGCCCCAAGTGAAGTCCCACATGTTAAAGCTCTGTGTCAGCAAACCAAGACTTAATACCTAACTTAACTATAGTTTCAAGGTCGTGCAGGAATGTAACTTTTAACCAGTCAATACAGAATTCCTTGGTCAGCACTACCGTATTTACTGATTGGCCCTTCTGTTCCCCTGAGAGGGTGACTTTGCCTAAAACAATGGATTTTTTGTTAATCATTTCCTTTTTTTTCTGCTCCCTCTCTACCTTTAAAAACCTTTCCTCAACAAAATAAAATAAATAAATAAATAAATAAATAAAAACCTTTCCTCTTCTGCAGCTTGGTAGAGAGCCTTTCCATTTTCAAGATGGAACACTGCCCAATTCATGAATTGTGCAAGAAAGCCATTTTGCTCTTTTAAATTAACATTTGTTCAGTAGAAATGATTCAGTTAATTTATTGGCTAATTAAAGGTATAAAATAGATGAATGCTCACTATTTAGAAATAGAGAAAATGAAACTAAAGACAAATGAAAAACTATTAGTAAAGCTGATAATCAGTAGCCTTACATATAGTTAAGAAGATATTGCATTTAACTTCATATAAATAAAGCATGATCAGAGAAAGGGTAAACATTAGAAATGAAAAATATAGATTTGCTGAAATAAAGTGTTTAATTAAAGTAGTGAATATTAGAAAGGAGGTAGAAAAAAGCCCAATTATAGGTGAGCATCAATTGCAAGATAAGCAAGGACACATCTGGGGGCGTAACGAAAAAAAAAAGAGAGATGCATAAAACTATAAAATGATGAAAGAAAATTTAAGGGTGTACAATAGATGGAGTCAGTTCTAAAACTGTTCTTCCCAGAAAAAGTGATTATAAATGGGAATAATGATGAAAGGTATGATAGATTAAGATATCCTGACCTGAAGAAATATGCCATTCTTCATAATTTATAGTTTTAATAATGAAAATACCTAACTATTGCTATGGACTATACATCCCCTTACCCCCCCTACAGTTCATATATTGAAACTTGATTCCCAGTGTGATGGTGTTTGGAGGTGGGGGCCTTGGGGAAGTGATTAGGTCGCTGGTATAGCCAGTGATGAGTTATTCTAGCCCAGGAGAATGGAGTTTGTGTCCTTATAATAGATGACCCAGAGCAATCCCTTGCCCCTTCTGCCATGTGTGGTTATAGCACAGAGAAGTGGCCTCTCACCAGACATGGAATCTGCCAGAGCACTGATCTTGGTTTCTCCAGCCTCCAGAACTGGAAGAAATTAATGTGTGTTCTTTTTAAGCTACTTAGTTTCTGAACTAGCAGCGCAAATGGCCTGAGAAAAAAGTTGGTGCCATGAAGTGGGAAACCGCTGGAACAGGTATGTAAAGTGTGGAAGTGGCTTTGGAACTGGGTAATGAGTTGAGGCTGGGAGAGTATCAAACTGTGTGCTACAAAAGTGTTTATGATGCTATGAACTTTTGGTGAGGACCCAGAAGTAAAAGAGGAGATCTGTAGAGAAAATCTCAATCTTCTTAAAGAGTAAGTAATTCTGAATAGAATGTTGGTAGAAATATGGACACTGGAGGCCATTCACATGAGATCTCGGTCAGAAATGAGGAACACGTTATTGGACAATGGAGAAATGGCAATGCTCGTTATAAAGCAGCAAACAACGTGGCTAATTATGTTCCCATCCTAATGTTTTGTGGAAGATAGAACCTGAGCGATGAAATCGGTTTTTATGTAGCTGAAGATATTTCTAAGGAAGTGTTGAAGGTGCAGCTGGCTTCTCCTGACTGCTTAAAATACGAGAGAATTGACTTGAAGACAGAATTTTTAATCCAAAGGGAAGCAGGACTTAAAGATTTGGAAAGTTTTCAGTCTGTCCATATTGTAAAGAATGGGAATATTGGAAGAGAACACTGAGAGTGTGGCCAAAGACCATTTGATGTGGAATTTAGTTAGCCTTCTCAACTAAAACCAGGACCCATTCTCCAAGAAAATAAAATAATGACACCCCCAAATGATTCAGAGATCATCAAGGCTGCCCCCCTTTCCACAAGCCCAGAGAGCAAGGGCCAGGATGGGGCAGAGCAACTTTGAAGGGGGAGCCACGAGTACGTTCAGGACCTCATATTATAGGCTGTGCCCTCAGCTCTGGTGCCGAGCTCCTCAGCTGCCTCTGGTGCAGCACAGATTTCTCAGCTTTGCATATGAAGAATGGCTTTTAAAAGCTAAAATCCTAGGCTTCAAGTCACACCCAGAACTCTGCTGGAGCCGACAGGCACCAACCAACCAAATCCCCACGAAGATGCCTTTCCAAACTCCTTTGGTTTAACATTGCTAACTTCCAAGAGACCACGAATATGTATTTATAGCATGGAAATTGGCAAACCGCACAAATTAGGTGTTTTTTTAACCTAATTTTTTTTCATGGAAAACCAGTTTTTAAACAGTACTAGTGTATCCCTGCACAACAATACTAAATGGGAGGTTTTGAGATATAAAGAGGAAAACTGATCCAGATGCCTTTCAAAATGCAAAGTAAATGCAGCCTCCTTGTGCTCAAGAGGGTTTATAAATTTGCTCTCATAAATACACAGAAAAACCAGATCATCAATCAGGGTAATACCAATCTTGTGATAACCTCAATATGCCATTTTGCATACAAGAAAAGCAAAATTACACCCAGGTGATCTTCCTCAAAAAGAACTTATTTTTACCTAACACCAGAATTATTTTTCTTAAGCTCTAGTTTGTTTGCAAATTAGAAACAGTTAGAATCATTATCTTAAAATAAATTATGACTTCACTTTAAATGCTTCTGACTGATTTTCAAGTATAAACACATTCTAGAAATAACCATTCTGCCTAGGTTCAGCCTGACATGTTTTGGGGGGTATCTTCTTCCCTAAATATCCACGATTATTGCATACCGCTCTATCAGATTCAACTGAAGGTAGAAAGATTGTATCCGCTATGGCCAGTCACAGAGGTGGGGAGGGGGATAAAAATGAAGTAGATACTTCATTGTTCATTAAAGATTTTGGTTTGATTTTAAATGAGTATTATCCTAATCATTAGAATATAGTTTCTAATGCAAATTCTCTGGATTTTTATTACATTGACTAAGAAAAGGAGCTACTGTCTAATTTTCTGAAGATCTTGCGCTTGTGTCGTATTAACCAAAAACAGATGGATAATTTGGGCATAATCAGGAAGTGTAAAATAGAGCAGAAGGAGCTGGGCTTTTAATGATCATTGTTGCTGTTATCGTTCATTCTCGTCAGCAGAGTCACTGTGCCCCTTGCTCGCCACCACTCCTCTGCAGGTATCTCACTGATCTGGCTAATCCCATGAAGCCAAGTTTTTTCTTTATCTCCTCCACCATGCCTGACATTTTCTGCTTTTGATATCAGCAGTTTGACCATCTGAGTTTTATATATAAAATTTCCTGGGACACTGCTTGTTTTAATTTTGAGTCAGTTGGGTTTTACATTTTTAAATGACTTCAGAAATCTGTAGGGAAGTGCATTATTTGCTTTTATAATATAGATTTTAATTTAAAGCACATTTATTATAATTAGTATAGGTAATAATGTGTTGTATTTAAGACACACTGTGAGCCTGAATTTTAAGAGGTAACTGTCAAATGGAAGAGGATGAAGTCAATGAGACAAAAGCCTTTCCCACGGTCTCTTGGGGCGGCTCATGTGTTTATAATGCTTTAGTGTAACCTGAAACCAGAGTTACTGTTTATGGGCCTCCTCTCTGATATCACCAAATATTCTCTTTCCTGGGATTATATATTCAGAAAGAGTATCATTTTAGAAGTTATAAAATACTTTTGATCTACTCAATTGGATTTTAAATACAATTGGGAAAATATAAACTAGCATACGCTTATGGTTAAGTTTTTTGGCTACTGAAATTCATTGCCATCAGAAAGAAAAAGAAATTGATGGCTAAGCTGGAAATCAAAAACAAGTGTGCATAAATGCAAATAATTTAATTATATCTAAACAGCTACAAGAACAGAGCAAATTGCTTCTATAACCATCAGCTGAGATCACAAAGGAATATATTTATGATATTGTGTGAGTAAATCATTGTTTGGCTGAGTGACAACATGCATTATAGAAAGACACTCGATCACTTTGGGTAAAAGTAATTACACATATTACACAGTGAGTATATTAACAAGAGGAAATTTTCTGATTCTTGACTTTCATAAGGTTTAAGTTATTTTTTCTAAGGTTGTGGTTTTCACATAATAATAATAATGGCTAGTCAAATGTCCTATATTGGATGACAGGAACAGGATCAGAAGTTCCAAACAAGAAACATCCTTAAGTGAGAGTTTCTGTTTTAAAAATTATTTAAAAATTATATAAAATCCATGATGAAGAAAACCAATATTTAGAAAGAAAGACATAGTTTGCACGAATTTCCAAAGCACGAACAATGAACTAGCATTGGAACAAGAGAATTTTCCTAAATAAAGGTTTTCCAAATCACAGGTCTATGCTCCTTCCTTTATACTGCAAGTTTGTTTCAAATGAGTCTTTACAGGTGGACAAAAACAAAATCTGCCTAAAGTACACGCACATTCAATTTCATGTTCATCCAATTAAAGTGAACCTGTGGGGTGTGGTTGTAACTTTTATTCACAACCATGAACTCTATAGCTAATACAGTATCTGATCTTAAGTAGATGTGAAATTAAAATGAATGAATGAATGAATGGGTTAATCAAGAACTATGAATGAATAGATGGATCAAGAACCATGCCTACCTTTGAAAAGTCCTTGTTGGGATAATTCATTATCATGTATATGATAAGCAGAAACACCCATTCCTTTTTGGTTTCATTGATGAAATAAAATAATAAACATTAAAAGCCAACAATAAATCAAGATGACAATAAAAGAGTACTAACAATTCTGTTTCTAATATTTTGTTAAAAATGAGCTAGTCAAGTCCAAGGAGACACCCCCAAACTAATGGTGGCTTGAAAACCACAACTGTAAAGTTTTAAATGATGTACATGAATGAAATCATTTTGCTGTTTACATTGTCAAGTATTTTAGCTCATGTTACAAAAATGATTTTCTGTGGGAAGTAGGAAATGATTTTAAAGGCTGACACTTAAAAAATCAATAGAATGTGTTAGAACCCAGAACTGCCTCAGGGCATAGTAAACCCCCCCCATCACCTGCAGCTAAGTCCACGTACTGGAAAAACCCATCCATTGTTCCAGTGACCTGCACCCTAGACAGTTCCCCTAGCAACGACCGACCACCCCACCATAAAGGGCAAAGGTAGCCTACCTTTACCATAAAAGGTACCTACATCCCTTTACCTACATACTTTCTATGTTACATCAGCCAGCAGCTTGGCACCAGCTGAGCTCAATCTATGGAAAATGTACAAGACATACTTGTTTTAAACCATCCAATCAGCACCCCCTCTTCCTGAGCCCTGTAATGCATAGAAGTCACGGGACCAACTTCCCACTCAAATTCCTTTATAAGCAGCTCCCCCTTACTGCCACTGCCGCTCTCTCCTTCAGAGACAGCCGTTCTGTCTTTCAGGCAATAAACTTCGCTGCTGGAGTTCTCGTGTCCTCTCTTCCTGAATGAGTGAATTGGGTAGCTGAAGAACCCCCCTTTCAGAATGAATTTATGTAAATTACTTAAACGTTATGGTGTTAATAACAGTGCTGTACAATAACTCAGTCTTGTTTTTAAGAATCATGTATACACTAAAATGTTTTTGCACAGAAATGGGCACCTATGAAACAGCAGGGTTTTAGAATAACTCAGTTTGTTTTACTCAGAAATTAAGATATATGAATGATTCGCAAGTGTGACTTCCGAATATTTTTTACCTTTTATAACTACAATGTGCCTTTCAAGTCATTTACGAATCGAGTCTTTTTATTTACTCCTGAGTTTTATTTTGCTAGGAACCTGGGTTTTCACTGAATACTCACCAAGGTAGTATCCTTATTCAACATTATTTTTGCTCTCAAACATCCACAAATGAAGATGTCTTCGAAAAAACTGTGTAGAAATAAAAGAAATTGTGTGTGCTTATTGTGAGGATGGAAAATAGACAGATCTGGAGGACACTTCTGAGGAGCCTAATTTGTCCATAGGTAATACAATGGATTCTAATCGGGCTGACAGATTGATGCATCTATTTGTATAACAGCATAAGAGTCTCTGAATGTTTGAAGAACGCAGCAATCTATGGCGTGACTGTCGTAGAGCAGTCCGTTTTCAGATTGATATTTGCAGTCGAGTCAAAGACTGAGAAGGCATAATGAGTGTAGCCAAAGTAACTATTAATAGATAGAGCCCACAAGAAAAAATTATGGGCCTAGAAATTCAGTAGATTGTGATTCTTCCATAATCTGAAAAGCATCACTGTATCATTTCAGGAAACTATAAAGAAAACTTTAATTAAAATCAGCCCTGAACAGTTGAATTTGTTCCTTGCTTACAACTACTAAATATATCCTTTTGCGTGATTTTCTATAATTTGATCATTGTCAAAAGTAGTATATATTGAGAAATTTATATTTTAAAACATTTAACCTCTTGCCTCACCCCATCAGAATATTCAACACATTTTTTTCATGGTTGAAATATATTGATATAAAATTAAAGAAACCTTTGCAAATCCAGCTAAATTATATAGAAGAAACATACAAAATGAATTGCTCCCAAAATTTGTTCATGTAGTGAAAATACTCTTTAGCCTAGATCTTTAGTCTGAAATAATTCAGTTGGAAATTAAGTTACAAATTGATTATCTTGTGCATTTTTATCTTATACTCTAGTTTGGAGGCTTTAGATAGATTAGTTTCTAGGAAAACTTCTCAGAGCCAATAGTCTTTCTTAGAAATAAGTAAATTCAAATGATTTGAAAGGCAATAAATGGAAAAAGTAACTTAAATATTATTATTGCTCTGGCACAAATAATTGTGTGTAATAACATTTGAGAAAGGGATGTACTAAAATTTACTTCATTTAGAAAAAGTATCAAATTATTTAATTGTTTTTAAAAAAGAAAATTGTTACAAAATTTTCTAGAAAAATACATTTTATTCTATTGTTAGCATAGGTAAATGTATCTTTTTCTAAAGGACTGAATTTAAAAGTTAATTTCAATGTACTAGTTCATTTTTACTTACAGGGTATGGCAACATAGTCTCATAGCCTGGATTATATTTCAATTAGAAAAGCCAAATTTCTCAAACATAATCATTTAGACTCCACACATTTAATTTTTGTGGGATAAAAAATGTTTTATTTTCCTAAAACCAATTAACTAAAAAATCCTGTTTCCCTCTTTTTATATGAATCAAAATTACTTCTTAAAAACATGGCAATGAAGCTTATAAGCTTCAATTAAAAGTTTCATTAGGAGGAAATTAAAATTGTTTTGAAGGAATTCTTTATCAATCACTGTTTTAGAAGAACTCAAGAGAATAAAATATGTATTATATAAGCTTTCAAATAATGCAGAAAGATTAAATGTTCTCAAAAACGTGTTTGAGAAAGGACATACAAATCAGTTTTTAAAGTTAGATTTTCACTTCCTACTTGTCATTGTACTTGCTAATTTCACTCTCTTTTCTGTTGAAGCATGAAAATTCAAGTAGGTAGACTAAGAATGATGGCAAGTTTTCATTTTCAACAGTTTTCTGAGTTGTTTTTTCATCCGTAACGTGACTTTTTATGGGTCTCTGATCCAGCCCAATTGCTGTCAAAATGATTGATGAGGTTGATGCTTAGAAATGTTTAAGAGCTTGGGTCTCTGGGTATTTGGACAAAAGAGCAATGCAAAATTTTCTGAAAATTATTTGTCAATATCCCGATGGGTCAGAAGTATATATTAGAAAGAAGTAATTTTTAGCAGAAAACATTCACTTCTGAATTAGTGATATCTTGACTGATATTTTGAGTTTTAGTTGAATTATTTCCACATACTCCGTTCACAGATATTATTATATACTCTGTTCACAGACATTAAAGATTGCATAACCAAAGTGCTGAGCCAGGATCAGTGTTTAACCTTACCACTGATGGACTCCATAACTGACTGGAAAGGTAGGTATAAATCCATACAAATCTCAGTTACTCCTAGAAATCTATTGGTCATATTTTTCTATCTTTGTTTGTATGGCTAATATATACAGAAAAAATACTGCTTTTCTCTAATAACTTTATGTAATAAAGTTAATATGCTATAGCATTCGACAGACCAGGTATCAATCATTTACTACCATTTACGAACTTAATCTATTTTTATTTTTAAATAGTGTTGAGATGGAAACAAAGCATCCATGGTTGCTATGGTCATTGCAAGGCATTAAATCATCAGATAGTAGGGGCTTAAAAATGTTTAATCTTCCCCCTCCTTTTCCTTTCAGCTGTATAGCAAATTTAACGAGAAATACCAGTGGTTAGAAAACAGTAGTTGTCAATGTAGATTGCCAGCAATACTGTGCTCTTTAAAACAATAGTTTTCCTATGAATTACCCAAATCATTGATCATTTACCTAACACACATATAAGAGTTGGAATCTAAGAATCAAAAAAAAAAAAGAAAAAAGGGACAAGAAGTAATAAAAACAGATTCATGATATTCTAAAGGGCAAATTTAATAATTAAAACTTAGTAATTAAAACATTTAAACTTTAATAATTAAAAATAAATAATTATCCTCAACCTTTATTGAAATCTAACTGGGATGAATTCTCAATTTAGTTATTAAAGAAATGTCATAATTCTACACAAATAGAACACTTAGAGATCTATAAATGTGTGATATTTGTGCTTTTCCTAGGGGACTGTACATGTTCAGCAGTTTTTACACTTTGGCCTAGGAATCAGTAGAATATTAGCTCATAGAGGGTAGAGATTTTTGTCTGTTCACTAATATATTCAAAATGCATAGTTACAACAAAGAGTAGAGTTTTGGCAAATACTTTTTAAATGAATAACTTGAACAAATCAATGAATGAGCAATAGCCAATATCCAACAATTTGTACTTTAGTCCATTAAAACCAAATGGGTGTTGATCATAAGCAGGTAGGTATTATTATTAACCCTTTCTCATATATAATAAAATAGAGTCTCAAGATTTAAATTAACTTTTCAAAGTCATATATAGAGTTAGTAAATGGTACAGTCAAAATAAAATCCCAGATCACTTGACTTCAGCTCTTTACCCTGGAAGCACTGATTGGTACTTAAGATTTCTGTTGAATGAAATTTAATTTTGGGACAGAGTAGACTATGTTTTAACACTGATACAAAATGTTTATGCAAAATATTTTAAATGAAGTTATTGTTAGAAAAATGAGAAAAATATGGCCATAAGTCTAACAAATAAAAAATAGTAGTTTATTTAAATATTATTAACAGTATTAAAAATATCATGATACAGAGAACATAAAATAAAAACAGAATAATTTATTAAGTATCAAATACTGCTTGAAAGTGCTAATGCCAAAAATTCCTAACAATTACCCTAAATTCTCACTTTTTTAATACTTTTAAATACTTAACCAGAAATTTGTTTTCATTTCTACATAATCTTTGGGTTTGCCAATTTTTAAAATACTTATTTCTTCCAAATAATGAGGACACCATTTACTTTACTTTGAAGATCTGTGACAGGAAGAAGAATAATGCTATAGGTTCAACCTTCTCACCTTTACTTTAATGATGGACCTTTTCTTTCTCTATTATTCATGGTTGTATTATACATTACACATTTGAAAGCAAATGTTAGAAAATCAGAGATTATGACATTTTTGTCTATTTTTGAGAATACTGGCTTTCCAAAGAACTGAGTCATTTTTTTTAAAACTTCAATTTATTTCTTAATTATATTTCTCTGTGCACTTATTCTAATGTTTTGAGATTAACTTCCTGGGCTTCTGTAAATGTTCCATAAATATTTGATATGACCATGTGTGGGTAAAGTTACAATATTTCCAGAATCTCTTGACTGGCCTTACTGAATCTCCATATCAATAGGTGTTCCCAAGGGTTGGAGAGAAGTAGTCCATCTCCTTATCAATAGGTATTTACAAGGGTGAACCAGGAGGTATCTGGACTACAGAGGTTGGGTGGGGTCCCTTCTTCTGCAGCTGGGTGGTGAGAGACATGGGAGAGCAGAAGTGGACAATTGGTTGTAAGAAATAAATGGTTTTCTCCTACTTTACTTCTCCCTTTGACTGATTTCGGTTTCAAAGGTATTTTGCCTGCCCCAAGATTTCCCCCCCCAGAGTTACACCGGCTGTTCTATTTTCTTTTTCAGGACACAAGCTCTAAGTATACAAAGTTAGACATGTGAGATTTTGTCATTACAGCAGTCATATTAATCTTACTTTTATCATCTAGTTTCATAGATTCTACTTATGTTTTAATTTTTTAGACATTTTTGCTGTATGTACTGGGATATTTTATCCTCTATTATTTGGAATAAATTAATAATAAATTTAAAAAATTAAAATCTTTCCGATCTCATTTTCTTTAATGGTCAATGGCAAGAATTAGACATAATATTGCAAAACCTTCATGTAAGGTGAGATGCTTGTCCAACTTTTATACCTGCCCTCAATTCTCCACACATTTCTCAATTTTAAGTACAACATCAGAGTGCAGCATAATTAAGGCTAACATATAACTTTTTCATATTATATCTCTTATTCAGGGTTTTTTGGTATATTTTATAATCCTATAAAACACATTTGCTTATAATTAAGTATGTTTTGTTTATTTTTAACACTTCTAATTTTTTATGCTTTAATTTCCCTGATCATGCATTTTCAATTTTTCTCTTAGTTTGCCAGAATGAATACATCCAAATATTTTTACCACTATAGTATGTCTCTTAATTTTTAAATATGTCCTTATTAATTAAGTTCTGATTTCTGCACAAGAGTCCTACATTTGCACACATCTCATAGACACTTTTGTTGTCTTGCTTTTGAAAACTTGTTTACAGTTTCTTTGGAGCGAAGAAAATAGGGGATGATATTTTAGAGTGTACTTTTTAAAGCCTTAATAGTCTTTTTTAGTGAACAGAATCTACCCCCAACTTGCTATTAAATGTTTTGAAATTTCATAATTGATGGAATAGTTTATAATATTGTTAGTGGAATAAGAGTCTATCATTTAAAAAATTTAAATATAAAGTTGAAATCCTGCTCCATTTCTATGTCTTATTTTTTTATAAGTTCTGTCCTCTTCTTTTTGTTCCTTTCGCTCCTTTAGAATTCAGCAAATACAAAGCTTTCAACATGTACTAGGGATTTTTAAATTCACACTTACATTGGCTCTCTGCTTTCCTTTAGCCATGCTCTCCCATATCAACACTGATCAGAATCTCATGGTTTTTTTTATTTAAATTTGCTTCATGAATCTCTTAATCAAGATTATTGAATCTTGAAAAGAAATATAATTCTGACACAGCTACAACATGGATGAAACTTGAGGACATTATTCTAAGTGAAATAAGCCAGTCACAAAAACACAAATTCAGTATGATATAAGTTGTTATATGAGGAACTTGAAGCAGTTAGATTCATAGAGACAGAAAGTAGACTGGTGCTTGCCAGGGATGGGGAGGGGGCACAGGGAATTAGTAGTGTTCAGTGCGTGCACAGTTTCAGTTTGGGAGATGAAAAAGTTCTGGCGATAATAGTGAGGATATTTGCACACCAATGTGAATGTGCTTATGGCCACTGAGTTGTATGCTCAAAGATGGTAAAATGGTAAATTTTATATTACGCATATTTTACAATAAAAAAGGAAAATGATTTTAAAAAAATTACTTCATAATCAAACTGAACTTTTCTTCTTCCTTGCCATACTGATCTCATATTGGTTCTCCTCCATATCTCAATATACTGCCCAGAACAACTTACAACATTTGCTAACTAGGCTGATTTGGGTGATCTGTCTAAACAGTCTGATGTGTTTCTTTCTTCTGACTGAAAATCATGTGCTCTTTCTCAGCTTATGAGTAAAACCATATTCTTGCTGCCAATTTTGTAAAATCAAAGCAATAATAAATGTGTTAGACCCCTTTTTTTCCTACTCCTATTATAGGGAAGCCTCCTTCCCATAATAATTTTTAAATGTCTAAATTATAATGTAAGTCCCCAGGAAGGCAGAGAGAGGGTTTACCTTGTCTACCACTCAAAATATACCAGAATGTCTTTAAGGCAACAGAGATGAAATCAATACATAGCAAAAAATTTTAAAAGAAAAAGGCAGTTTTGTGATTTTTAATAGCATTAAAAATGTTTGTAAAAAACTCATGTAAATATTAACCCCCTACAAGAATAAGGATATATTGAAAGAGTACATATTAAATAATTTTAGGATTTGGTACTGCTAATGATTAATTTTCTATACATAAATGACAATAAATATTTCGTGTTTTTACTGACAATTTAAATTTGTTAAAATGTTGCCCAAGAATTTTATGCTGACTTATGCAATATATTTCCTCTGTATCAGATACCCAATGCTTGACTCTTATGGCCTGTCTTTGAACATTTAAGATAAAGACTGAGTTTGGGATTCTGTCAGGAAATTGGTCAATGATTCTGTCCCTAGACCATCAAGTAGTATGTGACTTTCTGACAAGTTTCTATGCTGGCTAGTCTCCACAGTTCTTGAAGTATTTTCTTGTCATTTTTTTTTCAACGAACACTATGCAATGCTTAGGCATAGCTTACCTTCTAGAGAAAATGTGATATTAAATACATAGAAGTGTCACATTCAACTGAGAGGGATAAGGATGAATATCTAAAAAGAAACTACGTGACAGTGATAAATAAGTCAGGACAATTTTTCACTCGACTGACTTCAAACAATTCTATTGCTGAATTACATAGAAAATGGTTCAATAATCTATAGTAGAACAAAATAAAAACCTGGTAATTGTAAGAAAAGATGACTACAGTTGATTAATGAATTCTAATCCTCATATTTATTTTTAATTTGCTCAATTTTAAAGATATTCTGTCAACGTAAAATTCCCCATACATGAATAGTAGGCAGCAGCTTGGCCAGATTTGAGTGGAAACATATGCTTCCAACTCAATACAGATCTAATGCATGTGTATGTGTGTGTTTCCCATGACAAATACATAGGATGGCGGGGACCTTAAACAAGCATGCGAGCACGTAAGAGAACTAAAGTAAATCCAATATTCATTTCTTACAGATTTGTGAGTCATTTGGTTTCCTTTGTTTAACCTTAAATGACATTAACTTTTCTTTGAATCAATAGGAATTAGTTTTGTACGTGTCTCTAGGAAAACCTAGAAACTTAGATGTCTGAAAGCAATTCAAAGCCTGAAGAAAAGAATAAGTGTACTGTATTATAATTATTTTATTTCTTACCTTATTTGAAATATGATGTCCATCATGTCATATAATATTTTATAGGAATACTAAATTCATAGAAATTTGAAAAAAAATCTGTGAGAATATCACTACCAAGTTAGTCACTGTGGGTAACATTTGATTGGAAGTTTAAATACTTTTGTTTAGTTATTTGGATAAGCTGCTAAATAATAGTTTTAAAAAGTTTATGCAAGAGGCAAAGAACACTGGTATTGGGTGATCATTTTTAACATTTCGTTTTAATTTATGTGAAAAAATCAGAAAGATAATTTTACCTGAGGTGTATTAATTCATACCCATTAGACACATTGAAATAGCCTATAATGTGTAGAATTTTAACAATTCTTTCTAGCACTGAACATATATCGAATAATAAAATAAAAAATTCAATTGGTTTGGTGCTAGTATGCTGAGAAAATTTAATGGAATAAATGGGCTTTTAGTTTCTCTTCATGGGACAATTTAGGTAGGGCAAGGAAAGAACTTTGTCCCGTCTAGATTTAGAAACCAGAATAAGCAGTCTCAAAAAAGGGCTTTTCATTTATTTCAGTAATTTCTCCCATTCCTTCTCTTTCATCCTGTTGCTGGTCATCCTCAGTACACATACAAATATTTGCCTCAGTCTCCTACACCAAAAGTCCATGAGTAGTTTTTCTTTTTAATGATTTCAACGTACCAGAATAACCCTCCCCAGATATGCATGTTATTTATCCGTTCATTATTTAATCTATGTATTTACCGCTACTCTTCAACAGGATTATCTAGGGTTCTGAAGCCATTAAGTGAGAATAAAACATATTCCCTACAAAAGATGAATATCTCAAATGGTGTCTTTGGGTGTACATTGAATATTACCGGGCAGCGAGCGATAGAGAGAGCTGCAGGGAAGTGTGGTTTTACACAGTCGTATTGGCATTACTCACTCCGGGGTTAAACTTCAGACATTGAAAGTTAGAGAATAGAGATAGATTCTTTTTTCTCCACATGATGAACTTCCTGAAACTTCATTGTGAGTCAAATTATAATAAAACATACCCACACTACGCTCTCTACCTGTTTCTTTACCCTCAGTCTGTCACTTGAAGTTGACAAGTTTCACCTCTCCAGGTTCATGTTGTTTGTTTTGGTTTACTTGGATTTGTTCTTATGGTTCAGTTAATTCTCCTATATCATTTTTTCTTAACCTAAACATTATTTTCATGCTCTGACTACCTTCAGAGAGGACTTTGCATTATTTTTTTAAAGCATTTTTAGACCACCTTTTTTTCCATTTTTTTTAAACTAAGGTTTCATTTTTTAGAGTAGTTTAAGATTCATAGTGAAATTGAAGAGAAGGTAGAGCGATTTCCCATATATCTCCTGCCCCCATACATGAAGAGCTTCTCTGTTATTTACATTCCTCAGCAGACTGGTGCACTTGTTGTGAATGATGAACCTATATTGACACGTCATAATCACCCAAAATCTACGCTCTAATTAGGGTTCATTCTTGGAGTTGTACATTCCATGAGTTTGGACAAATGCATGACATGTAATCACCATTATGGCCTCGCACAAAGTATTTTCACTGCCCTAAAATTCCTCCACGCTCCCCCTACCCATTTCCGTACTCCAAAAGTAAAATAAGGATATTTATCTAAAACATGTTTAATTACATTAAAATGAAAGACACAAATCAGATTTTCATAGAATCAAACAAGTCATTTGCCCATTTATAACAAGAAAACATATTTTCTGTTAAAACACTGATTATTTTTCCTAAGTGACATTAGACTTCTTAAGCTGATCAGGATTCTGCAAGGATACATCCATGTGGCACGTGAGTGTGCTTGTGTGTGTGCACATGCACCCTCACAAAAATGTTTTAACTCTTCAAATAATTTTTTGGGAAATATTTTATACCCTTATGGAATTACAGAAAATATTGAATAAACATTTCTAGGTGTTAGTGAATTATCTTTTGTTCAGAAAAAAATACGTTAAAATAAAATTAAATAAATAATGGAGCAGTTAAGATGACTTAATGGGGAACCCAACCTAAAACACACTTTTGTCTGGATAAAAGTAATTTAACTTCGTGAATAGCTATACCTCAGTGAGTCAGGCATATGAGTGATTAAAATTAAAAATGATTTTAATAAGTTTTAATAACTCATATTGATTTTATAGAGCCTCTGTTGACTATACATCAAGAAACAATTTAGGATCCAGTTTGAAACAAAATTTATAATCCCAGTTTAATGGATTTTGGAACCTCAGACAATATAATGTTGTGAAAATGATTAAAATGTGCCCTGTTTCTGTGTAATGGATAAAATATCTCTAAAATTAGGTTTGAAAGATACCTCAACAGGCTTCACAGTATCACATCTATAGAATTCCAAATAAGCCATCTATCACTTCCATACACATGGTTCACTGGACACCTCATCTTCATCTTAGCATTAAAATCAGCTAAACAATCAAATTAAAAGGTCACCTTTTAACAATTTGTAGTTAGACCAAAACATGCATTAAAACTTAACAGAAATACATCGAAATGCAGTTTAAAAAAGATTGGAAAACATACATTTGTGTAAGTTTAAGATAATAATCACAATATTCTACAATGATAGATTTTAAAGAGGGGGTTGAATCAATTGCTAAAATTGAGAAAACACAAAAAAATAATAATCCCTCTTAACCATATTTCTTAAAGGCATTAATCCTTTACTTACAATGAAATTTGATATTTAGTTTTGTTAAGGAAAGAATAGACAAAGAATTCCAACTTTGGAATTAAATTTTAATTCCCATTAGAATTTCAGGAATGTCATATACATGTTTATAAATAATATCATCAATATTTTTAATTCATTTAAGGTTTTTAAATTTTTAATTTTCTTTCTCTAGTGTAAAAAAAATGACACATTATTTATATTGCAGTTTGAATACATGGGTATATATAGACTTTTGATTGCATGGAAATCTTTTTCACTGTGTTCTCACTACTTTATGATTTATATAGCAAAGTCAATGTGGAGTTGAACTGCAATAGATATCAAGTTTTTATGAGACTGCTACATTTTGATGAATTTCCATTTTTAATGAACCTAAGGTAAACTACATATATCCTTTAGAAATGTGGTAATTTAAACACTTATGTGTCTCACAAATAAAAATACCTAAATTAATTTATCACCTTTGTAGATATTCACGACTAATCACTTAACTATTTCTCTTGACAATAATTATAATTACCAAGATTCGCGTAGCATTTGTCCTAGCATGGACTTCTATAACAAATTACCATAGGCCGGACAGTGTGAACAGCAGAAATCTCTCACGGTTCTAGAGGCTGGAAATCCCAAATCAGAGTGCCAGCATGGTCAGGGGCTGCTGGGAGCCCGCTTCCTGATACGCCCTCGCTTAGCCTTTCAAAAAGACTGAGCGATCATGTATTTCCTTATCTTTTTATAATCACATGATGGGAGTTCTTCCTACCTTTGTGACCTAATCTAATCCAAATTACCCCCCAAAGGCTCCACCTCCAAATACCATCAGATTTGGTATTAGAGTTTCAACAAACAAATTTTGGGGGGGCACAAACATTCAGTCCAAGTTAGTATTAAATAATTTTTACATTTACTTTATGGTGTATATATGTGAATATGTGCTTTATGTAATTTAATTTTTCTGAGTTTAATTGCATACTAAATGAATGAACGTATGACCCGTTTTGTGTAGTTGAAGTCTATCACAGAACTTTTCTTACAGTTCTTAAATAGAAATGAAGACAAATACATCTCATTGAATTACTATTCATCTACTGAGGGCTTTAGCATTGTGATGTAACATAATAAAGTGATTAATCGAATACTCACTATTCTAAAAAGTTTATATGAATTATAACATTTAACAATCATAATGATCCTGTGTTAACTGCTGTTTTTATACTTGTTTTACAGATAAAGAAACAGAGGCATCGATGATTATAAGCAATTTGCCCAAAGAAGTACAGCTGCTAAGTAGTCAAATCCAAGATGCAAACCGGACCATTTTGACCCCAGTTCTCCATGACATTCTCATGCTATTTGGCCTTCTGATATCCTAAACCTCCTCACTGTATCCTGAAAACTACAAAAACCCTGAATATATAAACTGAGAAATCTCAGATTTTTTTATTGGCAGCAAGAGTATTTGAGCAGAGTAGGGTCACAGGGCATCATATTAGCCGTGTGGCCTACAGCCTGTGGCACTGCAGGCTGAAAAATGTTTCTGGGAATGTGCTCCTTCTTTCTCCTTTTTTTCTCCTTCAAACTCCTTCCGTTTTCTACAGTTTTTAAAACCTGGTAACTGCTGGAAAGCCTCTCACTTTATATGTGATTATAGTTTAGTAAAATAAGTGAAGAGCATGTAGTTCACCTTTATAATTTTTCAGTTACTAGACAAGATAAAACCCAGTACTTAAAGTTGAGGATATCATATTAGAAATTTAGTCAAACATTTTGCAATGAACTTGAGATGTCATTTTATAAGTATTAAAATATCAACTGTATTTCAAGTAAAAAATTTCTGACTTCATACATAAAAATGCATAAAGAACTTCCTATTATTCATCAGGATATTAGTCTATTCGTACTTTCAATTTGTTCTTTTATTTTTAAAAAGATCAAGAACACCAGTAATTAATTTGAAACTTAAAAGTAATTTTTAATTATGGTAGATAGTTAAATGAAGGCTCTCAGTTTTCATTGTTAATTCCAGTGTCCTTACTTGTCCTGAAGAGACTATAAATTTAAAATGACCTATGTCAGAGTTCTTATTGGGGAACTGATTTTCTGTCAGTGAGTTGCATTTAAATGAGCTTTGGATGGTGGACTGGCCTTCTGCTTTGTTGTTTCCTGCCAACGAACAGTTGTGGAGACCTTGTGGAGACCGAGGAGCTCACTGAGCAACACTCCAGAGGCTCGATCTTAGGGGCGGGTTTGGGGGCGAGAGGCGCCTGCAGTGCTGGCCGGGCAGGGCTGCCCTCGGTCCCTCCACATGCCAGAGTCAGAGCGGCAGCTGCATCAGCAGGCCTCTGTCCGGGCACCTGGCGGTCATTCTTAGACACTCCGCCTTGGGCCGACTCCGCTATTCAACATTAATTCCCAATATTAAGTCATATTCTGTTGAAGAAATCATATGTTTAATATATAGAAAATAATTTTGGCAATGAAATCCCGAAGATACCAAAATGAGAAACAATGCTCCAATGTTCCTGTTAGCATTGAAAAATATCTTTTTTATCATAGACATAAAGTATATAAAATATGTGATGAAGTGTATATCTTATTTTCTACCTCCTATCTCTAAGCCATAAAAGAGATAATTTATAGAAGAGCCTATTAATTGGGTTAAATGTTTGAAATACTGTAGAACTAGTATTTTCAAAATAAAATTTTCTTTGAAATAATTACAAAGACTATGTGAACAATCCGAATATATACCTGGTTCAATGGCTGGCTTTATTAACTACGACAGCTTCTTCTAACAAAGTAAATATATAGTCTCCAACCTGAATTTCCTCTCAAATCTCATTCAATTCAATAGATAAATATTCGCATGACACTGATATTTTTCAAATGACAGATTAATTTGAATCACAATAAACATTTATGCGTTTTAGGAAACCATTGAGAATAATAAAGATTGTTAATATTTACGTTCAAAGGAATGTTGGCATATTCAGATAGTATATTATTGCTAGGATTTAAAACTTATCTTTGCTCCTGTATAATTATTCATATCCCAGATGACAAGATTTTTGTATACCACGAATAAATATAAATTTGTATGTATTGAAGTCTATCCTTCTGGAGCATAGTTAGAAATTATAGCAATCATAAGGTGTTTTCCATATACTGTCCAGCCATAAATATCTCATGTGTTGGGATTTACCATTTTGATCACTAAGAGAACAGATTCTTTACCTGGCGTTTGTGGGGAATTGTACTACAAAAAAATGGGTGTTGGGATATATATATGCATACAAATAAAAATGTGAATATGGACTAATTAATGGTCAACAAGAAATTCCCTTTTGTAGCAAAGTAGAATTTTATGTGCCCCTTTCCTCCTGTTCTTTCACGCTGACCCACTCATCCCTCACCAGACTGTACTGGTATAAAGTGAGGTGTACTGTTACGAGTTTCTCTAAAAAGTTTGGTTTTTCACTGAAGGCAATAAAGTCACTCCACGTTGAAGCGGCCTGCCTGAGGAACAAGCAGGGAGCTGGGAGGATAATGGTGTGGAGTTATAGGCCCATTTATAACACAACATAGCATAACATTTTGGCTCCTAAAAATCTGCCTTAATAGTAAAACAAAATTTTAGTAACCTGAGCAGACAGTGAATTATTATTCTTTTCAGGCTTTGAAAATATACCAACTACTTAATTTGCCCTTGCTCAAGAGGTTGTGTAAAATAATAATCCTCAAGGCATCGCTGTCCTCAGGTGAACGCATGATCTCTAAACATTAGTACCAGCATCCCTTTGGCGTGGGTTATTTTCAGTATTAACATTAATCCTTTCATCAGGGCCCTACTCTTATAGACGTCATTTAACTTTACTTACCTCCTCGTTCGCTCTATTTCCAAACACAGGTCACATGGGGATTAGGGTTTCACGTATGAATTTGGGGGGACACAATTCAGTCCATAGCAATAGGAATGTTTCCTATTCCGTTATATAATGTTAAATGGAAAGCTAAAAACCCATTAGTCACAGACCAAATTCTGAAGAAACCTAAGATGATCTTCCGTAATTCCACACCATTATCCTCCAAACTCCCTCTCTATTCTTGCTTCTTTTGATGCACCATTTTTTTTTCTCTTTTATACATTTGAGGGCCTGAGTATCCGTACCAGTTCCCGAAGCATCCGGGACTATTTCCCCTGTCTCAGGACTGAGATTCAACCTTCCTAGACAATGATCTGGCGGAGGAAAATTTTAAACATGTCCACTAGAGCTGGCACACCTACCCGGTTGTTAAAACCACGGCCTCTTTTGTTTTGGATCTGCACAGAGTATAAACCCAACTTGAAGCCAAAGGAAAAGTTATTTTATTAATTAGGGCAACACATTGGTTTGGAAATAGATAAAATAGGGTAAAGAATGACTCTGGAAAAACAAACGAAAGGCATCTGGCACATGATGTACTCACATCAGTAAATGACAAAGCGGCTGTAAGGATTTTAGGACAGAATTCATAGAAGACAAATCTCTTAAATAATCAATCTTAGTCAGTTTTAATTCCACTTTACTTCTAGCACTGCTACCATCATATAAAGTCAGTAAGACATAGCTTGACATGAAATCCATTACTTAATCAATTGAAGATTTTTCACAAATTGTAAAAGAGTAGTATTTAACTCTAAAATAAATCATTTTAATCCAATTTACCCTGATGAGCCATGAAGAAAAAAATGAAGAAAAAAATCCTTCTGACAACCAGACTGTAAGATAAAGGAAATAAAAGGCATATGGATTGGTAGGGAAGAAACAAAATTACCTTTGTTCTCAGATGGTCTGATTAACTATGCATAAAATTCCACAGAATCAACAGCATAGCCAAAAAAAAACACCAGGAACTAACAAATGATAACAGAAAAGTCACAGTAAGTTTATCATGCCTCAGTGTCTTTCCTATATACCAGCAATGAACACTTGAAATTAAAATTAAAACACAATACCATTTACAATACAACCAGAAAAAAATATATAGCCTATATGCAGAAAACTATAAAACGCATATGAAAAAAAAAAAGACCCAAATAAATGGAAAAACACACCATGTTCTTGGCCCAGAAGATACAACATGCTCAATACAAGATGACAATTATCACCCAAGTGAAGGGACAGTAATAAAACAGCTTAAAAAATAACTTGACAATTGTGTTTCTATTGAACAGAGAATTAGCAGGCTTAGGCTTTTTCAATCAAAGTATCTGTCTTAGACACTTTTTTTGTATTTTGAAATCTGGTCTGTATCTTGTCTGTATGATAAGGAATAGTTCTCTCCTTCTGTGTGTGTGTGTGTGTGTGTGTGTGTGTGTGTGTGTGTGTGTGTGTGTAGCCCTCTAATACAAATCTCAGGTAGAGAAAAATCTCTTTAACCTATGCTGGGACTTTTCTTACTACCTAAGAAAAACTTTTTAACACTAATATAATTTTGTTTGTCTTCATTTTTAATAGTCTGTTAACCCTCACAGGCAGTCTTGCTTCCTGCAGAATTATTGCTACTCCAAACTTTTCTCCTCCTCATGAGGATAAATGGCATAGGTCTCCCTCTCTTCCTTGTTCTGGGGGCCCTCAGATGCAGTGTCTACAGTGGCTATGATCTGGTTAATTGAAGAGCCCTGAGAAAGGAGGACGGTGCAGCAAGACTATAGTGTGGTCTTTAGACAAGGAATATGATAGGGATATTTTAGACAGCATATTTATTTGTAGAACAATCTCAACAGTGTCAGAGGCTTTTGTCAATAAAGAAATACCTTGACATTTCTTCCTTGGATACATACATAAGTGATGTCTGCCATCAAAGAAATCTAGTGATTTCAAAAGTAGGTGCTGTAAAGCAGAGGATAAATTACTCTGTGTCTGGGACAAATCTCAGTGAAAAGATCAAGTAGTTACAAATTAAAATGGAATTCGCTTGTAAATGTGTAAGAACATAAATGGAGATGTTGACCAGGAGTGTATGAAGATAATGTTTTTTGTAGAAACAATTAGCATTACAGTGAATTCTATGTTTTGTAGAATCTCTTTCAAGCTCAGATAATAATGATCTGATTTATAAATTCAAATAAATGTGGATAATTACAACATGGACATTTTAAACCTAGAGGATGACATTCCTGCCTATTTAATCCACTTTTCAGAAAAACTCTGCATAGTATTATATCTGTGTTTCACTTATTAGTAGAGTGAATCTGAGTAGATTACACAACTGCTAGTGCTCCCATGTCATTGTCCATAGATTGGTTATAACAGTACTAGCCTCATTTTTTTAGAAAGAACTCAATGAATTTGAGTAACTTTTATCATAAATCAAAATAAGTTATCCATGCTAACTATAATGGAATAATTTATAGGAATTAAACATTTTCAATTGGTGATTGACACAAGCTAATAGGGTGTGAGTGTTAATGTTGAGCAGATTTTATGTCAAGGCTCCAAAGTCAACAAGTTTTACATGATGGACAAATATATAAAGTGAAATATATGAAATGTGATTTTTAAATCACTATATATATAATAATAATAAACCTAAAATAGAATCCCTATATTCCAAAAAATTATTACATATATACATATATATATATGAAATCATATAAGGCTCCCAGAGCTTAAGGCTGTAGGAGATGGGAACAAAACAACCCAGCATCCCATTCATCCAGTATTTTTTTTCCCTAGTGTTACTACAGAATTGTTACATAAGATTCTATGAGGAATAGTGGTTAAATTTTAGCGAATTAAGAGATGGGTTACAGGTTAAAATGCCATGATAGGATATCCTTCTTTAAAGAAAGAGAAAAAGAAAGGAGTTTCATGCTGATACATATCGAGCTAAATGAATTGTCCCTCAAGCACAGGTACTGCAGTTGAATTTGCAGATGATTCACTGGGTGCCCTGTGAAAGGGCAGCTGAGCTACATTCTGATTCTCTCGGAAGCTTTGCTTCCAGGCAAGTGCCATATGGGTTACATGTCAGATAAGGTCTTGTCTGGAACACTTCCAGATGTCAATGCCCAGAGAATTTATGGTACTTATTGCAGCATTCTGTAGATAGAGCTCTTTGTGGAACAGAAAATGCTTTTTAAAAATTATTTCTGAATAAACAAAAATGTAACAGGAATATGTTGGTGCCGCAGACTAGTTTTTGATATTGTTTGTTTCAGTTTACTGCATTCAAACATGCTAATTCGGGATATGTATAATAAGTATTTAACAGGATTGCTTCTGCTTATAATTGAAAAATATCCTAGATTAGCAACATTAGTTACAAAAGAAATATCTGTTTGTTGCCTGGAAAGTGTTAGAGCCAAATGGCATTGATTCTGGCACGTTATACAATAGCCCTCATCCATTTATTTAGGACATGATGTGGAGATCAATACATTGCTTGCCTGGGGCATCCAAGGCTCTCCTTCCATTTAGACATCAGGCCTCCAGATTGCTGATGTTATTAAAGAATAATCAATGCCTTTTTAGAAGCATTATTTTATAACAGTGTGCAAAGAAAGTCCTTCCTTTGAAGAATTTTTGCTGATCAAACTTTGGTTTTTAGTTCGTTTCAGCTCATGCAATTCTATTGTAACAGTTCAAAGGTTATATACTTTGAGACTCCCAGCTGAGTCCAATAATGGGCATGTACTGACTGGTTTAAAATCTAGCACTTGTATAATGTGACACTTCCTAAAATATCAATAAATATTTATGGCATATTATTTCAATACAGTCAGAAAAGTGTGCTATGACCTCTCCTTTGAGAAGCAGCTTATTGGCTGCTTTCAACAACTCTTATAGATTCTGGGATTGTTTTCAAATGCATATTTGCTCATAAAAAATTTCCTTCCATGACTGAAAACAAAACTATTAATTCTCTATTTCAATTCCAAAATAAGTTTTTGACTATTAAGCAATTAATCAGTTAAAGTAACTTCCTGTTTACCATTGTTATAACCTGAAACACAAGTAGTTCACCAAACAACTTCACGTAAAACACAAAGCTTTTTGTTCTGAGTAAAAGAAAACGTAAAAGCTTAATGTATGCGGGCTAAAGCAGTGCTCACTTGATGATGTGATATGAAAGTTTAATATATTTTATTTTCCTCTCTAATATAAGTGGAGGTTAGTAACATGCTTAAGAATGCAGCAGAGAATAAAACTTGAAGCCCTTCCTTAACTATGTGATCCTCAAGACATTTTCTCTCCTATTCCTACTTTTAGTGTTTAAATAATGAGATCTAGATTGTCATAATGTAAAAATAGATATTAGTGACAAAAGCTAGTGTTGTGGCAAATAGGCAAACTAAACTGGTAGAATCAACACATATTAATATGTAACATAAAAAAGTGAATTTTAAGATTTTTTTGTGCTAAATAATTGGTAATCTAAGGAAAAATGAAGAAACTGCCCACTATGTAGAAATCTACTGCACAAGGCAATGACCTGTTTAAGTTAATCTGTATTATACCTGCAGTGTCCTTTAACAGTAGCCTGGAATTAAGAAATTTATAGCAAAGTACCCAGAAAGCATGTTTTCTCTTGGGTAGAAGGTAGCCAGGAGTAATTAAACAGGTGCCTAGCTAAACTGTCTCCCTTTCTTTCTCCCCTTTTCTCCCTCCTTTTCCTCCCTCCTTTCCATCCTTATTTTATTTCTTTTGTTCACCACTATACATCAATGATCCTTATAAAGTACACTTTTAAACTGAATATCTGAATTTGCAAAATCAAAATGCAGCAATTTGTAATGACAATCAAAAACATAAATAACAAAGGTACTCCTCTTGATTATTTTGTTTTTAATGATTTCAAGGGATTGTATTTGAGGCAAGTTACCTGTAAGGTAGCATATTTTTCTTTAGCATGTTTATTTCTGCCACCTCTCTCTTCACAGATTCTAGCCTATAGTGTTGGGTACTCTACTAATTTCAGCAAAAAGTTATTATCGAAAATAAAATCATCGTGTGGGGTGTTTTGGTCAAAACATCAGAAATCATCAAGGACAGATCATAGAATATGGGGATTTCAATATTTAACTTGCTATTTTTTAAAGGTAGTCAGGTTGATTGTGAGTAAAATTTGTTACCTTTGGGGAGTAACTGATGAGAAATTTGTTTGTGATATCTACCCTGTTCCTAGTAACAGATGGAAGGAAATTAAAGGGACATTTTGTGAAGACCCAAGCAAAAATAGACACAATGCAATTGACAAAAGCACTTGTTTTATATAAAGCAAAAGTTAAATGGGTATGTGAATTATGTTGACTTTTATCAAGGAAAGGTAAATCGACTTTGGGAAAGATTTGAATATTTACCTATATCATGTAGATTTGAAAACATTATATAGATTTTAATCTATACTGTCTGATGGGTGGCTGGATTCAGCAACTGAATTCGTGATCTTAATATTACTGACTTTTGTTAAGTCTGGGATTGCTTTATATGTTACTTATTTATTTTGGGGTATGAAAGCAAAATTGTCCTAGCCAAAGTTAGGCAAGACAGACTTCATTCAAGGCTACTGCAATAGGGGAGAATTGTCAGAACTGTCTGGGCTCAATTCCACTGAAATAAAAGACAGGATTTTTTTTTAAGATCTGGGATGAAGGGGAGATCTTAGGCCATCTGTGTTTGCTAATGGGCTTTGTCCAAAGGAAAAGTAATTTTTCTCCTACTTGCATGACAGGAGGTAGTTTTACAATTTGGAGGAAGATGCCTGCTGAAGTTAAGCTCTGGCCTTCCTACAGAATCTAGGAGAGAGGGGAACTATCATGGTTGATGATTATATTTCAAAGGAAAAGCTGTTTAGTCCTTGAGAAAGACAATCCTGGGATATAAAATTGACAAGAAGCTTTTTTAAAGGCCTAATTTCAAGGAGACAGGGAAATAATTTACATCATAAATTTTCTAAATGTGCTAAGGAAAGGGAGGTCAGGGCCCTGGAGTCAGGCAGAAATAGTTTAGTCAAGCTGAGGTGAGCACAGAGGCAGTCTTGGTCAATGATTAGGGAATAAAATGTTCTGTTTAGGCAAATACAATAAATGATTTAGTATGTTGATTATCTATGGCTGACCCAGTTTCGAAAATTTCAAGGCAAATACTATAGTGTAGAATTTCCAATACATAATTTAACATATGCAGTAAAATATTATTCACAAGATTCTTTGAAGTTTTTCATGGCCTTGGAATTAAAGGAACTGAACAAAATGTTACTAAGTGGTATATGATCTCTAATCTTGGTAATACTAAATAATAGACTTGTCAGCCCTCCAGTGGAAAGATTATTCCAAAGTGATTTGTACCTGTATATAGTGTAAATTAGGAGATTCGTAAATGATTATTAGGCTGAATAGAAATCCATTCTTCTAAGCTATAATTTTGAGAAGAAATAATCCAGTTTAAAAATCCATAATATAAAGAATGTCATATTATGCTACAACAAAATAATACATCTTACATCTGCGGATATAATTTTTTGAAAGCAGAAAGAACAAATATCAAAGATATTCTTTTTATTTTAATGTGATCATATTGGCAAATGTAATAGTTTCTCTAAGCTAAAGTCCTATTATTTCCCAAAATTGTTGAGTTGACCAGTCTTTAGGAATAACATTTCTTAGATTTTCTTCTCTGTTACTTAGCTTGGAGGGACAGTTCTGTTTAGGAAACTTTGAATTCAAGACATAATAATTACTTTCAAATTCCTGACATGTTTAAGGGCTTGTGAAACAAATATTGGCAATTCAAATCTAGGATTATATCAGTAAGAGCCTATGCAGTCTTCTCTTCAATTGCTGAAAATACAGGAATTAGTGGATCAGATAATTGTGTAAAAGATTTCTGAACTAAGTGGAGGAGTTGAGGATAAAACTTTCCAAAACTTGCTGACCCAAGTTCACAGTTTGATCAGACTGAAAGGTACAGAGGGTTTTTTAAAAAGCAAAAGACTTCTGGTTTCTGCTTGGGATGTAAAGTTTAAAAAAGGCATTGCCCCCAGTGTTATGACAAGAACAATAAAAAAGTCAGACCATCTTTACACTCACTTTAAATCCATCAGAGAGCTGGTATCACAGAGCAACTAACTGACCTGAAATTTAAGGAAAAACAGGTGCCTACAGGGCAAAACAGTATATGAATACTTGCCTATCTGGGGCAGGTGTCTCTAGAAACCAGTAACAAGATTTGAACAGAAACTGTTAGTGAACTGGTGAAGGGCAAGCAGGGCTAGCAAAAAAAAAAGGAAGAAGAATAAGAACTTCTATGGCTGTAGATCCAACGGAATTTCATATAGTTTGCAGACATCTTTCCATAGATCATGCAAGGGCCTTAATAAAAATAAATCACTGTGAAACCTGAGAGAAATTACTTTGGGAAGGTTTGGGTTGGGAATAGCAGTGGCTATAGCAAAGGCACAACTCTGCCCAAATCCATTTACCCAACCTCCTATATGGAACAAAAAATAACGTAAACTTCTAGGAGAGGGGCAGCAAACACTGCTGCCTTTGGGCACTGCTGAAAACCTACTGCAGTTTAGGAAAGGGGAAAGAGAAAGCTCTCCAGCACTAGGGGAGGGCAGGAATATGTCTTGGCGTATAACTAGTGCTGGAGAGGAGTAAAATTTCTGAGATTTCCCTACAAGTACACAGTAACTGCCTAAGGCTATATCAGAGTACTAGAATGTGTCCCACATTCACCACAAAACTCATAAATATGAAGTAACAGTGAAATGTTGCTGGGAGACATACAGCAAAGAGTCTTTGTGAGTCCAGTACAAAAGATGACATAAAACTGCAGGAAGAACAGAGAGTAAGAAAATACTCTGGTAAACCAGCCTCCACCTTAAACACAGGTGACCTTAGAGCAGTTTAAACCCTGTGATTTATTATCTTTAATATATTAATCATAGTTATTTTAAATTCCCTGGTAGTCCCAACATATGTGTCCTATCTGAATCCAGTTTTGTTCTTCTTGTCTTTTGACAGGGTTTTGATACCCTGACATTTTGTATGCCTCATGAGTATTTTTGTTGAGAGTCCAGCATGTTGTATAGGATAGTAGAACCTGGTTTCCTGATGGAGGTGCTGCTTCCTCTGAAACTAATACTCTAAGTCCAGCAGAACACAAGATCATGAGAACAGAAAACAGAAAACTTGCTAGTGGAGGACTAGAGGTAGCAGTGTGAGTGGTGCAATCCTACTTCCACTCCTTGATTCCTGGTCCCTTGAATCTTGGCTGTGGGACAAACAGTACCATATCCTGGATGCTAATTCAGAGCATATACAGCTTTCCTGAGAGCCTTGCTCCAGCCCTGCAAGATACTGCCACCTGGCTAAGGCTGTAACTGAGTCCTTAAAAAGCTATTTCATCATTCTATTAAACTAGCCATTTCAGGATGGTGGAGAACATGGTAAGTACAGGGAACTCCATGAGCGTGGACCCACTGCTTGACTTCTTCTGTTGTGAATTCCTTGATCAGAAGCAATGCTGTGTGCAATACCATGACAATGGATGGACAAGGCATTCTGTAAGTCAACGGAGGGTAGTTCTGGCAGAAGCTCTGCACATAGGGAAGCCAAATCCAGATCCAGAGTAAGTGTTTATCACAGTAAGCACAAAATGCTACCTCTTCCATGATGGGAGGGGTCCAATCTAATCAACATGTCACCAGGTGGCTGGCTCATCAGCCTGGGGAATGGTGCCATGCATGGAACTCAGTGTTGGCCTCTGTTTTGGGCACATTGGCCATTCAGCCTTGGCGGTAGCCAGATCAGCCTTGATGAGTGCAAGTCCATGTTGCTGAGCCCATTATAACCTCCAGCCCTGCCACTACGGCGACTCTGTTAATTTGCCAGCTCATTAGGTAATGACAAGGGTGATTAGGAAAAGAAGCTAACATGTCCACCAAAGGGTTTATCCTATCCACGTGATTACTAAAATCCTCCTCTGCCAAGTTCAACTTTTGGTGAATATCACATAGACAGAAATATATTCATGTTTTGTTCATTCAGAGAAAGCTAAATATAAATATATACATCTCTTCTCCAGATGTCCTTGCCGCCAACTGTGCGATCATGTTCCTGTCAAGTCCCTGCCCACCCAGCCAAACTGTGAGTCACAGCCCGTGAGCTGAGCACGGAGTTAAGTCTGACTTGGTATCACAAGGTTCAGGTGTCTTTATACTTTGCCTTCCTTTCCTCACCTGTAACTATTGTGTCCTCAAATAGTTTTTCTTCCTTTTCTGAATATTGATTCTTACTTTCTAAATATGGTTTCAATGAATGTTTTAATAACTTTTATATGACCATTCAGTGATGATACTGATTACAGTCTTCGTCACCAGATGACATTAGCAGGATGACTGCCAAGGTCATTGCTTTGGAGCTGACAGTGTTTGAGCAGCGGAAGAGGCTGCGTGAGCTCTTAGAAGTCAAAACTGTCCATAATTAAGATTTTTGTTATTCAGATACATCCTCGGGCCATATAGTGTTTCTAAATTCATTTTTATTATTCAAATACCACAACTCACCTATAAAAGGAGGAAATGAAGAAGAATGAAGAGGAGAAGGAAGTTACAAAGAGGGAAAGGAAGTTGAAGGAGAAGATGGAGAGATTACAGTAAAGGGGAAAAGTTTGTTCTTTATTCAGTGTTATATAAGTGCAAAGCCCTCTTAACCTCTGTATGTCCAAGTGAGATGTTAGCAAGAAAATGTAGCAGATTGTTCCACTGAGAATATTCGTTCAAAATTTACTACCTGACGTGCCCTTTTACGAATGTCAAAATAAATTATCCTTTTTATGAAGAGATAAACAAGCAATTACCATAAAATTAATTCATGTTTTGAGGGTATTTTTAAAACTCAATATTAAAAAGAAAAGAGACAGTATTTAAAATAAACATTTCAGTAAAAGTGGATTTAATTATTTCTCCTAATACAGGGAAATTAATATTCATTTTTTCTCTCCCATTCACAGGAAATTAAACTTTTAAAAATGATAAAAGTGTATATTGCCTAAATTATATTGATATATGTTCTGACATAAGTTAATGGGTGAGACAAAAAAAATCTATTTTATGAATAGTCATCTTGAACAGCATTTTATTTTCTCGTGACTTTGCAGTTCAAGGCTGACACCAGCACATGTAGAACTATTTTACTTAAACATAGCTGAAATAATTGTTAGAGAACTAGTCAATGTGACAAACTGATCGTAATGACAAATTTCTCAAAATGGCAATATGATCAGAAGTGAATACTTCTAGGCACAGATTTCAAGTTATTTACAATTTTTTCATCACAGGGATGATTTTTTCCACTTTCATAAACTTTAAGCATTCTTCACCCTTGATCAGAATTTGGGACTCATTGCTGTGAACATTTGGTAGAGGGGCTTCAGACTGTGTTCTTGACATTTGCTTTAATGTTCTACATCTAAACGTGTCCCTAAGATTGCACATGCTTTATTTTATGGCTTCCATTCTGAAAGCAAAAACTGCTACAAAGCAATGAAATGGACTGTTAGAAATTATACTTAAAATTGTACTTTAAAAAGCTTCTCAATTATAGGATAAAAATGCATAGAAAACACTGAAAGCATGTTTAAATAGGTAATAGAAGTGAGGTGGGGCAGGGACATGGGACAAGCATCATGATTCACTTTTCCTACCTTTGATGAAAAATACCAAGATATAAACAGTATTAGAAGAACAAGAGGGACTCCACCTTAAGGTTAAGATTCCATTTTAAAAACCAAGGAGTTAGGACATAAGATTCTTTGGTAATCAGCCAATGACTTATCTTAAGGCAGGGTGAGCAGTCCTAAATATGTTCCCAGTGTTTGAGGGTAACCACTATCTTGGAGAAGAACAGGATCAATAAATTCCTGTGTTAGGTTTATCTTACAGAATTATCGAGAGGACCGACTGTGGATGGTGACAAATCCCATCATCGGAGAGAGACATCATGAGACCACATGTAAAGCCTATTCACCCCGTGCCCTTGCTACTCTTTGTCCCATTCTTGAAAGCCTTAAAAGACAGAATCCTAAGCCCTTAAGTGCGCCTCCTCTCTGAGGCTGCCCATGCTTCCCTTCCTCTGAGCGTGTACAAAGCCTTCTCACAGCTCAACTTACTGGGTTTTGTCTCTGCACTCTTCCAGTGGTAAGCATTTTTGTTATTTTGCCATTTCTTCTGTTTTCTAGACTTCAGCACAAGCCTTCACTCTCTCTGTCCTACTTCAGACAAATAGGGAAGGCCTACTGAGATCTCTGATTTGGGCTTGCAAGCTCTTGTCGCCTGGGTGACCCGGACAGGGCTGCAACTGTATGATCATGCTCCTTAGCAGCCTGCCTAAAAATCTCCTTTCTTTTCCTTTGAGTTCTCCAAACATAATCTCACTCCATCTAGTGCTCTACAGGTCCCCCAAATCCAAAATCCTGGGGTGGTAGAGACTTAGTCCCCACACTGTGCAGATTCAAGCAGACAGTGGACGCCAGGTGACCCTGACTTCAGGAATTGGCAAGGGATGCGCCCTGTGCTGAGCACGAGTTCACTGAGCTTCCCTTTCCTCCCTCTGTTCTTCCTGCTCTCTGCTGCCTGCAAAGCAGCTGCCACTCGCTGCTTCTCTAACTTTACTGATTCTTTTCCTTAGCTACATTCATCAGACCTGCTCCAGAATTCTTTCTCATAGAGAGTCAGGAACCCCCCCCACCCAGGTTGAGGTTTCACTTAGTGTGCAGGTAGAGACCTCTCCAGACACAGCTGCCCAGCAACATAAGCAACTTTAATAGAATTTGAATTCAGTCTTAAAAGTAAAAATACTTAAGAAAATGTAAATGATTTCCTTCAAGAGCTTTAAAATATCCTAAGTGACCCTGGAAACTACTGCATAGAAACTAATATTTGAAGAAAAAAACTATAAACAATTTTTGTCAATTAATTTTCTTTCAGACAATTCTCTAAGAGACAGAAACAAAATGTAAAAATCTATTGGAAAACAGGGAAGGGAATGTAATTCACCAAAAATTAAATATAAGCAGTCAGAAAAGGAGGAAAATGCATAATGACTGCAAAACCACCATCTTCCATGTGGATGAAATTAATAATACATGAAAAAAATTCAGGGACTGGAAATGTGTTTATAATTGCAATCAATTTGTTTTTGACCCTGTACTGACTAGATCCAAATCAGTATAATTATCTTTGCTGCTTCTTTGGAAATACTGGAATCCTACTAATATCCATAAAAAGAAAGGGGATACATTGAAATGTCCATAAGATACTTTTTAAACTTTTTATGGGCGAACCTAAAGCAAAAAAATCCATTATGACTTATGTTATATTACACCTTTGCAGATGTCTTGATCAGATATAATTAAAGTTAATGCCCTAAAAATGTATCATTTCTCCTGATCCCAATGATTAGCCTCATATCATATTGATTATTCAATTATTTTGCCTAATAGCTGGTACAATATCAGAATCTCCCATAATATACCTTTGTGTATTTTATTCTTTATAGTTTTTGGTTGCTGACAGCATATGAGAGAGCATGCTCAAAACAAACAAAAGCCACACTAACATTTTCAAAGATGCTACTTTATAAAAAGTAATAAATTATTCTACTTTATAGAATCTGAAGTGATTTGTTCATATTAGCGAGTTTTATATATTAGATATTAGTTTTAAATATTAGAATCATTTTGAAATATCTCCACATGAGATTCAAATAATGACAGTTGATCAATGACACTTATTTCCTCTTCAAAAAATGTATTGAATACAAATAGAACTTCCCATATTCTTGTAACAATGATCTACTTTTGTATAACATCCAATTCATTCCAACCTATCCATTCAGGGTATGTGACATAAAGTCAGAGATGTGTGTGTGTGTGTGTGTGTGTGTGTGTGTGTGCATGTATGTATCCCTTTTCATTCATTTGGTAAACCAAGTTAGCACTAATCCATAACTAGACTAAGAAATCTTAAAGAAAATGGAAATGTACTTTGTCAATGAGTCTTGGCATAATATTCTCATATTATAAATAGAGAATGTTTTACCTTCTAGAGTCCAGCTAGCTTCCCCTTTTCCTTCAAATTTTGCTCATGATAATTACATTTAACCTGGAGATCTGAAGGGGTGAGCTAGCTCTCTGAGACCTTGTTTATAAGGGCATGAATCCCAGGCATGAGAGTTCTGCCCTCGTTTACCTAATCACCTCCCAGAGACTCCACCTCTTAATACCATCACCTTAGGAGTTGGGAAATTAATTTGGGGTGCAGAAGCACAGGCATTCAGAACATAGCATGAGCCCATTGTACTAAACTTCACATCACAGAGACCTATCAAGGTTAGATCCAGTAAGCGGCTCTCATCTTGGGAGGAATAGAGACACCCCTTAACGGAGGACATTAATACCCAATTCTTTTCCCTATTAAAAACATAAACTCTGACTCTATTATAAAGATTAGGGCATAAGAGGCATTAAAGGACTGAAAACTTTCTGTTGTTACCACCTTCATTAACCTGCTGGGAACCCCACCCCAGAAAACAGACTCAGCTCTTTCTTTCCCCCATATTCTTGTCCAAGGTCTGTGAACTGAAAGAGTAATTGCTCCTATTTCTAAGATCACTTTTGTCAATTATTCATGAAACTACTAATTAAATGTCTTATTAATGCCATCTTTCTTCTGTAGGGCAAGACACTTTCTTACACTCTTCTAACACAGTGATATTAAGAGAAGGCTCAATTGATTGAGTTTCTTCCAAAAGGACTTCCTTCCATACTAAAATGACTCTGACAGCTGCATTATAAGTAATTTGTTGACATTCCCACGGATGAAAGAGTTTGTTAGAGATAACAGTATGATTACATATTTCTTGAAGGAAAAAAGAAAATGCACTGCAATTTAAAAGTCATGTTGTAAAAGCATGCATTTAGAGGACTTACTGTTTTGCATAACTTTAAAATATCAATCCCGCTTAAGTCATGATTCTTATATTATATGGCAAGCTTGGATTTTCTGAAAGAGAATACACACACAGATACACAACAATTACAACCTTGATCTTTGATGATTGGTACAGCCTTGTTTATTTCAAAGTTAACAGTGGTAAATTTATGATCATTCGAGTTATATTATATGAAGGCAGGATCACTGATTGAGAAAGACAGGAATGCCACTAATCAGAATGGTAATACCTGGAATGATGCTAATGGTGCCACGGTAAGGAAGGGAATAAGGAAAACATTTTAGGAAGTGATGCATTCATGCATTTACTGATATCTGTGAGTGAGGCCCACGTTGACTTCCAGCATTTCTTAGCCGGAAGGAAGGTGATATACTACTTGGTACTTAGAACTACGCATATGGTGCTCTAAGTACATGTGGTAAGAGTACCCCATGGAGCCTAAGGCATTCCTAAACCAGGAAATTATATTTTACTTAGTGCAAAGAGATATGTTATGTTCACTCAGCATGTTAACAGTCTCTGAGAGACTGAAAACACGAGTATGACACTTACAGTGACTCTACAACCTGAGAATCTGTAATACATGATCTGTAAGGTGACTCATAAAGCCAGGGGAAGAAGAGAAAGGATTCAAAATATCAATCTCTGAGGGAAATGTACATACAATTTTGAACTCAAGCAGGTACGAGAAACACAGGTTGCATGATCAGGTGTTTCACCTCCTAGTATGTTCCAGCTACACAGTCCACAATTCTTTAACCCATACTTATAGCCTCAGAGGCACTTCACTGCAATACATTTAATGAAAACATGCCATTGGCACTTAGGACCTTGAATGTTTAAACTTTATAGCTTTTTTTGTCAGGAGAAATAGCCCTTCTTTTCTGTCCAAGATGGCAGTCATCTCTTACCCGAATTTCCTCCTCTGAAGTAGTTTTCTCATGTCTGCTGTCCTTCAGAACCTACCTCCACACCTTCTCCTGGCTTCTAACTTTGAATCTGAAGTCATTTATCAGGGTGTCTTAGCAATGAAGGTAGAATAATAAAACTATTTGTGGATTAGTTGACATCAGCTCTAAAATGACAGTTATAGTCAACCAGTCACAATAGGAGCTTATTGTGGTCAGGGGATTAAATATGACTTTGTCTTGTTTCTGTAAATTCATTAGGACAATATGTCATTCCTCAGGTTATCGCAGGGTTTAATATCATCAGGGTCTGTAAAGATTCAGGGATGGTCATAACTATCACATTCCCACTGAACTTGTCTATTTGGCTTGTATGGAAAGAGGACTGATCTTGAAAAATGACTGTGAGTTATTATAATTTATTCATGTGGTGACTCCAGTTGCAGCTACAGTTCCAGATAGCAGTTCAACACAGACCATCACCACGGATATTCAACTATGGAACTAGTAAATGGTTTCTCTCTATATGAAACACAACGAGAAGCCATTTACTTTTACCTGGCAAACACTCTAATATCTGCAAAGTAAATTCTCCTGATTTATGCCATACAAAGGTCTTCAAAGGTCTCAACCATCTCAACATGCCACAGACTGTCACTCTGGCATTTCACAGAACATCATTCTTGCCTATAATGGCATTATGTTAACTGAACCTGATGAGTCAATCAGCTGTTTGATGCCTTATCAGGACACATAAGAACCCAAAGTAGAAGAGAAATGTCAAAAAATTCAGTGGCCTGTTATCTCAGTGAAGTTTCTGGGTATCCAAGGGTTTGGAGCAGGATGAAATAAGACAGTCTGCAGTAAAGTAATATCTTGGTGAAAATTTTTGGATACTGAAAGCAAATACAGACCACATTTAAGGGTGCTACTCTGACCCACTCCTCAGGTAAGCCATGGCAATTCCTCTTGTGAGCACAGCCCACAGCAAGAGAAGGCCCTGCAGCAGGGCCAAGGTGCCACAGCAGATATTACAGGTGGGCTTATGACCCAGCTAATCCAGATTTTGTCTGTGGAAAATTGGAATTTCCTGGGGAGATTTTCGATCAAATTTGGGAGAAAACTATATTGTCCTCTTCAGATAATTGTTTGATTTTTAAGCAATAACTTCTGATTTGCTCTTAGATCTTGATAGAAATCAAATGCTTACCTATGAATGTATATGGACTCATGGCGAATTTTCCTAATGACTTGCTGACTTAGAAGGAAAAAAATAATAATAATTGTGCCTTGTTTACAGATATTAATAATAAAATCAGCATTGCTAAATTTTAAAATTATGTAATAAGCTTGAATAATTGTTGATAATTACAAGGCATGTTTTTTGTTATTCAAACAAGCCCCTTTGAACTATACTTGCATTATACAAATGACGTGACTTTTGGAAATCCCCTAAGGATGATGGCTAATTGCAAGGGCAATTAACCATATGATTAGGAGGATGGAAATTTCAGCCCCACCCTGACCTCCAGGAAGAGGATAGGGATAAAGAGTTCAATTACCAGTGGCCAATGAGTTAATCAACCATGCCAATGTAATGAAGGCTTCATAAAGATGCATCAGAGAGCTTCTCGGCGGGTGAACACATGGAGGTGTGGGAGAGCATCTCCCTGGGACAGGATATGGATAATCCATGCCCTTTCCATATAGCTTACCCTGTGCGTCTCTTCTGTCTGGCTGTTCCTGATTTTTATCTTTTTATAATAAACCTATAATCTAGTCAGTAAACTGTCTTCCTGAGTTGTGTGAGACACTCTAGCAAATGAATTGAAGTTGAGGACAGGATTGTGGGTCTCTCTGATTCATGCCAGCCAGTCAGAAGCGTGGGTGACAACCTGGACTTGTGACTGGCATCCCAGTGTAGGGGCTGGGGGGGCAGTCCGATGGGATTGAGCCCTTAATCTAGGGGATCTGATGCTATCTGCAAGCAGACAGTATCAGAAATGAATTGAATTGTAGGACACCCAGCTGGCATCACTGAAGTGCTTGGTGGGGAGAAAACCCATACACATTTGGTGATCATAAGTGAAGTATTGGGACTAAAGGAGACACACAGAAGTGTTTCTCTTTACAACACACAACCATGTTATATGACCCAGCTCCGTTGTGATCATGTGGGACCAACTGAGTTCCAGCTGGGAAGTGAACAAACTTGAAATGTTCCACTTCTGTCTCACTCCCTTCTCCTTACTCTCTCCCTCCCCTCGGCTCCCAGCCAGATGGGGCAAATCTGGTCAGTAGCCCAGGGGCCTGACAGGACCCCAGAGAGCTGCACTGTCCGAGGCCCTACATACCCAATGCCACCAAGCTGTCAATGAAAAGGAAAGTTTAATGGGGATTTCGGAATTGTTTTGAAACAGTTAGGGTTATTTCTCTTAATCAATAATACATCATCTACATGCAGACATATTCTAGCCTTCTGAGGAGACTAGCAGATGACTCCCTTTGTTTTATTCTTTTCCCACTCTTGCCTTCTCCTGAGTAACTTTGGCATCCTGACAATTTCTTCATCTTTTCTACGGCAATAACTTGCAGTTTATTTTCCTTCAGTAAACTATGCCTGAAGCCACAGTCAGGATTTATTAGCTCCCTGAACTGAACTGTATGCTAAACCATTAATTTGAAATCCCTCTATCTGATAACAAACACTTATCTCCACTAAATATATTTTTTCATTCACTTCAGCCTTCAAGTCCCTCTATATATTTTTAGATTATCATTTGCTTCTTGACTTTATTTTCCTAACTAAATTCATCATCATGACTGGCCACTCAGGCAACACTTATCTTCAATTCCCTTCTTCTGCTCTTTGCTGGTTTCATTTAAACACACTCCCAAACTGGACCTCTCTAATCAAAAGCTTTTTCCCTTTCCTGAGCTTCGCTGGAGAGAACTACATAACTCTGCCAGGTGGGGCAGATTTACGGTTTCCAATTTCAGTTGGGTCCTCAAAATTGCTCGGCAATTCCATTCCTTGTTCACTCAAATGACTCTTGGTTTAATGGCCCTGACCTCTGGAACGGTGTGAGCGGGCTCTTCCCTTCAGGGTCCTGTACTGATATCTGGTGTCCCAGAGGAGCTCTTCATACACAACCATGTGTGAATCTATGAGCTGTGCTCCTCGAACTGTGTTACTCTGGTGTGACTCTCACTTCAGCCTCCGCTTGCCCACGCCTGCTTCCCTGGCTGCTTATCCAAGTTTTGCCACAGCTGCCCGTCATCATAAAATGGCACTAGGGAAGCCACCTCCCAATGCTCTGAGGACCTTTCCTGCTTTGGGTTGTTAGTATGATGCAGAGTTTTCAGTGGAGGAGGAGGTCTTCTTACCAACTTGTAGCCTCAGGCAGTTATCTGAACAGTGTAGAGACTCATATCATTTTCCTTAAGGAACTCAGAGAATTCGGGGCCCTCATTCTTTAGTCTAAGCTACGCAAACTTAATACATAGAGAGATAGAAGGAGCATACACACCACGATCTTTTTTCTCATTTTCCTTCAAGCCCTTTTCTCCAACCCAAATCTCTTCTCTACTACTAGGTATAAAAATAAACAGTTGTTGAATTTTGCTGAAGGCAAAAAATGAATGGTGTATGTAGAGGAGTATGAACAGAGGAGGAAGGCTGCACAATCCATACTAGCAGCAACAGCACATATCATACTCTGTTATACTTACTGCTTTAATCACTTTTACTTTCTCTTAATTTATTTTGTAAATGTAGAGCATGCTATCTAAGCCTTCTTATTTTCTTATAGGTAGCACACGTATTCTGCTAATTATAAACTGAAGTTATTGCCTTCAACGTCACATGAGACAAAATAATTCCTCTACCCATTCAATTATTCAACAGACATTTCATTGTTCATTCAATATGCAATAGACCAGTTATGTTAAAATAAATATTTTTAAGGCTCATCTTCTGGATCCATGAGATACACAGTATAAAAGCACGTAGTAATAAAATAACTTAAATGTTAAAATTGCTAAAATAGAAGTCTTCAATATATTGCAAAGTCACATGGAAGGAGGGAGCAATTAGATTTAAGATATAAAACAAAGGCTTCTTTGAATAAGTTATAGGATCTGATTATATAAGGAGTGGCTTTCTCTCCTACATAAGATTATTGCAAGCATCAAAATTAATAACACATGTAGAATCATTTTGTCATGTGAGAAATAATGAATACGTATTTCCAACATACAGATGTATATATCTGAGTTTATGTGTCACCATAATAAGAAGACTTATTCTCGGCCTCCTTTTCACTGAAAAAAAAAAGTCATGTCTACTAGCTCCCATTACTACAATGCCATGGACTGTCTTAGCCAATCTGTGAGCGGCAATCTCTTATCCAAATTTTGCTGTACACCTATTTTGACATTCTGCCCACGGTGTCACTTTCTTACTCTTCTTGACTTTAAATCTTAATAATTTACTTACAGATATTTATAGAACTATTACATATGTGCAAAATATGCTAGCAATTATAGTTGGGAGGACTGAAGGGAATTATATTGATGACTAAGGTTTCCTTCTGCCTTCAGACTGAAGGAAATTCAGGTTTACAATAGAAGGAAAGGAAAGAACAACTGAGTGTGACACAGATCTGCCTCAGTTTCCAGAAATGGAGCCTGGGTGTTTACTTTTAATCTCAAAAACAAATATTTAAAGTCATATTGAGACAGGGACCTTGGGCTTAGACAGAGCAGGGTGAGGGCCTCTGGAAAAAAACAAAAGCAAGATAAGCCATTGTGAGATTTGCTTTGACCTACTGGGGGCCCAGCTTGTTTTCCTAACTTTACCCAAATGCTGCTTTTCTTCCTCCAGCCTTAAAAAAATGATTTGTGGCAACTTAAGCAATGAAGCAAGCAAGCCCAAAACAACATAGTAAAAACAGGAAGGATTCCATTTTAAAACCCAATTAGTTAAAGTTTCTTAACAGACAGACAATAACTCAGCCCACCTTGGGAGCAAAGCAGGCAGTCTGGAGTGATACCCTCCCAGACCAGCAAGCTGCTATCCTGGGAGGAAATCAGAGCAGTACAAATATTGTAAATAACCAGGAAGACTAATAAGAAACTCAGTGTTTCTTCAAAATGTATTTGGAACCACTTAGCAGGTGTACATCTCTAGCCCTTTGTCTCTCAACTGCCTATAAATCCCCTAGACAATGCACCACCTCGGGGCTCTCTTGTCCCCTCCTGGCCTGAGCCAGGAGCTCTGTCCTTTTGCTTTCTCTCTAAATAAAAGCCTCTGCCATGCTCTCCTACCTTGACTGTTTGCGAAGTTCATTCTTCAGCTCTGTGAACAAGAACCCTGGCATCAATATCACAGTCAAAAGGTAGTAATTTTTCTTTGGGGTGAGTATTTAAGGTCATATACAAGTGATAGCTCTTAAAACCTATTACAATGGTATGATCTATTGAGGGATGATTGTCATGTAAAAAGCTATACAAATTTCATGTATATAAGTCCCTGAGTTTGAGGGTAAATATACAAGAATGAAACCATCACTGCCATAGAGGAAGAAAAATCATTTTCCCTCAACCGTTGTGAGTTTTTAGCTGAGAACCCTGCAGTAAAAAACAAATTAAGAGAAAAACAAACATGTATACATCATATGTACCTGGAAGACACCCAGTGAAAATTTAGTAATCACCTGCCTCCCCAGGTGGTTTAGAATTCAGAATTAAACACCCTCTTAATAGGGAAGGGAGCAAGGGAGGTAGACCCCTTAGGAGAGGAAAGTAAATGATTTGTAGGAAAGATGAATGGGTCTTTAGAAGAATAGCTGGGAGGTATGGTAGCTGTGACAGTTTCTCTGGGTGTGGTATGGAAATCTACTCTCTCCTGTGATAAAGGATGATGAAACTCCCAGGGAGGGGATTTACAAAAACTGAATTCCTTTAGGAGGCTCTGTTTAGGCAGATGGGAGAGTTTGAAGACAGCCTCTTCTTGCATTTACTGTTTTTCAAGTACTTATAGCTCAAAATAATCAATATACCAATGCAGCATATTTTGACATGGCATTTCCTGAACTTCTAACAGCTCTATTTTGACGTGGCATATACTGCTACCTTTTACCACCATCAAAGATATAAACATATTCATCACCTCGCAAAGTTTCCTACTGCCCCCTTTTTATTATTATTATTTTTGTGGGGGTGGTAAGACACTTAACATAAGATCTATCCTCTTGGCAAATTTAAAGTATACAATACAGCATTGGTAGTTACAGGCAGCATGCACTATATTAGATCTTAAGAACTTATGTCTCTTGTGTAACTGAAACTTCGTACTTTGGTATCACCTCTTCATTTCCCCCTTGACCAAGCCCCCTTGCAACCAACATCCTATTCTGTTTCTATGAGCTAGATTTCACATACAAGTGAGATCATGTAGTATTTGTCTTTCTGTGTCTAGCTTATTTTACCTAGTATAATCTCCTCCAGGTTCATCCATTTTGTCATAAATGGCAGGATTTCCTTCTTTTTTAATGTTCAGTAATATTTCATTGTACCTATATATCAAATTTTCTTGACTCATTCACATGCCAATGGGTATTTAGTTTGTTTCCATATTTTGACTTTTGTGAATAATGCTGCAGTGAACTTGAGAGTGCAAGATCTCCTTGACATTCTGATTACAATTCCTTTGGATGTATACCCACAAGTGGGATTAATGGTAGTAAGTCATTCTACTTGCAATTTTTTGAGAACCCTTCATACTGTTTTCCAAAATGGCTGCACCAGTTTACATTCCCACCAATAATGCACCAGCGTTCCCTTTGCTAGTCATCGTGAACACTTTTCTTCTGACTTTCTATTAATAGCCATTCCAGCAGGCTTGAGGTAATATTTCATTGGGGTGTTTATTTGTATTTCTCTGATGATTAGTAATGCTGAGCACATTTTCATATACCTGTTGACCATTTGTATGTTTTCTTTAAAGATACTCAAGTACGCATTTTTTAATATTTTGTTGTTGTTACTGAGTTGTAGGAGTTCCTTATGTATTTTGGATATTAACCCCTTACCAGATACATGGTTTGAAAATATTTTCTCCCATTCCATATATTATCTCTCCATTCTGTTGATTTTTTTCCTTTGCTATGAAAAACCTTTTAGTTTGATGGAATCCCACTTGCTTACTTTTATTTTTGTTGCCTGTGCTTTGGTGTCAAAATTCATTGCCCAGACCAATGACAAGAAGTTTTTCCTTGTATTTTCTTCTAGGAGTTTTATGACTGAAAGTCTTATGTTTAAGTATTAAATCCATTTTAGGTTGATTTTTGTATATGGTGTAAAAGAAGAGTCCAATTTCATTATTTTGCATGTGGATAACCAGTCTTCCAAGTACCATTTATTAAAGAGGCTGTCCTTTTCCCATTTTGTATTCTTGGCATCTCTGTCAAAGATCAGTTGACTTTATATGTGTGAGTTTAAGTTACGGTTCTTTATTCAGTTACATTGTTATATGTTCATTTCAGTGCCAGTACTATACCATTTTGATTATTATAGCTTTGTAATGCAATTTGAAACCAGAAAGTGTAATTCCTCTCACTTTTTCTTTTTGCATATGATTGCTTTGACTGTTCAAAGTCATTTGTGGTTCCATATGAATTATAGGATATTTTATTACCTTCATGAAAAATGTTATTGGAATTTTGATAGAATTGGATTGAATTAGTAGATTACTTTGGGTAGTATGAACATTTTAACACTATTAATTCTTCTAATCCATGAACATAGAATATTTTTCTATTTACCGTGTCTTCAATTTCTTTCACGAATGTTTTATACTTTTCAGTGTACAAATATTTCACCTCCTTGGTTAAATTTATTCTGAAATATTTTATTAGTTTTGATGCTATTGTATAAAGGATTGCCTTTGTTTTCAGATATTTTTAGTGTATAGAAATGCAACTGATATTTGAATGTTGATTTTGTGTCCTGATACATTACTGAAATTAATGTTATGAAAGAAAAGAAATGTTTGAATTGCATTTAGTGAAAGACACTGATCAATGGAAGTTTTTCCAGTGACTCTACCAAGGTCTTAGTTCATTCTTTTTATTTCCTATCCTCTTGCTAAAGCCAAATTGGCCAACCACTGGCTATTTACTAACTTTACTTAATGAATATTCAATTATTCATTATGGGCTAAATCACTTCAGTATTAACCTGCATGCAATCCTGTGATTAAGAAGATCTCAGTTTCTCCATGCCTTTCAAGAATCTGAATAGTGAACAATTTTTAGAACAAAACAAAACCACACTTTACTACCTTCCCCAATCTATTCTATAGAATTTTCTGCTTACACAGAGGAAACTTTCTGAGCTGTTCTCACTTTGCAAAGGTATAATAAAGGTGTCAGTTAATTCCTTTGGCTGTTCTCCTTCCACAACTCTACCTTTAGCAGTTTCTCATAATACATTAACTAATTTGGAATTGAAGAGATAATTTAAAAGTGTATTTATCTGTCTTATTTCCTAATAAAATACTGACAAACAGTATACTGAAAAACTATATATTGAAAATTGCCATTTTAATCAATCTGACACTTTTAACTTGATTAACCTGATAACACAGTGATGCTGTATTTGATTTTATCTGTCTTTAAATAGGTTTCATTAAGAATTTATGTATGTGTTTATTCTGTAAAATGAAGTATAATGCTATTTCTATTTCTCTAAATAATTTTAATGAGCAGATTAAGGTCTTCCTTCTTAAGAATAGAAATAACAATGCTTTTGTGACATATTTATGATTTCTATATATAAAATTTCTATATATAAATGTGTGTATTATCACATGGTTGTGTGCACATGCACATACTTATACATACTTTTGTCCAAGCTGGTAAATAATTATAGCAATAGTAATTTTGTATTTACAGCAATTTCCTCTTCTATTTTAACTTAGTATAAGTACTTTCTGTACCAATGAGAGAAACTAGTACTTAAGTAGTCACAGTACATTATTTTTAAACCTGTCAAGATTTACAGATATAGAACCATAGTTTATTTCTCACAAAAATTCTGCCTTCTTGGAGATCACGGGTATTTTGGTTTAGGTAAGATAACATTGATTGAATAACAACAGCGGCCTGTGTGTGTGTGTATATGTGTATATGAACCTATGTTTTAATACCTTTTAAATTAAATGTCAAATTCAGCTTAGCACTGGAAATATAGTCTATGCTTGTTTGAAGAGTGGCTGTCAGCTTGTCATTTGTCCTGTCAAATTGCCAGCTGCTGTGTTGTGATTAGTTTAGGCCAAAGGATCACAGAACTCCGTATCAAAAGTGGCTCAATAAAGTGGGAGAAAATGTGAGACAACCTATTAATTTTTTGGAGATTGGATTTTATACTTTTAATTATTTAAGGATATTTCAGCCACTTTCCTTGTGGATGAATCAATAACTCAGAAATCCCATTTAGGGCTAGGCATGAAAAGAGAAGTTGAACTCCATCAGAGCAGTAAATGCCATTAAAAAGTATATTTTAGCCTTGTGCTATGGCTGTACAAGAAGTTTTCATTCTGTTATTGGAAAAGCAAATTGTTATTTTTATACTTCTTTTTCTTTTGAAAGTTTTTCATTGAGTGTCCATTTAGGTAAATTTTATATCTATCTATTGTCTGTCTGGCTACCTACCTATGAATCTATCATCATCTATTTCTAGCCAGAAACAATTGGTAATTAGGATTTTTTAGCTCCATTTTCAGGTGCTAATATCACAAATTATTCACCAAAACAGACCCGACAGAATGGTTAAGGGCATCCAGTGGTGTGAGAAGCTGCATCTGGCAGCAGCGTCAGTGCCCAGCTCTAACCTGACCGACCCTTACGTTACAGTCTTGGCTGAAGCATTTAAAGCTTAGCAGCACTGTTTTGTTTGTTGTCCTAATTTCCCAACCACTTTGTCGGCCTTATGAGCTAGTCAGTAGTTCCCAACATTTTCCTTCTACGTGAGTTAGAGTGTATTTTTTTTTGCTTAAAATGACCGAACTTCTGTCTAAACAGAAAATTTTCAGCTATATTCCTAGGAACCAAATAAATTAAAATTGGTATACTTTCCTTCCAAAATAATTATGGTCATGATGAACTGACTATAATTTTAGTCAGTATCACTTTGCTTCTTCCTTAAAGTCTGTTTTGTTTGACATTCACATAGCTACAACCATGTCTTTATTTTATTTAGAATTTGCATGGTGTGTGTGTTTTTTTCATTCTTGACTTTCTTTGATTCTGTGTCCTCTTTGAAATGTATCTCTTGGAAAACCATATAGAATTGTCAACAACTGATGTGGATTCCAACCTTCCCATAGATCCATGATCATTCCCAGTGAAGTGGGCAGTGCTGCCAACTATGTCCCTCTTTATATTAATAAGTCTTGGAGAGAAATTATGTCAGCTGCCACATCATAAGCTGCTTTTCACTAGTACAATACATTGCATCCTGCAGCAACCTATTATTTAGCACAGGTATAATTGCTTCAATTTTATTGTTGAGAACAGGACCTAAATTGTCCAAGGAGACACAAAAAGAAAAAAGGGTTCAAACTCATGGCTTCTGATTTTACAATTTTTTTTTATATAAAGCATTATGCTATTTCCATGTAGAAATTCACATTAAGTTAATTTTCCAGTATCATGCAGTCTCTTTTGGATTCATCCATTTACTTTTTCACATTTCTATCTTCATATCCTCTTTGATATATGATCCCAGCTAACAAATTTGGTCTAGGAAGCAAATGTTTAAATCTGGGGGTTGATGGAAGACACATGGTGGGGGGTGACGGATATTTTTCAAAGAAAAAATCAGTATTTTGTACCGTAAAATATGTGTGTGTGTATGTATGTATATATGTGTCATATATATCTATTTTTTTAACATACTATTTGTCAGGCTTAGTTCCGTAGGTTTTGCATGCATTGATTCATTAACTCCCCATAGCAGTCATATGAAGAAGTGATGAAGCACTAATATGTATTATTCTTATTTTGCAGGTGTGGGAACTGAGGCAGAGAGAGATTATGTATCTTTTCCAAGACTGCATAGCTAGTAAGCGGAGGAGCTCGGTTTTAACGTGAGGCTTCTTGCTTCAGTGTCTATGTCCTTACTACTAGTCTGAATGGTGTTTTATATCAAATGGGACTTTGAATAGAAAGGCTTTTGTGAAGATAGTATTTATTTCAGAAAATACAAAAATGATTTCAGAGAGTGCTACTTCACAAAGTGTCCCTCAAGAAACAAAGTCTGATTTATTTGGATATAAGTCCCTTAGTTTTTTTTTTCCCCCAGCCTATATATACTAATTATTTTTTTATAATTTATTTTGGTATCATTAATCTATAATTACATGTGCAAAATATTATGGTTATTAAACTACCCCCTTCATCAGGTCCCACCCACCAACCCCATTACAGTCACTGTTCATCAGTGTAGTGAGATGCTATAGAATCACTACTTGTCTTCTCTGAGTTGTACAGCCCTCCCGGTGCCCCCCCAACATTATATGTGCTAATCATAATGTCCCGTTTTCACCGTTATCCCTCCTTTCCACCCATCTTCCCCAGTCCCTTTCCCTTTGGTAACTATTAGCTCCATCCATGTTGTTGCAAATGGTAGGATTTGTTTTCTTCTTATGGCTGTATAATATTCCATTTTGTATATGTACCACCTCTTCTTTATCCATTCATCTACTGATGGACACTTAGGTTGCTTTCATTTCTTGGCTACTGTAAGTAGTGCTGCAATAAACAAAGGGGTGCATATGTCTTTTTAAAACTGGGCTGCTGCATTCTTAGGGTAAATTCCTAGGAGTGGGATTCATGGGTCTAATGGTATTTCTATTTTGAATATTTGAGGAACCTTCATACTGCTTTCCACAATGGTTGAATTAATTTGCATTCCCACCAGCAGTGTAGGAGGGTTCCCTTTTCCCCACATCCTCGCCAACATCTGTTGTGTGTGTTCTGGATGATGGCCATCCTCACTGGTGTGAGGTGATATCTCATTGTGCTTTTAATCTGCATTTCCCTGATGATTAGCGATGTGGAGCATCTTCTTATGTGCCTGTTGGCCATCTGAATTTCTGCTTTAGAGAAGTTTCTATTCATGTCCTCAGCCCATTTCTTAATTGGATTATTTGCTTTTTGTTTGTTAAGGTGCATGAGTTCTTTATATATTTTGGATGTCATCCCCTTATCGGATACATCATTTATGAATATATTCTCCCATACTGTAGGATGTCTTTTTGTTCTACTGATGGTGTCCTTTGCTGTACAGAAGCCTTTCAGCTTGATATAGTCCCACTCGTTCATTTTTGCTTTTGTTTCCCTTGCCCGGGGGGATATGTTCATGAAGAAGTCATTCATGTTTATGTCCAAGAGATTTTTGCCTATGTTTTTTCTAAGAGTTTTGTGGTTTTATGACTTACATTCAGATCTTTGATCCACCTTGAGTTTACCTTTGTGTATGGGGTTAGACAGTAGTCCAGTTTCATTCTCTTACATGTAGCTGTCCAGTTTTGCCAACACCAGCTGCTGAAGAGGCTGTCATCTCCCCATTGTATATCCAAGGCTCCTTTATCAAATATTAATTGACTGTATATGTTTGGGTTAATGTTTGGATTTTCTATTCTGTTCCACTGGTCTGTGGGTCTGTTTTTGTGCCAATATCATATTGTCTTGATTACTGTGGCTTTGTAGTCGGAGTCTTTTGTGGTTCCATATGAATTTTAGAATTATTTGTTCCAGTTCATTGAAGAAAGCTGTTGGTAGTTTGATAGGGATTGCATTGAATCTGTAGATTACTTTAGGTACTATAGCCATTTTGACAATATTTATTCTTCCTAGCCAAGAGCATGGGATGCATTTCCATTTGTTAGTGTCTTCCTTAATTTCTCTTAGGAGTGTTTTGGAGTTTTCAGAGTACAGGTCTTTCACTTCCTTCGTTAGGTTTATTCCTAGGTATTTTATTCTTTTTGATGCAATTATGAATGGAATTGTTTTTCTGATTTCTCTTTCTGTTAGTTCATCGTTAGTATATAGGAAAGCATCAGATTTCTGTGTGTTAATTTTGTATCCTGCAACTTTGCTGAATTCGGATATTAGTTCTAGAAGTTTTAGAGTGGAGTCTTTAGGGGTTTTTATGTACAATATCATGTCATCTGCAAACACTGACAATTTGACTTCTTCTTTACCAATCTGGATGCCTTGTATTTCTTTATTTTGTCTGATTGTCAAGGCTAGGACCCCCAGAAGTATGTTGAGTAACAGTGGAGAGAGTGGGCATCCCTGTCTTGTTCCCGATCTTAGATGAAAAGCTTTCAGCTTCTTGCTGTTAAGTATGATGTTAGCTGTGGGTTTGTCATATATGGCCTTTATGATGTTGAGGTACTTGCCTCTATACCCATTTTGTTGAGAGTTTTAATCATGAATGGATGCTGAATTTGTCAAATGCTTTTTCATCATCTATGGAGATGATCATGTGGTTTTTGTTCTTCTTTTTGTTGATGTGGTGGATGATGTTGATGGATTTTCGAATGTTGTACCATCCTTGCATCCCTGGGATGAATCCCACTTGATCATGGTGTATGATCCTCTTCATGTATTTTTGCATTCAGTTTACTAATATTTTGTTGAGTATTTTTCCATCTACATTCATCAGGGATATTGGTCTGTAATTTCCTTTTTTGGTGAGGTCCTTGCCCGGTTTTGGTATTAGAGTGATGCTGGCTTCATAGAATGAGTTTGTAAGTATTCCCTCCTCTTCTATTTTTTGGAAAACTTTAAGGAGAATGGGTGTTATTTTTTCTCTATATGTCTGGTAGAATTCCGTTGTTAATCCCTCAGGTCTGGGGGTTTTGTTCTTGGGTAGTTTTTTGATTATCGTTTCAGTTTCGTTGCTGGTGATTGGTCTGTTTAGTTTTTCTGTTTCTTGCTTGGTCAGTCTTGGAAGGTTGTATTTTTCTAAGAAATTTTCCATTTCTTCTATGTTTGGCAGCTTGTTAGCATATAGATGCTCATAATATTCTCTTATAATTCTTTGTATTTCTGTAGGGTCCATCGTTATTTTTCCTTTCTCATTTCTGATTCTGTTTATGTGTGTAGATTCTCTTTTTCTCTTAATGAGTCTGGCTAGGGGTTTATCTATTTTGTTTATTTTTTCAAAGAACCAGCTCTTGGTTTCATTGATTTTTTCTATTGTTTTATTCTTCTCAATTTTATTTATTTCTTCTCTGATCTTTATTATGTCCCTCATTCTGGTGACTTTGGGCCTCATTTGTTCTTCTTTTTCAAATTTCAGTAATTGGGTCTTTAGACTGTTCATTTGGGAATGTTCTTCCTTCTTTAAATAGGCCTGAATTGCAATATACTTTCCTCTTAGAACTGCCTTTGCTGCGTCCCACAGAAGTTATGGTTTTGTGTTGTTATTGTCATTAGTCTCCATATATTCTTTGATTTCTGTTTTGATTTGGTCAGTAACCCATTGATTAATTAGGAGAAAATTGTTAAGTCTCCATGTATTTGTGAGGCTTTTTGTTTTCTTTGTACAATTTATTTCTTGTTTTATACCTTTGTGATCTGAGGAGTTGGTTGGTAGGATTTCAATATTTTTTTAATTTACTGAGGTTCTTTTTGTGGCCTAGTATGTGGTCTATTCTGGAAAATGTTCCATGTGCACTTGAGAAGAATGTGTATCCTGTTGCTTTTGGGTGTAGAATTCTGTAGATGTCTGTAAGGTCTATCGGTTCTAGTGTGTTGTTCAGTGCCTCTGTGTCTTTACTTATTCTCTGTCTGGTTGATCTGTCCTTTGGAGTGAGTGGTGTGTTGAAGTCTCCTAAAATGAATGCATTGCTGTCTATTTCCTCCTTCAAATTTGTTAGTAAATGTTTCACATATGCTGACGCTCCTGTATTTGGTGCATATATATTTATAATGGTTATATCTTCTCGTTGCACTGACCCCTTTATCATTATGTAATGTCCTTCTTTATCTCTTGCTACTTTCTTCATTTTGAAGTCTATTTTTTCTGATACAAGTACTGCAACACCTGCTTTTTTTCTCTTTGTTGTTTGCATGAAATATCTTTTTCCATCCCTTCACTTTTAGTCTGTGTATATCTTTGGGTTTGAGGTGAGTCTCTTGTAAGCAGCATATAGATGGGTCTTGCTTTTTTATCCACTCTGTTACTCTGTGTCTTTTGATTGGTGCATTCAGTCCATTTACATTTAGGGTGATTATTGATAGACATGTACCTATTGTCATTGCTGGCTTTAGATTCGTGGTTACCAAAGGTTCAAGGGTTGCTTCTTTACTATCTAACAATCTAAGTTAACTTTCTTGTTAAGTTATTGTGAACATCATCTGATGTTTCTTTATCTCTCCCTTCTTCTTGTTTCTCCTCCATTCTTTATATATTAGGTGTCTTATTCTTTGCCTTTAGTTTGTATTTGAATGGTCTGCTTTCTTTGCTATGATTTTATTTTCTCTGGTGACATCTTTTTAGCCTTAAGGGTGCTTCCCCCTAGAGCAGTTCATTTAAGATATCCTGTAGTGGTAGTTTATGAGAGGCAAACTCTCTCAACTTTTGTTTGTCTGGAAATTGTTTAATCCCTCCATCATATTTAAATGATAATCGTGCTGGATACAATATTCTTGGTTCGAGGCCCTTCTGTTTCATTACGTTAAATATATCATGCCATTCTCTTCTGGCCTGTAAGGTTTCTGTTGAGAAGTCTGATGACAGTCTGATTGGTTTTCCTTTGTAGGTGATCTTTTTTCTCTCTCTAGCTGCCTTTAATACTCTGTCTTTATCTTTGATCTTTGCCATTTTAATTATTATGTGTCTTGGTGTTGTCTTCCTTCGGTCCCTTGTGTTGGGAGGTCTGTGGGCTTCCGTGGACTGCAAGACTATTTCCTTTCCCAACATGGGAAAGTTTTCAGCAATTATTTCTTCAAAGACACTTTCTATCCCTTTTTCTCTCTCTTCTTCCTCTGGTTCTCCTATAATGCGAATACTGTTCTGTTTGGATTGGTCACACAGTTCTCTTAATATTCTTTCATTCTTAGAGATCCTTTTATCTCTCTCTGCCTCAGCTTCTCTGTATTCCTGTTCTCTGATTTCTATTCCATTAACAATCTCTTGCACCTCATCCAGTCTGCTGCTAAGCCCGTGGATGGCTTGTCTGATTTCTCCATAGTCTTTCCTCACTTCCTCCCTCAGTTCTTGCACGTTTCTCTGTAGATCCGTCAGCATGCTTATGACTTTTATTCTGAATTCTTTTTCAGGAAGACTGTGCATGTCCATCACTTCAGGTTCCCTCTCTGGGGTTGTCTGGGTCTGGAGCTTTGTCTGTACCATATTCGTCTGTCTCTTTATAACTATAGAAGTGGTTGCTGGTAGTTGCCACTTATGTCAGCTGGGCTCTTTATAACTTTATAAAGGAAAAAAAAAAGAAAGAAAGAAAGAAAGAAAGAAAGAAAATAAAAAAGAAAGGGAAGAAAAAACAAAAAACAAAACAAAACAAAACAAAAAAATGCCCACCATGAGTGAATTCTGTGGTGATGCTGTAAGTGGCGCTGTTGCTCCACTATTCTCCAGCCATGACCATGCTCCACAGGGCCGTTTAAACTCTGGCCAGGGTGGGAACGAATGGGAGGCTATTGATCTCTGTGGGAAGTCTAATTGCGGCCACCCTTTCCCATCACCAGCTAAGGGGTCCAAAACTCCCCAGGACTCCCAGCCTGCTGGGTTGAGTGTGCCGGGGTGATCCAGTCCTCCACTCAGCTCCTATCTCTTTAAGACCGCCGAAAAAAGCACGCGCTTTTCTTTTTCTTTTTTTTTCTTCCCAGGAGCCGGCTGCAAGCAACCTGGTGCATTCCCCGCTCAGACCCTGCATCCTCTGTCTCTCCAATCTCCGCTACAGTGCGCAATTTGTGTCAGCGCTCCCCGTGCAGATCACCGGGGCTGGTTATTTCACAGGCCTGTACTTCCATGCCCTCCTGGCTCTGAATCCTCTCCTCCCGCCGGTGCGCTGGGGTACGGGAGTGCTCGGGTCCCACCGGGTCGCGGCTCCATGTCTTACCTGCCTCGCGGGGTGCCGAGTCCTCTCAGATGTAGCTGCATGCTGTGCGCTTTCCTGTGTATCTGGTCTCTCTTTTAGGAATAGTTGTATTTGCTGTATTTTCATAGATAAATATAGTGTTGGGAGGAGATTTCTGCTGCCCTGCTCACGTCGCCATCTTCCTGGAAGTAGGAAATGTTTTATAAGATTATTATCCACACACTTTTGCTTTACATATTTTGAGCCCATTATAAAATTTTGTAGAAATGCTGGTGAAAGATATCTTTTTAGCTAAATGATATCTCATGTTTTTCATTCTTATTGTGAAATTATATTTTTATGATCAAAGGTGAGAAAGGTGTTTTAAAATAGCTGTTGGTATTACTGGTTTCTTAAGCTTCCACTTAGAATGGTTTGGTGAGGGTAAGACAGAAGTTAATCAAATACAAGGTGTTTCATACAGCTCCACAAAAAGAAATTATGGTTGCCTCTTCTCAAGTACTATCAATAAGAATGGAGAGAAAAGGACAGATTCAGGCAGCAGTAATAAGATAGTCTTAATAGGACTTGGTCTTTCTACATATGTATAGTTAGAAAAAAAGTATTTTAAGGACCTATTATCATTTAGCTTCCTGCTTTGGAGGTACTGGGAACATTCTCTGAGATAGAAAACGCAAGATAAGAAGTTTGTGGGGTAAAATACAATTTTTGAGTTCTGAATATATTAAATTTGAGATGCCCTTGAGCTGTTAAAATATAGTTAACTGATAGCACTTGTGTATATATATGTGTATATATATATGTGTACACATATAGATATGTGTGTGTGTATATACATATATGTATATATACACACAAGTCAAAATAGGGAGGAAGATCTCAAAAGTTTTTTTTTTGAGTCATTATACAGATAGATGATACCGAAGACACAGTTGTAAGAAATCTCTAAGGGTGAATATGTGCATGCTTCTTTCTAACTACATATATCTAGAAGGTCCAAGTCCTATTAAGACTCTCCTTCACAAGTGCCTCTTCTATCCTTTTGTCTTCATTCTTGGTTATACTCTTTTTTAGTACAGACAACTTTATCTCTTTTCTGGAGTTCTATGAAACAGCCTGATATTTCACCAACTTTGGTCTGACTCTCAGCAAACCATCCTCTAAAATGCAGCCAATGATATTTTATTAAATAAAAATCTGATCTTGTCATTGTTTTGCTAAAATGTTTTCCATATGGTCCTCTCTTCATCTATAAAACTTACATCAGTAGCTTAAAATATCTAATTTCTATTGTTCTTTAGTTCAGAGCATAGATATTAGTACTTTGAAGACTTTCTTACACCAAAGAAGCCTGGTTTAGTTTCCCCAATCACATTGCTTATCACCATGTAGTTTGACTCTTTGATATCTATTCTCTCTCTCAACTGGGTTATAGACTGTAAGAGAAGGAACTAGCTTTAATTTTTATATGCAGGGATGAGCATAGTGTTGGACTGAACAAGTGCTTGATATTTGCTGAGCTGAATTACTCTTTTATAATAGGCATAGTTAATAAGAATATATGATTTGTGTCCTATTTTGAATCAGGCAACATGATAGGTGCTATAGAAAAGTTGGCTGTATAGTGAAGCGTTAAATTGCTGTCCCCAGGTACCTTATGGTCTAATGTTAACTATACAAGATATAAATTCATGGAAAATAATGAACAATAAATCATTTATGTATTGATAAATGCATAATACTGGAAATAATGGGAAGTCACTGGAGCACAAACTCTAATAGTTCTATGTCTCTTTTTTTAAACCCCAAATAAGTCTCCCCAACCCTCTTCAGTGTCCTCTTCACAATAAATGAGAATCAGGTAACCAATCTGAAAAACCAGGAAGCATGTTATGACTAAACACATTCATTTACATTCAGTTATATAATGCCTGTTGAATTGCCGCATGTGTTCTGTACTGTGCTGAATATTCGAGACAAATAGCCACCAGTCTTAGATAGTTTACATTGTAATGAGGGAATGAGACAACTAAATACATAATATATAATACAGAATATATGTTGATTTTAGTGATAGTAAGAGTAATGATAGGAGAGGGTAAGAGTAGGATTAGGCTTGAATATCCATGAATGATATACTGGGGGAAATGGGTGGTATTATAATGACTTAGGACAACTGTAGAGAAAATGGAAATTATGACTAGGATACTCACCTGGTCTTAATATTGCCCACTGTGTACATAAAGAGCCTGTTTGCATATGTATATGGGCAGAAAGATATTTACTGGGGACAGAATGGCTGGTCAGCCATAGAGTACCAGCCTCGAGGAGGGGTGGAGAGGAAACACCCATTCACTCCTCTCCTTAATTCCTGTTACCTAAGTACTTAGTAACTGGTTGGGCATTGCCAGTCACCATAGAGATCCACCCACAGAGTTCCTAAGTGTGCTAGGTGTGGGAAGGAAGGAGAATGGGAGAGTGGAGGAGAGTGGTGGGAGCAGGGTAGCAGAGAGCCTAGGGGGGTGGAGAGAGGAAGCAGTGCTGTGAAGGGAGAGGACTGAACCTGGTGCTGTGAAGCAGCAGGAGGTGGGCAGCCCCAGAGCCAGGAGAGACCGAGCTGTCTTTGTTGCTTGTACTTAGCTGTGCGACCATGTGAGAATAAATTTGGCACGAACCACTTTTAACCCTCACAACTTGCTCTTGTCTTTATTCATTCTCCCCAAATTCAGAGTGCACTTGCCTGAACTGGGGAACCCCTCCTCCTGGAGCAACAGAAACTGAATAAAATGTCCAGATATCATCGTTAGAATATCACTAAATGTAATGGATATTTTCTGATATCTTCAAGCATAAAAACTTTCTAATCATAACAGTATCTCTCTTATTTGATAAAACCATTCTATCAAACATGCAGTAAAAATGGAGGGATTATTATTTTTCAGTTATTTGTGATAATTTTATTTCATAGATATTTATGGTGTGGATTATTCCTTCAGCAAAGCCTTATGTTGTGTCTGAATTTTATATACATATTTTTTCTTTTTAAACCTTTTTAGACTATTAAATGAATATTGACCAGAAATTGAATATTGCATGGAGAAATTTTAGTGATTTAAAGCTCTTCTAATACTTACGCAGAAGTTGTTAAATCTGTTTACAAACAAAGCTATTAAAAAGAAAAATGTCTAGTTATGAAATTGATGTGATAGCAGGACAAATCTTATGCATTTTCCAATATTGTAAAATCATTTTTACAAGCACGAATACATGGAGCCAACCAAAGAGACCAGTTTTCTTCCCTGCTATTTCAGTGCCTTGAACTTAGAGCAATTAGTTTAAGTTAGTTTTCAGTCAATATTGAAGTTAATGTTTTATGTAAAACAATTCCAAATTTGTGCAAATTATTCCCCTTTGGGGCATAATTAAGAATAAAACCTTATTAGGCATTTAATGTCAATATTTGAAAAAAAGGAATGAGTAATATCATCTGCTACAGAAAGTCATATTTCACAGTGGCTTATGCAGGCACTGGGGAAAAAAAGTGTTTTCTATCTTAACAACCTTGAAAACAGATGTGAATAAGTAGTATTTCCCCAGGAAGTAAAACCAATCTGTGGGAACCTCACAAGGTTCAGGCTGCTGGCCAGCAGCGCTGTGCATTTGAAATGCGGCTGGGTGAGCTGGAGGTCATCCTGAGGTCAGCACTCCAGTGGGGAAGGGGATGGCATGCTGATACAGATTTTCCAGCCAAAACCAATTACTAGTTAACACCTTCCTTGACCCAGCGACAATTTCTTCTGTCCAAAAACTAAAAACTGGGATCAACTACATTGCTTTAATAATATTAAATTCCAAACAGTGACTCAAATAGATATGGAAACTATTGAAAGGTTTAGTTACATAAGAATCATCCTGCAGCAAGTTAATTAAGTAGTATAATAAAAGATATTACTATCAAGGGAACCCTGGATTAATTCAGACACCTTTCTTAATATTTCATATAAAAGCATATGAAATCATATTAAAAAGCAATTATACATTAAACCCTAAGTCTGCTTACATTCTGGCTAATTATACACATTTTTCTATATTTTTCAAAATGATTTCCAAGTGACACACTTGGATCACTGGTGCAGACCTAATCAGGGTAAGGATATATCGTTCCCACAGAGATTGTATTAGTGGTTTAACTCCCAACTGGTACAACTTTATGAGTTACTAACTTTTTATTTCCTTTCTCTCTCTACTGTATGTACCCAATACCCTTTCACCAGCCCACTGATTCCTCTGCTTGGTTCTCTCACCGCCCCTCCTGTCCATACTGCCACTGGGGACTCACATCGTGGCACTACTGAGCACACGGACTGCCTTCTTCTAAACCAATCAAGGCTCTGCTCAAGTCAGGGTGTGTGTTACTTGCACCAGAGGACCTCACCTTTGTGCTCCACCGGAGCCCTTACAGAGGCCAATGCACCCTCTATATTTGATTTCTGACATCACTTGAGGTTTTATTTTTCTAGGAAGCTTCTGGATATCACACCGTGGCTGACTTTCAAGCAGAAGATGCTACTTGAGCGCCAGTGGGCATATTATTTATCACTGTGTCCCCGCTGCATATCACCAGATCTGGAACACTCAGCAGCCAATAAATATTGCATGAATTGAACTTACTTTCCTTTTGGCTGCTGAGACTCACTTTTCTTCCGAAGTAGGGAAATGATTCCCCAGTCTTTATGGGACTCTTTTAGAGATGCTAGTGTCTAGGGGTTTGAGTCCGAAATGCTTAGTGGGATAGTTCTTTCACTTTACACAGGGCCTCCTTATCACCAGGTCATATACTGTCCACCAGGGTCAGTGGGTTAGAGCCGGTTCAGTTAACAGATAATGACATTATTCCTGGAGCCTCTGTTCCCTGTGACCCTCACTCATTGTTGATGAAGCCTCCCTGACACCCAAGAAATCCCAGGAGTGCAACAAATCTTCCTCTTGCCTTCTCTCAGAATGCTTTCTCCTTCCTTTCAAACCCGCTCAGATAATTTTATCAGACATACTCCAGCCATTGATGTAGTTTGCAGCATTTGGAAGCTTTAAGTTCTTTTTGGTCAACACGTTATGTTACATGTATGTCTATGTGTGTGTGTGTGTGTGAATGTGTATAAATGTGAGTGTATTCCATTACGTTTGTTTAATGCTTTCATCAGTAATAATTAGATCAGTAGTATTTGAGTATTTTTAGAAATGAGATCTAAAGATTACTGAATATCTAACAAACAGTTTAACCACTGAAATCTCCTTCATCATCTGACTTTGTTTTAAAGCAGGGAAAGAGGAAATATACAAGGTCAGATGCACCCTGCAGCAATAAAAGGTAACTTCATATTATCCTACAAATATTTTCAAATATCAGATGGTGATGTGAGGGTATATATAATCTACTAAAATTCAGCTTCTTGGCATTTTCTTAAATATGTTTTGGGAAGATATTACACATTTGGTACCACTATGGCACTCTGTGCTAAACGCAAGTGAAATATTACAAAGACAAGCTTTACTTTGCTATAGTTGTTTTAAGGAGACAAAAAGCAATTACTCAGTCCTCTGTTTTTACTTCTTGTATTGCAATACAGGTTTTAAGTTAGTTTTATGGGCGGGCATAACTTACTTTGCAAGGATTAACATACACAACAACCACTGGGGCAGGAGGTACACAAGATCAACCTGGAGCACCTTGTGGGACTAGAAAGCATGGAAGCACTCGAAATAAAAAACAAAACAGCCTACGATGCTGATGATGAGTGTTTGTCAAAGGGACATGGGAGCCGACAGAAGGTATGGAAGAGTCTCCAATGGCCAAACCTGAAACAAGTGGAGCAAGAAAATGAATAAATTAGGATTGGCCTATAACCTGCAGTATAAAATAGTCATGTGTCTATCCTGATACAAATCACACTTGAATATATAAAAAATAGGAGAAAAGAGACAAATTCCAAATAACTCAAGTAGACACACCACTGTCGACATAGTTGAGCATAGCTCCCCAGTCTGCAAGCGAGGGCTGCACAGAGTGTGTCCTTCCAAAGAGTACAACATGGAAACGGGAAGAAGAGGAACTTCGCAGTGGAGAAACCTGAAAAGCTTCACTTTAGCCAGATGACCAAAATCAATAATCAGTCATGTTCGTAGTATAATATCATGGGTTTAAAATGACAGTTTACCTCTGTGCTCCTCTCAAACCTCTGAGCTCTTGTCCATAGGTTTGGGCGAGCTCTGGGAAGCTTCATGCATACTTTATAGTACTACTTATATTCCGTCTCTTTAGTTCTTGCATGTTTCCAGATACAGCTATTAGGAACCAGCTATTCAGATAATAGTTTAAAACTCTATTTAAATTGTACTGATATAATTAAAATGTAATTTTGTTATTACCTCATATTTTATACCTAAAATAACCAGGAATATTTAAATGGTAGCTAAAAACATTTTTTTCTATTTTAATTTCAGCCATTCTACCTTCATAGAGCCTCCAGTTTATGTAGAGAAAAAAAGGAAACATTATAATAACGTGGTTCTTTTTAAATATTTAGAGTACATTTTTGAAAAAGGGAGCTAAAAAATATTTCTGTGTAAATTTTTTATCACAATATTTCGAGGAATAGTCTGTTGATGACTTAAAACTACAGCTTAATGAATTATAGATATAAAAATAGGAAAAACATGTTTCTTCTAGTGTCCTCCCAACAGCAAATTTTTTCATTGTCATTTACTGAGTTATCATGGATGAACTTAGTGCTTTAGGAGTAGGTGAAGGCATGATCCCTGAACACTGAAACTTGTTTGAGTGTGGAAGGAATTTGAAATTTATATTGAATGATTTCAAATGTGTCTATTACCGATCTTCCATGTATAATATATGCCCAGTGCTCATTTGATGCTTTCTAACCAGCACTTTTAGTTGTTCTGTTTGACTTTATGCATGTAAATTGAATATTTTCTCCTGTGAATGAAAATCATACCTTTACAACGAGTCTTGGGAACCGATCTGTATTTTGTTTTACGTTCTCAGTGGTTCTGACTAAAGCCCAAACCTTTCACTGTCTTCAAAATGCGCTCTGTATCTGGCTGCTCTCAGAGGAATGCTGAACACATTGAGAATTGGCAAAGGTTAAGACACAAATATTTACATAGATCATATTTAAATAAGAACCCTGTGTAATTCTTGAAATAAAGCTGCCAAATAAAACGCTCACAAAAGAGATTTTTCTATCTTATTTTCATATACACAACATTTGGGAGCAGATAGAGAATGTGAACATGGGAAACCTATTAACTTTCTCCACTATAAGCAAAAGAGAAAATGCCATAAAAGGGTATCTGTATTCCTAGTGTAACTACTGTACAATCTGGGACTGAGGAATTTCTACTAAATGAACAATGACCACAATGAAACACAACTTCAGCTTCAGGCACAGTGGGCAGGAGTTGCCAGTGCTGGCAATTTGCTCACCTTTCCTGTCCAGGGGGGTGATAAAGATTTGCCATCAAGGACAAGCCACCGGTGGGACTGGGGAGTGAATATATGCAGCACATCCCCCTTCCCATCATTTCAATATCGTAAATACTCTAGGAGGGTGCACTCATAATGTACTTCTGGGATAAAAATCTCTATTTATAGAAAATCTAATTTTGTGAAAAATTTTTAAAATTTCTAATTTCTAATTTGGCTAATGGGTCATTTTGATGGTCTGAGTTGGGCTAAGAGAAGAAAGCCCCACCTTATAAAAAATACACGTATTTATCATGCTTTTTCAGGATGTTTGCAGATTCTCCAGAATGCATATATCCAAATGTAGAATGATTGGAAGTTAAGTTTTAGAACTTCTGCGTGGAATTACATCATTCAATTAAAAGAGATAAATAGGTACGTAGGAAGATGAAAAGTCAATAGGTAGGTGGATAGATACATAATTAACAGATATATGACAGCATCTGTCATTTTTGCTCCCTAAGGTATTTTATAACATTCTATAAATGTTAGCCTTGTTAGCCAGCTAGTGAGATCTGGGGATAATAAGGAAAAATTAATTGATTTTTATATTTTTAAGGAGACTGGTGATGTACAAGGTCATGAAATGTATTTTATATCATAGGTAAAGTACACATATATAAGAATTTTTAAAAAAGTGAATGACTTAAGGCGAAGAGCAAACATTCTTGATAAGAAAATGAACTCAGTGGATATGGTGAGGAAAACCAAGTAAACTATTCTTAGCCCAACATTTTGAAATCCAAAAATCTATAAAAATAAAAAGTTTAGTTGATCCTATGATTAACTACTAATTAACTCTCTTTTTTTTCCCCATTCCCTTCTGAAAGTATAGATATTTTATATTTTATGCAACTTTTACCTCCCAAAATCTGGAAAAAATAAAAAAAAGCTTTGAAATCTATCTGGCCCTTTAATAAAGACCACTGAATCAAACAGAGCAAATACATTGAATTATATATCCTATTTTTAAAATTGCTCTTTTGTTTCACTATTTTTTTTTTTACATCACCTCCTCCCCTTTGCAAAGAAAGACCAGTCTGGTGTCACACACACACACACACACACACACACATCATGGGTTATTTTAAAATTCTCGAAAGTTTCTAAAGTATGTGAAATACTTACTATTTTTATTTGTATTCAGTTCTATAACCACTTGGGAGGTACTCTGGAAGATGTAAATAAAGTAACATCTGTGAAAATATTCTGGTTCCTATGAATAATTTATAGTTAATAAATTATTAAGTACAGTTGTTTTCATTAATAATTAAGTTGAAGTAGATCCAACTATATATTCTTCATTGTAATGCTAACGATAGTAACAAAAACAGTGGCCGTGATAATCACAATAATAATTACAGTGAACACTCAATAGTACTCTTGGCGCTTTTCTAAGCATTTTATGTATTTTAACTCATTTGACTTTCCCAGCAAACCTGATGTGTTAGATACTATTATAATTTACTTTTCCCTTTTAACAGAATAGAAATACAGAAACTGAGGCACATATGTAATTAAATGTCCGGAAGCTCACACAGCTAGTAAATGACAGAGCAGAACCTCTTAGCTATCATGCTTTACGCTGCTCTTGGAAGTCAGTCCTATTTAGGAATATTTCATGAGAAGAGCAACACAGCATTTTAGGAAATAAATTTCTCTTATTAGAAAATTAATTCCTCACCAAAATACTATGATGTAGGCAAAAGTTCTATTTTCTAGGATGGTCGATGTTCATAAATAGTTGTGTTGTGGGGGGCAAAACTGAGTGTTTTCATTCTGGTAGATAAGAATCTCACGTTTCTGCTTCATTAATATGGTTTCACATATTATTTTCTGAATATTAATATTACAGACACAGCCTTTAAAAAAATGCTAATTAAAATTCAATGTCTATCTTCAAGTTTCTCATTGAACCTGGGGCAATTTTCTCATTCTTCTGTGTCTCATTAAACCATAATAATTAGTGATAGAGTCATGGTTTGAAGTTTTGGCTATTCTTTTCAGGAAAAAAAATAACTACATGATTTAAAGGATGAAGCTTACATAAAATTGCCTGAGGACCACTGTGATTCTGCATAATATGTGCTGAGAAACAATACCGTCCACCTTACTTAATTATCCTTAAGACATTGAACTTGCTGTGAACACTAGGACAGTATGCCTGCATTTCCTAGAGCTTCCAAATAACTACACGTGGAATTTGATCATACAAAGTACTTCTGAGTTAGGTAACACACCAAATCATTATTGTCTCACAATAATTCTCTATTGTCAGAGGTATTTCCTTTTCTACCTTAGATTTTTCACCATTCCTCTCCCTTTAATGCTCTGCGGCACTGTCTGCTCTGCTTTGTTTTGTATTCCCAGCTGCCACTCAGTCTTGGCACCGACAGCTGGATTATGGGTGGTATGTGAGGTTAATTAAATCTGTGATGAATTTTAAATAGAGGTACAAAATTAGGGCAGCAAGATTTAGAAAAAAGTCAAGTTTACTGAGAGTGTTTTAGGGGAAAACGAGTATGATGCCCCAGAAGAGGGAGGATCCAGGGCCTGTCAAAACTGCCTAGTTTATTCAGGGAAGTAGATGTCTACCTTAAATGCAGAATCTGTCACTCATTTGACCATCATAAGTAACATGATACTGGTCACTATGATCATCTGGGCCACACAAAGTATTAAGAAAAAATACCGGTGTGATTTCTGAACTTTTGTTTATATTTGCATTTGGCATTAATTTTGACAGGAATTAGCATGCCACATACGCAAGCATAATTCTTTCATTTCTGAGAGTCACATATCAAAATGAAAAGCCTGAAGCTTCACTCATAACAGTTCAGTGTTGTTTTATTAATAAAGGAAGCAAAGATTTTAAGAATGGTTTAAAATTATCTCTAGACTTGGCAAGAAGAACTTCTTACTCTGTGTTGTTCCAAGCACAAAAATTGCTTTAACGTAGCATCGTTTCCTGTTTGTTCTTATTCTGTACAACCAATGCCGCTCTGCAGTCTAAACTTTTCATTTTAAAATTAAGATTTCACATTATAGTCCACTATTGCATTTTTAAATTAGATTTTTCATTAACTTCATCAGTCTCCCCCAAAATGGATATGCCAAGTCTCTGCAACTATTGGCATCCAGAGGGCACTGTAGTTATATTCTATCCCATGATGCTGACCTGTTAGCAGCTTATTAACCCTTACTGGACAAAAAAATAACATGTATATAGCAATATTTTTAAGGTAAAAGGTTATTATTTACTTTATCAGATTTTCAATGAATAAATATGATTTAACAGATTATTTTATACATTCCCACCATCCATTCGGCAGTATGCCTGCAGAAATGATGATCACTGTAATTCAAGTGAGGATTTCTTTCAGCCATGAGTGAGTGATAAACCTTTAATAAATTAAAGACTCCCACAGCAAACATAGAAAAATGGACACGATATATCAACTAACCCTTTTAGGAAAAAAGGACAAAAGGCAGAGTAGGACTCTGATTCCTGCATAGACAATAAAAAAAAAAATCAGCCCTATGATCACCATGACTTTCTAAAACGTTGCACAAATCAGAGCAGACTGGTTTTGTGATGTTAAGGAATGAGAAAGAGGCATTCGGAGATGCTGAGTCAGCTGAAATCGGTGGGAAAGAGCCCTGGGGTGGAGGGAGCGAGACAGAGAAGGAGGTTAAGAAACCTGCGTAGTGTCCCCTAGAATATGAAAATACTGAACACTGTCACACACGCATAGGGTGAAATGGCAGAGCGCAGGCAAAAATTGACAGGAAGATGAAACAGCAAATTTCAAAAGCCCATACATGGCCAGCAGACTCTCAAATCCCACCTAGCATAAATAGGGAGTGCTCATCAAGCACTCGTGACGTTTGGTAGATTCAAGCAGGTGTCCCACCTCAGTAGCAGGGTTGATATGGCCCTATGGTGAAAGCGCAATGAGCTCTGCACTGACAAAGCTTGCAAGCCTCAAAAATCGAACTGATTCACAAGGAACTTAAATGCCCATCAAACCGAATCCAATACTCTAGGAAGACAGCAAAATATACCAATCAATAATATGAAATTCACATTTCCCAACATTCAACCAAATCTACTAGAAATTGGGGGAGGTGAAAAAGGAGTAAACACCAGTGATAACTGGTGAAAAATCGTGCAATAGAAACAGATTCAGAAGTTTCTGAAACTATAGAATTAGCAAGCAGGACATTAAATTGTATTTATGACATCTTTTTTCATTGTTTTATTTTTTTTAATGTAAATAAATAAATAAATAAATAAAATTACTTCTTTAGGCCACTTACACTCAGTTTCTACCCATGTGTTCCATGTAAGGAAAGGGGTTGGGAAAGAAGCATATGAGAAAGAGTTGCATTTTTTCTTTTGCTTTCAGAATTGTAGGGATATTTCTGCTCTCTAACAGGAAGAAAGAGGAAACATGTAAACATATTCAGGTATATTTATACTTTGGTATGAGTTTCTGTTACACTGCTTCTCTTACATCAGTGAGAGACAACGACAAGGTAAGATGAGGAAGAGGTAAGACCAGGTAAGGTTTAGAAGTGGAAACTTTATTACCCTTATGTGGGGAAGGGATATGTGCATTAAGGAACCACTGCAGGAAAATTATAACGCATCCTTTGTAGTTGTACAGTCATTACTTTAGAGTGTGATCATTTGATACACTTATGAGGTCATCTACAGAAATATATGTATCCTTATGCAAAAAAAAGATGGATTCTTGGAATTCCATGGGTTGGTGTTTTTGCCATGTGAGGCTGAGGGAGAGACCGACAAAATGTTAAAAAAGATTTGATTATCCGTTAGGATTCCAGGAAAGTCAGTTATGTTATCTGTAATTCAGTTTTCTCATTTATTCAGAGACAGTTTTTCCTAATGAGTCCATGCAATTTTAACAATTTATGATTTATCTTTCTGTTTTATTACCACAAGCTGAATTTTAGTTAGTGGGTAGCAATAGGAAACTTTACAGCAATTGTTAGATATTATTAGGTTTTTTTTTTCCTATACTTTCACTGAAAAATTGATAGTAGGAATGAAGACCTAAATCTGAGAGAGAGCTCAAATAAGGGTTTTGGTGCAGGTCTAAGATATTTGTTCTACTAACACATAACCATAGAATCTGAAAGACAACTGTTATATTCTGTTGACTTAAGAAAACCTTAGAAGAAACAAAGATAAAAAAAAATGGTAGTTGGAATAGTTGCTCTGATGCTGACCATAAGGCTGACTCCATTTTAAGTATTATTTTTCTGTATCAGGCAATGTCTTTTTTTCAGATTTTTAATAACCACGTATGCTTATTGATAGATGCAGTGGATGGCACATCAGAACAAGTATTATGTACAATTAAAAGGGTTTTTGATACAATATTCATGATTTTATTGTGAAGAGAAAATAGTTTGGATACCAATTTAAAAAAAGGAAAGATAGTTGCAGTTTCAAACTTCAAGTATAATAGGTCTGTGAGTCTGTGATGACATTTAAAGTTAAAAGGCCATGCCTTGCTTCTAGTCCTGTTTTTAGTTTTAAAATATTTGAGTTAATGAAAATCTTTATTAATATTAAAACTTTGCCTTTTCTCTTTGGACTGATATATATGATTTTTCATGGATCTGTTTATTATCCAAATGACGATGATACTTGGTGGGCTACATAGTATAGACACTATTTTCCTAGATATTATGGAGATTTTTTTCAAAGATACAGAGATAAATACATTCTTTTTCCATACCACAATGTGAAGTTTTCATTTCTGAGCACAGAAAAGGTTTATCTTATATCTAAAGCTATGTAGTTCTATTAAATCAAATATCAAAGTCATTCACATAGTTGAACTAAAATTCTTAAATTACAATTAGTGCTATTTTTCAAATTTCATATTATGGTATTCTAAGAATATCATAAGTGAATGGGGAAAAATAGAATACAAAATGACTTCTATATCTACTTGACTACTATGTCTGGGCCCCTCCATGCCCCTCCCCCTTCTCTATTCAAGTGAGTCAAAAATTTGCACCTCAGGAAACATGTCTGAGAACTATGCTTGGTTCTGGGGAAAGAATAAGAAATAAGACCAAATTCTGCTAAAGAATATCATAATACAGTATTTTTTATTTTATGTGAAATCTCATGTGTTCACTGAAATCTGAGTGCCTGTGGGTGAGGGGTACAATAACAAACATAGAGGCTAACATCCAGCATTTCAAAGTACAGCAGAGGGAATTTGATTCTAAATGCTAAGGCTACAAAAATCTTAATGTCAGATGTAATATTTGAATGGGAACTTGAATCAGGAATAGGCTATCTTTAGGTTGAGCAAGGTGGGAAGGATTAGGTAACAGCAATAGCTAGGGATGTGAAGATGCATAATATTTTCAGGGGACTAGGGGCAGTTTAAGGCAATATTTGAGGCACGTATTGGCTGTGATACTAGAAACAATTTATTAGTTTCAAAGCTTGAAGGGTCTTAAATTATTTGCTAAGGAATTTTATGTCTATTTTCTAGGCAATTGAGAACCATGTGGGATATTTATAAGGTGATGGACAAACTGATATCTGTGGGGAAGAAAAATCTGATGAGAGTATAAAGGATGGATTGAAGAAAAAAGAAAGAGTGATCTGCGGATAAATTATAATACCATTGCCATAATTCACAGAATAAGATGACTGAAAGTAGTTAAAATGAGAATTGAATATTAAACCGAAAAGATTCCTTGTCATTTATTTGAAAGTTTAATTCAAGTCTGTCTCTAAAATGACCACATCAGTATAAAGACACATAGCTGTTGCTTAAAATTTATCTTCCATTGGTAAATCTTTAGAAGCTCATTTCAAATGAGTACAATTTTCCTTCAATTGACTATACATTAACAATACTCTGTTTTATTACTGAGTGTTGAATGTGTGGAAAGATAGATAATAATGGCTGTCATGAATGCTTCAAAAATATATAGATACTAATAGGTTATTTATTTTATATTAAATAGATTCTTAGGGTTTATTTGTAAGGTTTTATACATTAAAAAATAAGCTTAGAATTACATGTGTCCTTTGATTACTTATGCTTCATTCTGGCAGCTGAAATTAGCAATACACATATTTAGCATTTCTTTTTCATGCTTAGCCTTGCAAACAGCCTTCAGCTGAAAAATCATTTCCGTTAACATCTAGGATTTAGCACACTTCTTGTCTGCAAATGGTTTTGTTGCCTCTTAATTCAGGTAACATTTCCTCTTCACTTTGTTTCTTTGTTTTGCACATGCTGAGGTTCAGTGCTGACAGCAAAGCCCACATCCTAAAACCATCTGTCAGGACCCAGGGGAATCTGTGATCATTCACTGCTTCCTTCTGGTGTAAGATCAATACCACAGTAAGGTATGACTGAATAAATAGGAAGAGAAATTGTATCAAAGAAGGAAGAACAGTTGAGAATACAGTGAGTAACAGAAGAGCAGGGAGGAGCCTTAAGCGGCAGGGTTGTCACTTCGGAGGAGAATTTAACTGAAGAGCATCTGTTAGAAGTGGTGTCATTTAATATTATCTTCCAGATCTGGTTCATAGTTTCTCAAACACTTATTTCAGCATAGGTGACAAATTATATTCAAAAGGAAGGGAAAATTTTAAAAAAGATTTGTTTTTATTCACATGTGGTATTTGCTGTATAGGTTTAGGGTATAGTCAGTAGAACGTTGACTTACGAGATCACTAATTCTAAATGGAACAAAGATAAATGATAAAGGCTTCCAAGACTCAGGAAGTAGGGTGTAAAATGACTTAAATGATAATAAATGTTATTTCTTTTATCCAAAAATACAGTAATTTATTGCAATATTTTAAGATAGTTTTCTAAGAGGGAATATGTAGGGAAGCTCCCCTAACCCCCACTTTCCCTACTGTTCTGTAAGGACAGCTGTCCGCTGCTTCACCCTGGTGTGTCTGGCCTTGAGAAACCTTGAAAACACAGCGTGTTGTACCCATGAGTAAGAAGCTAGATAAGGGCCTTGAAGGCCGGACACCTGGCAATGAAGGCCACATGCATGCATGTCTTTAATATGTATGTAACCATGAATTAGCAGTATAGCAGTATAAGAAGTACAGCTTCGTGCAGAATAAAGTGGCCTCTATTAGCACCCTCCATGACGACTCCTGCAGCCTTCTTTGCTCCTTGCGTTGCCCCAAGACCTCAACGGCAACCCCCGGAACCCTACAGAATACTAAAATCTATCCAATATTTATTTTAAAACAGCATGCTAAATATTATGTATTTAAAGATCCCATATTTTCTTCATTCTTTTTTAACCTTTCCCTGGAGCATAGTTAGAATTCTTGGTTTAACTTAATTAATTCTCCTCTTCAGAGCCAAAAATAAGTTCCTATTTTCTTTCTCTTTACCCTATTCTACATGTAATTGGTCATTTTCCTTCAATAAGGAATACTTTAACGAGAGTGAACAACATGTTCCAATATGGTTGTAAGTGACTCTATAATCTTCTTAGGCCATATTTTCTGGTGAATCTTGCAGGCGCTGAAGGCTTTTAGGATAGGACTGCACATAACATAACAGCTCTTTATAACACTACAAACGTGCTATGGCAGTTTGTGTGCTTTTGTTGGTGCGCACCTACAAGCAATACGGTACCAAATGTATTAAGTCAAATAATACATGGTTTCCTTAAAAACAATTTGTACTCAGACTCACTGTGTTTTAGTGTGAAGGATACAATATCAATTATTTCTAACAAAGTTACTACATGACATAAACTATGTCAAGTATTATCTGCTTCATATTGTAATGGTATAATTTCATAAAATGTGTCAGATTTTTATAATTCCAAGGAATTTAAACATAAATTTTAATTAGTAAACATTTGGCTGCATTCTCAGAATGTGAGATAAATGTAGATTATTCTTCATTCCTTGGATGTCACAATTGTTTTGATTCTACAGATTCTCAGTACTTTCTTAGAATTCAATGCCATCACTGTTGAGAATAATGAAGTGACTGCAATGGAGCAAGGAAATAGAACATAATCATTAGACGCAGAGGCCCTGGACTCAGACTTCTGACGTTTAAATCTTGGCTTTAAGCCATATTAGTTCTGTGTGTCTGCAGACAGATTACTTGATCTCTTTAGTTTCACTTTAATCAATTATAAAATAAAGATAATATTACGAGTTACTCCATTGTACTGTTGCAATGCTTAATAACAGTATTTCTCAATGTAAGTTTTTGACACAGCACCTAACCCATGGTAAGTGCACTCTCCCCCTCAAAAAGAGTTTGTATCACAAATATAATGAGTTCTGCATCACTGGACTGGTTTGGTTGAAATAGAAACAAACAAACAAGTTCTGATTTAATTAATCAAAGGTTAATTCTGAAATATATTTTTGTTTTACCAGAGGTTTTAATATGTAATTATCAGAAAGTGATTTAGGAATCCATTGTAGATTGGAATAATCCATTAAACTAATGTACAGGTGTGATTACTGCCAGAATAATGATGATTAACAAACCACTCTAAAATTGTATGCCTTTGTGCCTATATCCCTGAGAAAATCAAATCACTCTGAAGAGCTTAGTACCCATGCATTCTTCAATTTTTCATCTTCTTTTAGGTGAATAGTCTATGTTCATTGCAAGGCCAGAATCTCTACATGGACATTAGATCCTATTACCTCTTAAAGAGCCCAAATCCAACGACGTCCCTCTCATTTCTGCATAACAGTGGTTCCCGTGTGCTTCATCTATTATTCCTCCCATCTGAAAACACAAACAAACCAAATTCCAAACCCAACCCCAGGCCTCTGTAGACTCCCCACTAGCACCGCACTTAACTGTCCTGACAGGTACCCATCATCAATGACTTCAACTTTTCTCCTCTTCTTTTCTCTTGAACCCACTTATCTACCCTTTATTTCTTTGCCTACTTTTTCCTCCATAAAATACTATCAGATTAGACTAAAATTTAAATTTATTTTCCTTCTTCTTGCCCATTTCTCTGCCATAAAATGAAAGATGCACAGTAGAAAACATCTTTTCTTCACTGCTGTATTTTCCACTTTTAGAATATTATCTGACAAATGATATACATGTAATAAATATTTGTTGATTGAACGAATACGTGAAAGTTTAGAGAACTTATAAATGAATTGTGACATAAAATGAATTCCTTATAAAGGAAGTTGAACAGGACAGTTCACAGTCCAGAATAATAGTTTAATGTGTAAATGAAAACAATGTTATGATCCTTACCTCACACAAAATACCAAATTTAACCCTAAATGAAGTACCCAGCTCAAAAAGAAAAGAACAAGAGAAAATAGAGAACAGTTCTTGAAAATTTTTGTCTAGTGAGAATTTTTCATTCAAAAAAGACAAATGTATGCACTTAAAAATTTAAAAAATTGTTATAAGGAAATGTAAATTACCATAAAAGAAAATACTGATAGATTTGATTACATGAAATATACGCATGTGAATATTCATGAATACATATAATATGCAACTGTATAGTATAATCAAAATTAAAACTAGATGTATGTTCAATAATTTAAGGGAAGACACTAAACATCAAGAGATAAATTGGTAATTGACATTAACAGATAAGTTAGGGACATATCTATAAAATAATCCCAGAAAGGGGTTGCTCAGAATGTAAATTTTTGGAATGCCTCTTTGGAAAACAAATTATCTATATTTATTACAAGACTGTTTCACTGTATTCTTACCAGTACTGAATGTTCCTAGGAAAGTATGCACACTTATGCATGTGCACACACATACACACAAATATCATTTTAATCTGAAAGTAGATTATAAAATTATTTTAATAAGCATTTAATTATTATAAGAGTATGGTATTTTCTGTTTATACTCATTTGTGTTTCATTTTACAAATTATTTCCTTCATATGCATGACTGTTAAACTCTAGTCTTTTACTTATGAGATTAAGAGTCACATTTATAAGTCTTCTGGGTGACATTCCTTGAAGGGGCCCATGGTATCGCAAACAAAACATGTTTGTAAACTGAGGTCATTGTTTCTGTCAATGTTTGTTGCCCCCAATTTTTGAAATATGTCTTAATGAGATCTCCATTTTTACAGTGATCCTTATTCACAACCTGGAGTGGTATTTCATCCCTGCCTCTACATAAATCAGCTAACATGTCCTGTCATTTCTACTTTTAAGCTTTATCCCTTCTGCCCGCACACCTGCTTTGCCCTACGCAGCTTCTCATTACCGTGGGGTTCTCATCATTGCTTGGAAGCTCTTCCCTACTCCTACTTGGTCTCGCTCTGATTTGTCCTGCATATGTTTGTGAGAATGATGCTTCTAAAGGGCACATGTCATCATTTACTTCTCTTGTTTATAAGTCTTAAACATTGTCTTATTTCCTAACTTTACCCTCAATGTTCCACACATGTGGTAAGAGTTGCCAACCTCAAACGTCAAGGATATACCTCAAGAATAAACATCTCAAATTCAGTCAGTTAATTGGTTGTAGAAGTTTAGGGGTGCCCGGGAGGAGTACTGTTTGGTGATCTCAACAAAATTCTTAAAATGTTAGGGTGAGGGTTAGGGTTAGGATCCCCCCACACATGGCCACCTGCCTACCATCTGGAGCCCTCTCCACTGACAACCCGGTCTCTCTTGTTTGGTTTATCTTCTCCTCTTCCCCTTCCCAAACCAGTCTTGTCTCTAGAACTTTATTATCTATACATGTATAACAATCACTGACTTTGGCAAAAGTTAGAAGTGTTAATTTCTGAATTTATATTTTTAATGTTAAAAACTTTTAAATTGCTATAATGCATTCAGCTCTGCAATCTTAATTGGTTCTGTAGTCAGCTTTGGGGCCAGAGGGGCCGGGTGGCCTTCCTGTGGAGAGGTGATCCCTCAGCATTCTGAGGAAAATGGAACTCAGGGTCATTTGTTAACATTTTCAGGGCTTAGGGCACAATTCCACATGGAAGTTCACATACATACTTGTGCCCTTCTTTATTAATTTGCTTCACAAATTTTATGTGGATCTTGTTCTTTAAAGATTATCTTACTTCTTCATTTAAGCCTCCCCCCACTGATTTGCACTTTCATATTTTCATCCTACCTTATGCATTATTCTGTCAGGACTTATTCACAATGACATGAAGGCTTAAAAATAAAATATGTGTTCAACATTTCAACTTTGAATATGTTGCTATAAAAGTGTAAATTAACTGAAAATATTATACAACAAAAATTACTTTATCTGTACTTTTTCCATTTTCTTCTTAAATTATTAAAATTAAGATTACCTGTTAATATTAAAAGGCATTATAAATTAAAATGAAATAATTGCATAAAGCTAATTTTATTTTATATATTCAGTTAAATGTCATTAAAGATCTTATCAAAACAACTACTTCCAATTCTATACCTCAGTTATCTAGTTGACAGTATAAAGAATGGTGATACATATCATGAATGTTATGTTTATAGCACGTATACAATATCAAGAGTAAGATTGTTTAATATTACAAATGTATACCAGCCTCCATTTGCCACTGTTGTGAAAATCATTTCTAATTCATGAGTTTCTCTGAAATCACAAATGGGAATATCAAGATAAGCAAGAAAACAGATGTTTAGAATTACTGGGAATCAATACCTAATTATGCAAGAATCTATTGCATTCAAGGCTGTCTGAGAAGGATTTGACAAGTTAATTAATTTGTCTTTCCTCTTACCTAAGCACATCCATCACTCAAATCCTATGTACATTCTGTATCAATATCTATCACTAGCATTGACAGGAATACAATATAAACACTGCATGGCACTCAGAGGCAGTTCTATTTTATTTTGAGGTCATGGGGCTCTTGTCCTCTTTAGAGGGCTTTTCCTGATGACCTGAAGGCGCTATCACTGTGACGGATGTCAGCTTTTACAGACGGTGCTCTGCCACGCGCTGGGGGCCACACTCTGTGAATGAGACTCCTGCGTGTTCTTTAACAAATGTATTTTTCTGTTTGTGCATATGAAATGCTCCCTCAGAAATTCTGGACCTCTCTTGCTGGAGTATAAAAGCGGTGTCAATATAAGCAATCCATAGGTACCACAGAACCTTTGGATGTCATACTAATTCTTCCTGGTAACTTCATGGCCTTTATGAGTTCTAAATTACATAAGAAAAAAATCAACTTTTAACTTAAAATAAATTTCAATGGAAGCCACGTAAAAAGTACCTATAGCTTTTCCTGATAAATAGTTACCTATGATAGCTGGGGTAGTCAGAAAAGAAAAAGTATCAGTTACCTGACTAAAGTTCCTTTGATTTCAACTTCTTCAATTTGTGTGCTCAGTAAATCTAATCCTCTCAGGTCCTAACTTGTGTCTCTACTCCATTTGGAGTCCATAGTCTATTGCTCACTATCAAAAGTGAATCTTGTGAGCATTTTAATTCTTTCGTTTTTCTCTTCCCTCCATCTGTCTTATTTGTGGAGAAACCCCAACTGACTTCCTTCTCCAGGTAGGCTTGTAGGCAGGTAAGCAACTGGGAAAAACAACAACGGACACACTGAACATGGACCAGGCTTACTTCACCAACCAAAAATGTCAGGTCGGCAAACAACCCGGCCCTACCCATTCCCTTCATGTTTGCCTCCTCGCTCTGCACGGCAACCGCCTCACATTTCCTCTTTCCCCGAGCATTACAAATCCCCTACTTTTCTCCTTGAACAATGGTGAGATGATCAGGGGAAGGGGACAAGGGTCATGCCATGGTGAAGTCTACTTAGCCTGTGAAAAAGGCTCAGTTTATTCTTTAACTTAACTTGTATGCTGTTCTTCCAGTCGCCTTGATCAGTGAAGTATCATGGCAGCCAGGACGGGACAGATCTCCAGATTGTAAATAAACCCGCTTTGGTAAAGTACGCTGGCACCCAGATCAACACAGTCACCTAAATAACCCTATTTGTAAGACAAAACTTAAAAGAAATTACTACCCATCTGTATACATCATGCCTTATACTGACCGCTACCGAAAAGACCCCATAAAACTCCAAACCCTTCAACTGTACCTCTTTTCTGAGGTTCCCCACATTCCCTGTTAGAGCACATACTCTGCTTAAATGAAACTTCCTTGCTGCATAAGTCTATTGCACTTTGTCTGTGAATTCTTTTTTGAGGCAAAGACAAGAACTCACCAGCATCCACCACCAGTGGTGTCTTCGTCACTTTTCTATTTCATGCAACCTACGAACCTTTGGTACAAGTCTTTTCTCTCTCTGTTTTAACTGATGAGTAGGGGAGCAGCTGCAGGAACTTCTGAGTAGGAAGGGGCTGGCCTCTCCCGTTGCCTGGGTGACCCAGCTGGAACTGCCGCCCTCCAGTCACATTCCTTAGCAGCCCGCCCTAAAGTCTCCTTTCCTTTGCTTTGGGGAGTTCTCAGAACATTACCTTACTCCACCCCGTGCTCTGCAGTCCCCTCAAATTCTAGGGTGGTAGGGACATAGTTCCCACACTGTGCAGATCAAGCAGATATTGGACACCAGGTGACAATGGCTATAGGAGTTGGCAAGGGATTTGCCCTATGCCAAGCAGGAGTTCAATGAACTTTCCTTTTCTTCTGTTGTTTTTCCTTGCTTTCTACCAGGTGCGTGGCTGCACAAATAAAAGGGTCACTTTTCCTGGCACTAGGCAACTCTTAAATTTGCCACTACTTTCACCTGAACGGATTCCTTTCTTACTTGCACTCATTTGACCTGTTCAGGAATTCTTTCCCTTTCAGATTCAAGAGCCCTCCCTCCCCTGTCCAGGGTGAGGTTTCGCCTAGCCAGCAGGAGAGACCTACCCAGGTGGGACAGCAAAGCAGCAATCGTCTTGCCTTATGTTTCTAAGAAGAGAAAAATCATATGAAGCCAATGTTTCATCTCACTGATAGCAAGCAAGCTCAGCCCTCTGTCCTGTTACACTGGACAATTTGCACCTGCTTTAAAATCCTTGCACCTATCTGCATCCCAATCCCTTCTGCTGTTTCAGGGACTTTTTATCTGTAACTTCCTCTGTAACAGTCTATAGAGTTTCAATTTTACTCATGCTACTGGATCAATCCCATCATATGTCAATGTGCTTTAGTGTCTTCCACCATGAAACAAGAGAAAATTAATTTTCCCTTTGCCCTACATCACCTTTTAATTACAACTCTTTTTTTGTAGGTCTGTAGTGCAGGAGTTCAGCTCCTGGCAGGTTCATGCTGGAGTCAGCAAGACCGGAAAATGACAAGGCTATAGGATTCTTACCCAGCTTTTATTCTCCAGGTGGCAGATGGAGCGCTGAGATTACATCCCCTGCATCGGCATGCAGCAAGCCTGCCACCCACAGTCTGCACAGAGCACTGGGCAGAGGTCCTTACGCAGCCACACGCAGAACAGCGATCTGCTGCCCACCACTACCCAAGCCTGCTCAGGCACGAGGTCACGATGCATGCATCCTGTGAGGAGTCATGGGACAGCATAGCGTGTGCCAAGTGGGCAAGTAGGTTGTTACATAATGTTATATAATGTTTTAATGACCTTCCAGGGGCCAAGGGCAGCCTGCTGCAAAATGTGACATTGTGACATGTGAGCTGCAACAATCAGGACCTAAAACTCAGAAGGACATTGACCTTCCCCCCCCACTCCCCATCCCCTTACTGCATAAAAAGAATTTGGGTGGAGGAAATGCTCCAGGAGATCTAGCACCATATATAATTATGCTATAATGTAACCTAGGTGTGGTAGACAGGGAGGGGTGTGGCCAAATCCGTCAAATCTCCTCTCTGTACCCCACTGCTCCTGCGAGGCCCATCAAGTGCTCATTTACACATATTCTCCTTAATAGTCCTGTGAATTGCTTCACTTTTCCTTTGAAGTCTCAGACCCCCGCCCCTTTCCTTGGTTCAGAATGACATAAATATCTCATTGTCCCTGACTGTCTTTGGAACCCAGGTCTACGGCTTCCCCATATGTATGTAATTAAACTTTTTTTTCTCCTGTTAATCTGTCTCATGTCAATTTGATTCTTAAATAAGCTAGAAGAAACTCGAGGGGTAAAGGAATTTCTTCCTCCCCAACATCTCCCTACCACTCTAGAGTTGTATACTATCTAATTTATTACTTGATATATATATAATATATATACATATATATATATTATATATATATTTGGATGTCTTATAAGTTCAAACTTATTCTTAAAACAGAATACTTAAATTCAACTTTCATGTACATACACAGAAACTGCCTCTTTTCCTTTCAGAGAATTACGGTGTAATATACACAGTCTATAAGCCAAAAAATGTAGGACTTTTTCTTCATGTGTTCTGTGATACTGTAATCTATAATAAAAAATGTTTTTTGTTCTCTGTCCCCATTTCTGGGGACACAGTTAAGCTCCTAAAACCATTGATGAGAGCCATAAAAGTATCTTTTCTTATGTCAATGGATGACTTTTGGAAAGCAAGTAAGGATGGGGCTGGTTGCCATAGGAGCCCACCATGATTAGAGGCTTGGAGCTTTCAGTCCCATGCCTGACATCGGAGTGGAAAGAGGGGCTGGAGATTGAGTTCAGTCACAGTGGCCAATGACTTAATGAACCATGCTTATATAATGAAGCCTCCATAAATCCCCAAAAGGACAGGGTTTAGAAAGCTTCCAGGATAGTGAACACATAGGGATGTGGAGGCAGGGCCACTCAGAGACTGCGTGGAAGCTTCAGCCCTTTCCCAATGGCTTGCACTTTGTATTTCTTCCATTTGGCTTTTCCCGAGATATATACTTTATTAATAAACTGGTAATCCTGTAAGTAAATGTTTCTGTGAGTTATGTGAGTATTCAAGAGAGGTAATGGAACCAAGGAAGGTGTAGTTAGAAGTACAGGTATACTTGGCTTTGCCAAGGTGTCTGTAGGCCTGGGAGTTACCGGACTAAGACCCTAACCTAGGGCAGCTGGTCTCCATGTAGTGTCAGCATTGAGTAGGACACTGTGGGGAAAGTGGAAGTCCCGACGGCCAGGATCCTCACCTGACCCTAAATTACTTGATGATGGGACTGGCCTGCTGCTAGGCTACTGCTTCCACATCCATATATAAAGAGCTCTGCCCAGTGCTCTGGGAAGAGGCAGAGACAAAGGAGGGCTACAGACCTGCAGACTGTTGGATGCAGACGTAATTCTAGTGCTCAACCTATCACCAGGAGAAAAGCTGGATAGTAAACCCTTTTATCCCAAGAATGTTCCATTATAATTCCTCAGTCTCACTGAATCCGTAGTGAACTTGCCCAGGGCTGAAACCCACTGGCAAGACAGACACTCAACTGGTATAAGAGCACTGCTCAGTGCTGTGGAAACTCCCCTTTACCACATACATACACACACACATCCAGAACCGGATACTTTGAATCCTTACCTTAGAATCTCTATTTCCATTTCATCAGCATCACTACATTCATAATGTATATGAAAACAGTCCAGTTTCTTCTACCTGTATTACTACTATACTGTTTGAAAACCAATCATTTCTCATTTGAACATTGCAAAAGGCTCTGTATACTGGCTACTCAGATCTACAGCACTGGCAGACATCTCCTAAAAGAATGTTAGAAATGCAGAATTTTAGACCCTGAATCAACACTACTTAATCAAAATCTGCACTTTAAAGATATCCATCCCCATGTGATTTGTGTGCACATTAAAGTCTGAGAAGCCCTGATCCATAATCTGATTCCTGCATATCTCTCAGAGATCATTTATTATACTTCATCCATGGCCTAGGATGGCTTCTTCCCTAGCTCACCCCATTCTTTCTCTAGCTAGTATATTTGTAGCGGTTGCATTCATTGCCTGTGATGCTTTCCCATAAGTAGCAGTGGCTGGATCCTTCTTTGCCATTCAGGTGTTTGGCTAAGTATTACTTCCTGAGAGTCACAGAGTACAATTTTCAATAGGCCTTTCAGATTTCTGCAAGTCTGGAATGCAGTTTTGTTCCTATCTTTTCAAGGATGGTTGTATAGTAAATAGCTGTGCAATACAGAGAGGTGCTCCGTTCTGGAGCAGAACACAGATTTGTTCACCATCCGGGAAAAAAATAAAGGTCGTGCTTCCTCTTTACAAAGGTTGGGCAGATTCACTAGCAGCCCATTTTGAAATAATCTGGGTGTCCCAAACTTTAATCTCTCCCGTTATGCCACAGTCCCACTGTGAGTGTGGCCTCTGACTGCTGTGTCTAAGTCATCGCCCTTAGGACTTGGGAGCAAAGGGAACTGATATAAACAGAAAGCTTATGCTGCTCCTTGCGTTTGAAGAATAAAACCCTTGGCCTTCTCCCATTATCCGGGAAACAAATGGACTTTAAGAAAGAAGAAAAATCTGATAGGGGCTGACTGAAAAAGTAGAACATCACATCTCCATGGGAATAACTAGTGTAGCAGCTTGCCTGAGTTTACCTCTCAGAACCTTGCTTCCTTAACAACAAACAAAAAAACTCAAATTAATTGAGATACAGTACTTGGGAGGTACTTTTCTTTCCATATACTTAGAACATCTCAAATGTTTTTGAACAGTTAAACAATACTGTTTGGATCATTCTTTTGAATTGTTCTCCAATATTGAAACTAAAATATATAGTTAAAGTACATCAAATTATAAAACATGAAAAAAACACCAATCATTTTTTACTTCATTATTCTGCCTGAGTAGCTTCATGGTTCTGGAAAGACAGTCACTCTTTATTCCTTAAGAGCTTTGAAATGCCTGGAAGACAATTTTATAATGAATTATGTGGCCAAGTTCCATACTGAGCTTTTGAAGATGAAAAGCTCATTATTTCAACATCTCAATTAATAGCATTTCCCAACTATGAAAGCAATAGTTATTAAATTTGTAGCATTATCTTATTACTACAATAATTTGAGGTATATTTCTTTAAGTGATGTTCTGGCATATTTATTCTATTCATTAGGTCTTTTAAGAATTGTGGTAAGAGAGTGTGAGAAAGCTCACATCAGGAAAATGATTCATAGAGAACTAAGACAATAAATATAATAGGAATTGTTTTAACTTGAGGTCAAATTATATGTTATTTTATATAGGTTGACTAACATTAAAAATAGTGTCACTGGATGAAAAATTCAAATTGAGCTACAATTACAAATCAAGGGAGAAAATGGTTTACTCACATTATTTAGGTACTTAAATTTCCAATATTGTCGGTGTGAGTCACCAGTTAGATATATCTAACATACTACTAAAATCTCAGTGTATCATAATAAAGTCAAACATTCAGAATGAGGGAGGGTCATAGTTCTGTTCTGCTCTTTACTGATCAGCCATACATGGTAATTTATTCAGTTTTAGACTTTTCAAAATCATCAAAGAATGGATAATGGGATTAAAGATATGTATCCTGTACAAGAGAAAACTCATGATTGTCTTTAAACATGTAAATAATTGTCATGTGGAAGCTGACTTGTTTTGCGCTCCTGGCTTGAGTTTCTGATAGAGCAGTGAAGGAAGAAAATTTTGAGAAAGTGACATTTTATCAGAGACTTGAACCATGTAATAGAGTGAATCATATAAAGATCTAGATTATCAAGAGCATTATAGGATAAGGGAAAAGCAACTTAAGGCTAAAATGAAAAGTAAGTAAAGAAAAAAAGCAAAATTTTCAAAATTTTTATACACACAAAATACACTCTGCATATAATATGCGTGTGTGTCAGTATTACATCAAGTATATACTTTGAATTTATTGGTGCTCTTAAAAGCCCTTTGTCAAAGAAGCCTTTTGGCAGTTATTATAATATTAAATCCTCACCCCCACTAATGTGCTTACTATCTGTCAACATAAGATGATACAGAAACACTGACTGTACTCTCTGCTCTACTACTATCCCCGTGACCAATTTATATTATGATTGAGGATTTTTGTGTCCCTTTATCCCCCAAACTCTCCCCACCTACATACCCTAGCTTCTTCCTCATGTTTACCATGAGTCACTTCTCAGTGTCTATGAGTCTACTGTTGTTTTGTTCATTCTGTTTTGCTTTGTTTTTATATTCCATAAATAATGAAATCATATGGTCTGCCTGGCTTATTTCACTGAGCATAATACCGTCTAGATCTTTCCATGTTTTTGCAGATGGAAGGATTCTATTTTTTTATGGCTGAATATATAGGTATCTTTACCCATTCATCTACTGATGGACACTTAGGTTGCTTCCATACCTTAGCTATTGTAAATAATGCAGCAATAAACATAGGGTGCATATATCTTTTTGAATGGAGATTTTGTTTTTTCAGGTAAATTCCTAGAAATGGGTGGAAAATCTGAAAAGACATTTCTCCAGAGAAGAAATACAGATGGCCACCAGGCACATGAAAATATGGTCCACATTGCTAATCATCACAGACATGCAAATCAAAACCACAATGAGATGTCACCTCACACCAGTTAGAATGGCAGCGTTAGTAAGGATGTGGAGAAAAGGGAGGCCTCCTACACTGTTGGTGGGAATGTAAATTGGTACAACCACTGTGGAAAGCAGTATGAATTTCCTCAAAAAACTAAAAATAGAAATACCATTCGATCCAGTAGTACTGATTTATTTCTCAACTACATTATTGTCAATAAATATTAATACTTGGTTTAACTAAAAATTATATGGAATGATCTCAGAAATATTTTTCCATATCTATTTAGGAAAAATAATTGTGACATAAATTAATGTTCTTTGTGTATCAGTAAGACTTTGGAAATCTTAACACAGTAAAAATTTCAGTTAACTATTCAAAAGCAAATGATCTGCCTTGCAAATATTTCTTTTGTCAAGTTCTGGTTGATAAATTATCACTGATTTTGCCATTTCACGTCATTGTTATCTTGTATTCTAACTTTCTATTATTTATCTAACATTTTGTCTCAAGTTTTTAGCAGATTGCTTTAGGATAATTTTCTTATATAGATGTCAATCATGTTTTTATGGTCCAAATGGCTGTTTTATTTGTTATAAATTCCTGATAAAAAGAATCATAAATATGTAACATCAGGTCATTGTCATCTTTTAAGAATTACATTTTAAATTTTGTAGATGAGCTGGGGAGAAAAAACAGAGCAAAGGAAGCCAATACGTCAAAAAGTTATATTTTTCTAAAATAAATATCTGCTTAAAATTGTGATATTTTGCCAAGTATATTTCATATAGTACCAATTTGCTTATCACAAATTGATAAGTAGGGTATGCATTATTATGCTGATTTTGAAAAGTTTGAAAATTGATATGAAAACATATCAATAGACATTGACAACTTGTAAAATTTGAATAGAAGAGTAAGACTTGTATCTGAGGTCTTCCGCTGGCTCAAGTTACTCTAACTTTTAGACAACCACTTAACCTAAAAAGTTTTGCAGCCAAGTTGAAGAAACTGCTCAATTAATAAAAATGAGAAGTTTAACAGATTAGATTTAATAATGGTAATATATACAAGCAAATATATTCCTCCTCAAAATTTCAGTAGTATCTGACTACGTAAGCTTTCTCTTGTATTTGAGAAGACATGCTAGAGATGCTCTAGTTTTCAAGATGCTAGATATTCACCAGCTTCCTTCAGTTCTTTCTTTTTTCCCCAGTTTTCTTACTGTTCCATCTTGTTATTCTCCAGTTAGAGGGTTCTGGACCTGCTTCTCAGAATGCATCTACTCATTTAAAAATGCATTTGCCCTCACGGAATAAAAAATCAGATACTACAAATCAATCCTCTAATATTTGTTTCCAAGACGGACTCAGTCCCCACAATTCAGACTTTACTCTCAGCAGGACAAGTCTTCTGTAAAGATATGTGTAGGTATGTGGGGGATAGAAACTAGAGAAGCTGAAACCATTCGCAATAACAGTGTTGGAAAATGTAGCAAGTCAAATAAAGTACAACAAAAGTAAAGTTTATCAGAATTGAAGAAATGACTTTGTTTAACTATTATGGCTATTAGATAAAACTTTGAAGACCTTTTTAAAAAGCTTATGTTAAGTTTTTTAAAATTTCAAGATGGTTTCAAGACTTTTTGTATACACTTTTGAAAAGACAGGGAGAAGAGAATAAATAAAACAGCAGAAGGTGAAGGAGTGAGGGACACTGTCACTAAGAGGAAAGGACAAAAGAGCAGCAATATACCATATCCATAAAAGCAGCATAGTGATTTATTTATTTTACTTCCATAACCCCACCACCTGCAAAAGTGGCTGCTGCACTAGAGCTGTTCAATAAACCTTTGTTAGGAAAAAAGTGAATGAATAAATAGAACTGCAAAGGAGTTCTACTAACATAGGGAGTGTATCTGTTTTATATTTCTACTCTCAAGAACAGTGGCTTTCAAACTTTTCAGGCTCCAGAATCTGTTAAACTTGAAAAACAAATTTTTTGAAGACCCAAAAGAGCTTTTGTTTATATTTAGTATACATAATTGTTTACTGCTTTACATTTTCAGTATCTTTAATGTATGTCTTTCCAAATAATTGTGGATATTTTTCTTCGATGCTACACCAAAACATAACAAATGGAAATTTCTTAAAAGTTACTTTCACTGGAATCTGAACATATGATTATGAGCTTGTTGCAATGTGCGACACTAAAATCCACTGGACTTATTGGATTTTGAATGGACATTTTATCCATGCGTGATTGTGTAACATAATACATTGGTCATTTGGAAAATGCTGGCTCTTTGGATTATGAAAAATATGTGTGAATGTTGACACATTTTATTATACAAAAAAATACATTTGTTAGTTTTCTCATCAGAAAAATATTTAAGCGCTGGAAAATGTCAAGTCAGAGTGGTAGACACAAGTACCTATTTGTATTTCCAAAATTCTAATGCTTGCTCTTATGCTCAAATAAAGTTATTTTCCTTCAAGTGTCAGACTAACTTACTTCATTTTTGAGAAAATGTATAAAAATACCTAAGTCTGCATAACCACAGTTTGTCTCTAGGTCATTCTTTTAAGCAAAAATTGTGGTTTATTTGAAAAATTGACTAATTCAGTTCCAGAATCACACAGGTACTTTCGCTGAAAGCCAGAGTTATCTTTTGATGTGTACCACAAGTATTTTTTAAGCACGTTTTAATTTTATATATTTTCACACATAATATTAAAAATGTACACCCACTATTACCAGTATTTAATAATGTTAATGTTTATTTCTTCATTGAAGACGAAAACTGACTTGTGTTTCTTTTTTTACAATAAGCATTTGCTAGTGAAAAACACAATCACCGCTAGAAGTGGTTAGTTCCACTGCCTTAACTTGTTTTCATTTTATCCAAAATACAGTCCAAAAAGAATTTCTCTAACTGTAATTAACTGTTAAATTTTATTACTATAAACAAAACAAAACAGCATCTGGCAAAAGCTTAAGTTATGTGAAAGAGTATGTGTTTTCAGTTTCTTGACCAGATTGGACTGGGGTTGATTGTCGTCTGTCTATGTCTCAGGCAGTGTTTTGTTGCTTTGGATTTATTCTTTCAGGCTCATTGATTGTGCCAATCATGATTATGTTATAGGAGTGACCCCTTGTTATCAGTTACAATTCTAGCATTGACAGGGCAAAAATAAACCACAGAGCATAAGTTAATACATATGCCTGGGGAGTATGCAGGCCTGGTGTTTATGAAGCATTCTTTGAGTATTAAGTGATATTATTGATCTCATATTAACTATTTTTAATTAAAAATGAATGTGCAAACTATCTTAATGACAGATTTTTTTTTAATATCATATTGCAACTGGGCTAGCTTGAGCTATATGCCTTTTACTGTTAAGAAAAAGTGAAAAGCCTCACTCTGGAATATAAACTGCTGGCCAAGTGACAAAGAGAATGGAAAAGTTGGAGTCCGTTAACCTTTGTGGAGTTTGCATGAGGATATATAGAAATCTAATCTTTATTTCATGTGATCATACTTTTGTGTTTCTGTTAATTGCATTGTAACTAAAAATTTCTAACATGAATTTTTGAATGAATTAACACAATAAATATTCATTAAGAACATGATTAAGGAGAAATAAAACAATATAAAACAGCAAAACCCTTTCGTTCTTGCTATAGGCTGAGTGTTTATGTCCACTCAAAATTCGTATGTTGAAACCTGATGTCCTTTGTGATGGTATTAAGAAGTGGGCCTTTGGGAAATGAATAGATCTTGAGAGTGGAACCCTAATGAGTGAGATTAGTACACTTTTAAATGGGGCCTAGAGGAGCAGGGAAAACGGCAGAGGAGGAGGTTCCTGAGCTCATTTTCTCCCTCAGGCACACCAGGGCTGCAGCTACATATAATGCATCTCCCTGAAGATGACCCGAAGACTAGCAGAACAGACTTCCACAGCTAGAGACATAAATAAAAAGCCACATCAAGAAGGGCAGGAGGGGCCCAGACCCGCAGAACAGCAACCCGCAGGCAGGAGGGCTAACACAGGCATGGAGGTCCTCCTTGAGGAGCAAGGGGACCGAGCCCCACACTGGGCACCTCTGGCCCTGGGAGGCTGCGTCAGGGAGATGTGGTCTGGCTTTGAAAACCAGTGGCGCTTAACCCCAGGAGAGACAGAGGGCTATACGAAACTGAGACTACATTTTTTAAAGGCATGTGCACTATATCACTAAGACTGAGACCCAGCCCAGAGGTAGCAGTTTGAAAAGCAACTGAGTTTATACATGAAAGACATTTACTGACTAATTTCAGGGTGTGCGCCAGAGGAGCAGCTCTACAGGAACTTTCTCAGGGAATGGCCATGCTTGTGGGCACTATTTTTTCTTGCCCTCCTTCAGCCTAGCTGGCCTGGTGTGCTGGCAGGCACCAGCCTGACATTCTTCATGCACCTTGCTAGCCCCATTCTGCCTGCCCTGGTGATCTCTTGCAGACCCACCAAAGAAGTCACCATGCCAAAGTAATTCCTCTTCCAGGAGAATAAGGAAGCTATCCTAATTGCCAACATGGCCCGCAGCAGTGACAATGGGGCTTCTCATCCAGCCACCCCAACTAAAGAGTGGGAAGAGGACCTAATAGATATTTATCCAAAGACGTACCTGATGGCCAACAGACACATGAAAAGATGTTCAGTATCACTAATGGTAAGGCAAATGCAAATCAGAACCACAATGAGATATGACCTCATATCAGGCAGAATGGCTTAGTTTCAAAAAGATGAGAAATAACAAGTGTTGTCAAAGGAGGCGGAGAAAAGGGAACCCTGGTGCCCTATTGAAAGGAATGTAGATTGGTGCAGCCACTACAGAAAGTTCCTCAAAGAATTGATACGGCAAACAAACTAATGATTCACTTCTGGGAATTTACCCGAAAGAAACGAAATTGAAAAGGTATATGCACCTCTACATTTATTGCTGCATTATTTACAATAACCAAAAAATAGAAGCAGCTTAAGTGTTTATTGATAGATGTATGAAAAAAGGATGTGGTATATGTACACAATAGAATAGCATATAACTTAGCCACAAAAAAGAATGAAGAACAACATGGTGGACCTAGAGAGTATTATGCTAAGTTAAATAAGTCAGACAGAAAAAACAAACACTGTATGATTTCATTTATATAGAGAATCTAAAAAACAAAACAAGCAAACACAAACACAGACTCATTAAATACAGAGAAGAAACTGGGGGTTGCCAGAGGGGAGGAGGATGGGGGATGGGTGAAATAGGTGAAGGGGATTAAAAGTTACAAATTTCCAGTTATAACATAAACAAATGATTGGGATGAAAAGGACAGCATAGGGAATATAGTCAATAATACCATAAAACACTTATATGAAGACAGATGGTAACTACACTTAACATGGTAAGCATTTTGTAGTGTATATAATTGTCGAATCTCTAGGTTGTATACCTGAAACTAGTATGTCAACTATACTTAATAAATAAATAAGGCCTTAGCAGGCTCCCTTGCTCCTTCTGCCATGTGGGGACACCATGACAAGCTGGCAGTCTACAACAGGGAAGAGAGCTCTCACCTGAATCATGCTGGCGTGGTGATCTTAGGCTTTCAGTCTCCAAAACTGTGAGAAGTAAATGTTCATGTTTATAGCCATCCAGTCTGTGGCATTTTGTTATACCAGCGCAAATAAACAAAGACAATTCCTTTTCCCTAAAGCTTGTGTAATCTAGACAGTTTCTCTCCATTCTTATCGCTTTCTCCACTAATAGGCAAGTGACATTTCTCTGTCTCACATACCACCCTTCTCTTGACTTATTATTTAAATTTCTCTTCTTTAATTTCTTCAGAACTTGTTCCATTTAATCTATCTCTTCTTTTAGCTTTTATAGTCGTAAAACTGAATTCAGTTAACTGGGTAGCATATTAAAGGCCTATATTGGAGCAATAAGAGTTTTTACAAAAATTAACTCAAAATGGATTAAAGACAAATGTAAGACCTGAAACTATAAAACTCCTAGAAGGAAACATAGGGGAAAATTCTTTGACATTGATCTTGGCACAGATTGTTTTTAAATGACATCAAATCCACAGCAATAAAAGCATAAATAAAGAAGTGGGACAACAGCACTTAAGCTTCTGTAGAGCAGAACAAATGACCAACAGAATTAAAAGGCAACCTCTGGAATGGGAGAAAACATTTGGAAACCCTGTATCTGACAAAAAGTTAATATATAAAATATATAAGTAACTCATGACTCAATAGAAAAATCACAAATTGGGTTTTACAAATGGGTGAAGGACTTGAATAGACATTTTCTCTACAAAGATACAAATGGCCAACAAATATATGAAAGGTACTCAACATCATTAATCTCAGGGAAATTAAATCAAAACAGCAATGAGATATCATTTCATGTTTATTTGGATGGTTATTATCCAAGAGACAAAATATAAGTGCTGGTGAGTATGTGAAGGAAAGGGAACCCTTGTACGTTGATGGTGGGAATGCATATTGGTACAGCCTTATGGAAAAGAGTATGGGGTTTCCTCCAAAAAATTAAAAATAGAACTACCATATGATAGTGCTCTCCCACTCATGGATATATAGCAGAAGGAATCAAAAACAATATCTTTTAAAAGATATCTGCACACCTATATTCACTGCAGCATTATTCACAATAGCCAAGATATGGAAACTACCTGTGTTCATCAACAGATGAATGGATAATAAAAATGGAATATTATTTGGTCATAAAAAAGAAGGCAATCTTGCCATTTGTGACAATATATATGGAACTTGAGGGCATCAGTCTAAGAGAAATAAGCCAGAAAGAGAAAGACAAATACTGTATGGAATAACTTTTACGTGGAATCTGAAAAAAAACAAAAGGCAAATTCATAGAAATAGAGTAGAATAGCAGTTGCCAGGGGTTGAGGAAAATGAGGAGAAACTGGTGTCAAGAGTTGAGCTAATCTACTCCGTGTATTGCTGCTTTGGCATTCATTTTGTTTGGCCAAAAGGCCTGAGGGGATCCCTAGCCTGACATTATCCCCTCACGCAAGATAACACGTACTAGATAACAGCCCACAGAGTCACTGGTAAATGGAAGTTCCTGATAGGTATATCAAATCATCATCTTATACACTTTATATATAATATCACTTGTCAGTTATAATATCAATAAGAATTAACTATTTTTTTAAAAATAATTTTTACTGTGAACACATTTGGTATGTAACCTATACATAAATATTATAATACGAAGAATATCATAAATTCTGGAAGATAGGTATTAACCACTTTATATAGAGATATAAAATTACCACAAGTCCTCACTAGAAACTATGGGTATACTCACAAGAAGGAAATATTATTTAAAATAGGACTTCTGATTGAATAGGAATTTCAAAAATAATATTTTATGGTCAATATAATTATGGTTAATATGATAGTCTGAGTAAAATAAAAAAAGATTTATTAGGATATCACTGTTAGGAATGCTAAATAAAATAACAAAACCCCAAATGATTACATAGCTCAGCTTGAAAACAAGTAATGGCACAAGGATACAAAGAATATTATACCGTACGTTTATAAAGGTTAAAATAATATATATATATGTATGTGTTTATGTATAGCTTGCATACAAGGACAAGTTCAGAAACCACAGTCATCAACTTCAGGGTAAAGGAGTGTGTATGTGGCAGGATATGATCAGCGATGGGCAGACAGAACGTTTCAAATATACATGAAATATTTTTTTAAGTGAGTTGACATGGATTTCTAATTAATTGAACTTAATCACTTTCACCGTACATTTTTTTCTCTCATGTACCACTTTCCTTCATTATGACCCAAAACTATAATTCTAATAGTATATCTATTTACATCTCCCGCTTCTCTCTCACCATAATCTGTGCCCTCAAAACTCCAAGTCTGCTTGTATTTGACTCTCTTTCCATACCTGCCACCGAGTGCTGGAATGTGCACACATTCAATTACTGAGGAGGACCGCATAGTCTCGCTTAAAATAAAGTAATTATCTCAAACCTCAGTGAAATCTAAGTTCTTCTGTTTATTCCAAATACATTTCTTTACTTAATTCATTTTACTAACCTCCAAAACAATGATGTAATACCTCTACTTCCCATGTTCAACTGATAATTATATTTACTATGAGCAAATAAAGGAAACAATGAAGAGAAGCCCCATATTCCTTGACCACAAAATTTACTTTGTCTCTGCTAAGAACTGTGAAATTTTCTTTTTATATATTTATTTATTTATTTATTTATTTTATTAAGGTATTATTGATATACACTCTTATGAAGGTTTCACATGAAAAAACAATGTGGTTACTACATTTACCCATATTATCAAGTCCCCACTCATACCCCAATGCAGTCACTGTCCATCAGTGTAGTAAGATGCCACAGAGTCACTGTTTGCCTTCTCTGTACTACACTGTTTTCTTTTCCCCGTGATCCCCCACACCATGTGTACTAAATATAATGCCCCACCATCCCCTTCTCCCACACTCCCCACCCACCCTCCCACACCCCTCCCCTTTGGTAACCACTAGTTCCTTCTTGGAGTCTCTGAGTCTGCTACTATTTCGTTCCTACAGTTTTGCTTTGCTCTTATACTCCACAAGTGAGCAAAATCATTTGGCACTTGTCTTTCTCTGCCTGGCTTATTTCACTGATCATAATATCCTCCAGCTCCATCCATGTTGTTGCAAATGGCAGGATTTGTTTCATTCTTATGGCTGAATAGTATTCCATTGTGTATATGTACCACCTCTTCTTTATCCATTCATCTACTGATGGACACTTAGGTTGCTTCCATATCTTTGCTATTGTAAAAAGTGCTGCAATAAACATAGAGGTACATATGTCTTTTTGAATCTGAGAAGTTGTATTCTTTGGGTAAATTCCAAGGAGTGGGATTCCTGGGTAAAATGGTATTTGTATTTTTAGTTTTTTGAGGAACCTCCATATTGCTTTCCACAATGGTTGAACTAGCTTACATTCCCACCAGCACTGTAGGAAGGTTCCCCTTTCTTCGTGTACTCGCCAGCATTTGTTGTTCTTAGTCTTTTGGATTGTGATCATCCTTACTGGTGTGAGGTGATATCTCACTGTGGTTTTAATTTGTATTTCCCTGATGATTAGTGATGTGGAGCATCTTTTCATGTGTCTATTGGCCATCTGAATTTCTTCTTTGGAGAACTGTCTCTTCACATGCTCTGTCCACTTTTTAATTGGGTTATTTGCTTTTTCGGTGTTGAGGCATTTAAGTTCTTTATATATTTTGGATGTTAACCCCTTGTCAGATATGTCATTTACAAATATATTCTCCCGTACTGTTGGATGCCTTTTTGATCTGTTGATGGTGTCCTTTGCTATACAGAAACTTTTTAGTTTGATGTAGTCCCATGAGTTCATTTTTGCTTTTGTTTCCCTTGCTCGAGGAGATGCGTTCAGAAAGAAGTCGTTCATGCTTGTACTCAGGAGATTTTTGCCTATGTTGTCTTCTAAGAGTTTCATGGTTTCATGACTTACATTCAGGTCCTTGATCCATTTTGAGTTTACTTTTGTGTATGGGGTTAAACAATAATCCAGTTTCATTCTCTTGCATGTAGCTGTCCAGTTTTGCCAACACCAGCTGTTGAAGAGGCCGTCATTTCCCCATTGTATGTCCATGGCTCCTTTATCATATATTAAAGGACCATATATGGTTGGGTTTATATCAGGGATATCTAGTCTGTTCCATTGGTCTATGGGTCTGTTCTTGTGCCAGTACCAAATTCTCTTGAGTACTGGGTCTTTGTAGAAAACTTGAAGTTGGGGAGCATAATCCCCCAGCTTTATTTTTCCTTCTCAGGATTGCTTTGGCTATTCGGGGTCTTTTGTGGTTCCATATGAATTTTAGAATGATTTTCTCTAGTTCACTGAAAAATGCTGTTGGTATTTTGATAGAAATTGCATTGAATCTGTAGATTGCTTTAGGCAGGGTGACCATTTTGACAATATTGATTCTTCCTATCCATGAGCACGTGATGTGTTTCCATTTATTGGTATCTTTAATTTCTCTCATGAGTGTCTTGTAGTTTTCAGAGTATAGGTCTTTCACTTCCTTGGTTAGGTTTACTCCTAGGTATTTTATTCTTTTTGATGCAACTTTGAATGGAATTGTTTTCCTGATTTCTCTCTCTGCTAGGTCATTGTTCATGTATAGGAATGCCATAGATTTCTGCACATTAATTTTGTATCCCGCAACTTTGCTGAATTCAGACATTAGATCTAGTAGTTTTGGAGTAGATTCTTTAGGGTCTTTTATGTACAATATCATGTCATCTGCAAACAGGAACAGTTTAACTTCTTCCTTGCCATTCTGGATGCCTTTTATTTCTTTGTGTTGTCTGATTGCCGTGGCTAGGACCTCCAGAACTATGTTGAATAGAAGTGGGGAGAGTGGGCATCCTTGTGTTGTTCCCGATCTAAAAAGGAAAAGCTTTCAGCTTCTCGCTGTTAAGTATAATGTTGGCTGTGGGTTTGTCATATATAGCCTTAATTATGTTGAGGTAGTTGCCCTCCATACCCATTTTGTTGAGAGTTTTTATCATGAATGGATGTTGAATTTTGTCAAATGCTTTTTCAGCACCTATGGAGATGATCATATGGTTTTTGTCCTTCTTTTTGTTAATGTGGTGGATGATGTTGATGGATTTTCGAATGTTGAACCTTCCTTGCATCCCTGGAATAAATCCTACTTGATCATGATGGATGATCCTTTTGATGTGCTGTTGAATTTGGTTTGCTAATATTTTGTTGAGTGTTTTTGCATCTATGTTCATCAGGGATATTGGTGTGTAATTTTCTTTTTTTGTGGTGTCTTTGCCCGGTTTTGGTATTAGAGTGATGTTGACCTCATAGAATGAGTTTGGAAGTATTCCCTCTTCTTCTACTCCTTGGATAACTTTAAGGAGGATGGATATTAGGTCTTCACTAAATGTTTGATAAAATTCAGCAGTGAAGCTATCTGGTCCAGGTATTTTGTTCTTAGGTAGGTTTTTGATTACCAGTTCTATTTCGTTGCTGGTAATTGGTGTGTTCAGATTTTCTGTTTCTTTCTGGGTCAGCCTTGGAAGGTTGTATTTTTCTAGAAAGTTGTCCATTTCTTCTAGGTTATCCAGTTTGTTAGCATATAATTTTTCATAGTATTCTCTAATAGTTCTTTGTATTTCAGTATGTCTGTAGTGATTTTTCCTTTCTCATTTCTGATTCTGTTTATGTGAGTAGATTCTCTTTTTTTCTTGATAAGTCTGGCTAGGGGTTTATCTATTTTGTTTATTTTCTCAAAGAACCAGCTCCTGCTTTTGATGATCCTTTCTATTGTTTTATTCTTCTCTATTTTATTTATTTCTGCTCTAATATTTATTATGTCCCTCCTTCTACTGACTTTGGGTCTCATTTGTTCTTCTTTTTCTAGTTTCGTTAATTGTGTGTTTAGACTGCTCATATGGGAATGTTCTTCTTTCCTGAGGTAGGCCTGTGTTGCAATGTACTTTCCTTTTAGCACCGCCTTTGCTACGTCCCACAGATTTTGCGGTGTTGAATTATTGCTGTCATTTTTCTCCATATATTGCTTGATCTCTGTTTTTATTTGGTCATTGATCCATTGATTATTTAGGAGAATGTTATTAAGCCTCCATGTGTTTGTGGGATTTTTCATTTTCTTTGCATAATTCATTTCTAGTTTCATTCCTTGTGGTCTGAGAGCTGGTTTCTACAATTTCAATCTTTTTAAATTTGCCGAGGCTCTTTTTTGTGGCCTAGGTTATGATCTATTCTTGAAAATGTTCCATGTGCACTTGAGAAGAATGTGTATTCTCTTACATTTGGGTGTAGAGTTCTGTAGATGTCTGTTAGGTCCATCTTTTCTAATGTGTTGCTCAGTGCCTCTGTCTCCTTACTTATTTTCTGTCTGGTTGATCTGTCCTTCAGAGTGAGTGGTGTGTTGAATGCATTGCATTATATTTCCCCTTTTAATTCTGTTACGATTTGTTTCACATATGTAGGTGATCCTGTGTTGGGTGCATAAATATTTATAATGGTTATATCTTCTTGTTGGATTGATCCTTTTATCATTATGTAATGTTCTTCTTTGTCTCTTGTGACTTTCTTTGTTTTGAAGTCTATTTTGTCTGATATAAGTACTGCAACTCCTTTTTTCTCCCTATTAGTTGCATGAAATATCTTTTTCCATCCCTTTACTTTCAGTCTGTGTATGTCTTTGGGTTTGTAGTGAGTCTCTTGTAGGCAGCATATAGATGGGTCTTGTTTTTTATCCATTCAGTCACTCTACGTCTTTTGATTGGTGCATTGAGTCCATTTACATTTAGGGTGATTATGGATAGGAATGTACTTATTGACATTGCAGGCTTTAGATTCATGGTTACCAAAGGTTCAAGGTTAACTTCCCTACTATCTAAGAGTCTAACAACTCACTTAATATCCTATTACAAACATAATCTAAAGGTTCTTTTTTTGTTTATTTCCCTCCTCATTTTTCTTCCTCCTCCATTGTTTATATGTTATGTATCATATTCTGTACTGTTTGTCTATCCCTTGATTGACTTTGAGGATATTTTATTTAATTTTGCATTTTCTTAGTAATTAGCCATTCTATTTTCTTTACTGTGGTTTTATTGCCTCTTGTGACAGCTATTAAACTGTAGGAACACTTCCATCTATAGCAATCCCTCCAAAATACAGCGTAGAGATGGTTTGTGGGAGGTAAGTTCTCTCAGCTTTTGCTTATCTGGGAATTGTTTAATCCCTCCTTCAAATTTAAATGATAATCTTGCCAGATAAAGTAATCTTGGTTCAAGGCCATTCTGCTTCATTGCATTAAATACATCATGCCACTCCCTTCTGGCCTATAAGGTTTCTGCTGAGAAATCTGATGATAGCCTAATGGGTTTTCCTTCATATGTGATCTTATTTCTCTCTCTGGCTGCTTTTAATAGTCTGTCCTTATCCTTGATCTTTGACATTTTAATTACTATATGTCTTGATGTTGTCTTCTTTGGGTCCCTGGAGTTCAGAGATCTGTGCACCTCCATGGCCTGAGATACTATCTCCTTCCCCAGGTTGGGGAATTTTTCAGCGATCACCTTCTCAGAGATACTTTCTATCCCTTTTTCTCTCTTCTTCTTCTTCTCGTACCCCTATAATGGGAATATTGTTCCGTTTGGATTGGTCACACAGTTCTCTCAATATTCTTTCATTCTTAGAGATCCTTTTTCTCTCTGTGTCTCAGCTTCTTTGTATTCTTCTTCTCTAGTTTCTATTTCATTTATTGTCTCCTCCACCATATCCAATGTGCTTTTAATACCGTCCATTGTGTTCCTCAATGATTGGATCTCCGATCCTAATTCATTCCTGAGTTCTTGAATATCTTTCCGTACCTCCATGATCATGTTAATGATTTTTATTTTGAACTCCCTTTCAGGGAGAGTCTTGAGGTCCATATCATTTAAATCTTTATCAGGAGTTGTATTCATAATTTTACTCTGGACCAGGTTCCTTTGGCATTTCATATTTGTGTATGGTGCCCTCTAGTGCCAAGAAGCTCTACTCTCTGGAGCTGCTTAGCCCCTGAAGCAATGTTGGGTATTGTAGGGGAGTGGTATTGGTGCCTCGGGGGAGGAAAGAGCTGTTTCCTGGTTCCTGGCTGCTATGCCTGTCTCCACTCCCTGAACCAGTGTACCGAGTACACAGGTATAAGCCTCTGTGCTTTGTGTTTTTAGTTGCTGTAGACAGATCTTCCCTCTGGCTGGCCTAACGCCAGGGTAGGGTTTCCCGGTTTGCAACCCCGGTGGAGCTGGCCAGGAGAAAGGGGCACTAGTCTGCCTGTCACAGAAGGGGTTCTTGGAGCTGTGTAAGCAACCAAGGAGCTGGAGCACCTGAAGATCATGAAAGCTCCCAATCTGCTGGGCAGAGTGCACCCAGACAATTTTGTCTACCTGTCCTTTCTCCTGAGTAGTAAGCTCTGTGTAATCCTTGCCCCTTTAGCGGCCCTCTTGCTAAGGGCTTCCTTGTTAGGAAGTCTCTCAGACTGCCTGCCTTTCTTTTGTCCCAGAGCAGCTGGATATGGACCTCTGCTTTCCACAAGCAGCTGGAATCTTAGTCTCTCCAGGAATTCTGCCTGTCTTAGCTTTCCAACCCCCTCATTACAAGACTATCATGCAAGCACCATGGAATGTAGGTTTATGCTCCAAGAGAAGATCTCCAGAGTTAGGTATTCAGCAGTCCCAGTTCTCCACTCCCTCCCTGCTCCTCATGCCGGGGTTCTTGTTCATGAAGCCGAAGAATGAGCTTCATAAACAGTCAAGGTAGGAGAACAAGGTACAGGTTTTTATTTAGAGATAAAGTGGAAGAACTGAGCTCCCGGCTCATGCCAGGAGGGGACAAGAGAGTCCTGGGGTGGTGCGTTGTCTAGGAGTTTTTATAGGCAAATGAGGATTTTTCCAGAACATGAAAAAAAGGCTTGGGGGTGTGGACTTATACCACCTGTCCTGCCCTCAAGGTGGGCTGGGTTGTTCTCTGCTTGCTAGGGTTGTTTACAGTAAAGTCACGGTTATGCTGTGATACCTTTCCCTATTTGTAAAACCACTCAATCATTCTAGGCCAAGTTGCTCCTGGCCTTTTGACCTCTAACTGCCCTTATTGAAGATGCCTATATTCTTAATCTGGTTTCTTGATCCTAGAGAATTGGTGTGACCTTGACTTTGCATAATGCTTAACACAGAGTTTCAAAAGGGACTTCTTTACCCATTGTTATATTGCTGACTGTAAATATCCTGCCCTGCTTTTTCCAGGAGGCCCTCACCCTACTCTGACTACACCCATGGTCCCTGTCTCACTGTGTTCCTCTTTCTCCTGCTGGTGAGCTAGGGTGGGGGAAGGGCTTAGATCCCGCAGGACCACATCTTTAGTGCATTACCCTTTTCCGTAAGGGCTGCTCTTGTCTCCAAGTGTATGCATTTTGGTGCAGTCCTCTTTCCTGTTGCTCTTTCAAGAGTAGTTGTATTAGTTATATTTTCATATTATATGCGGTTTTAGGAGGAAGCCTCTGTCTCACCTCTCATGCCACCATCTTTAATCCAATCCCAACTATGAATATTTCTTGTACCTGGCTAAAGTCAATCTTTCCATCTATGCACCCGAGCTGTAAACTCTAACCCAGTTTCAGCCATAATTTTTGTAATCATCCTTTCTCTCTTCTATGTTGTCCGAATTCTCCTGTTAGCTCGACCCTTCCAGTTAGCATAGAAAGATGATGAAATAAATCTCATCTTGAACAAAAACAAAAACAAAAAAAGCTAAAAATTTTCCTTGACAGCACAGGCATCTCTACGTGCTGACTTATTTTTACGCAGCTCCATTATGGAAATCCTATTGTTGACTGTATTTGCCACCTCCACTCTCTTTTCTCAAGTACTCTCTGGAACTAACATTCCAAAAAGCTTAAATCTACATGTCTCCAATGAGAATTCCTATTGTTAAGGTCAATATGACTTCCACACTGCCAAATTCAAATGTCAGTTCTTGTTCCTAATCCAACCTGACCTTTAAGCAGTGTTCAAGACTGAGCCGGTCACTCTCTCCTTTCTACATTTTCTTTCCTGATTTTTGAAGCAGCACACACTCCTGGATTTCCTTTCACCTCAATGATCATGTCTTACAAATATCTTATGTTATATATTTCTAGTTTTCCTAACCAACAAATGATGAGGTGTTGTAGGGTTTTGTCTCTGACTCTTTTTCTTCTTTTTAAAATACTGCTATTATACTTATCTAGTTCAGTCACTTGTTTAATAAACTATCTCTAATCTGATAATCCCCCAATTTTTTATCTCCATACCTGATCTTTCCTCTGAACTTCAGATTGGCTTAGATATTAAGAGGCATAAAAAATGAGCTACACCTAGGAATGAAGCCACACCTAATTTATCCAGTGTCTATTTCTCCCCTGTTACCTATTACTGTGAAAGACAAAAGCCTTTAATTAATGGCACTGGTTTAATTGCTCATCCAAATGTGTGTTGTTTTCTTGGCTACTCTTTTCCGATCCCAAGCTAATGCAGGAGGCAATGCTGTTTTTATTTCCACAAATTATGTCCCAATTGGATATGTTATAAACAAGAGACTAGGTGGGCTCAATAAGATCTAGTCAATGTAAAGGTCACGAGAAGTGAACAACACATGTTCACCAGGTGCTTTAAGAAGCTATGCAATTAGACCTTCAGAGCCTAACTATGTCGCTGTCTTGTCACTCCCTCTCAAAAAATGGTGGTTAAAGAGAAATACATGAATTAAGTTTGGAAAAAGTTGATTTTTAAAGTAAGTGTGAGTATATATGGGTATGAATGAAATTTCTATAACAACATTATATATACATGTTTATATGTGTATGTGGATGAGTGAGTGTGAGTGCACACACTATCCACAAAGCCGTATATATATAGCACTTGGCTACTTTTCAGACCTCCATCTGCACAGATCTCCCCCTTACTACTCTGTATCACATGGCATTCACATGGCTCACTCTCACACTTTTAGTGTTGTAAAATCTACCTTACGTTATCATTGGTCTAAATAATCACTCTCGGCTATTCCCCCTCTCTTTTGTGGGTCTTTCCCATTAGAATGCAATTTTCATGGAGGAGATGGCTGTTATCTCTTAGGTCACCACTGTGTCTTCAGGTACCTTGCAAAGCACTTGCTGTAGAGTAGTTGTTGGGGAAATATTTGTAAATTAAATAAGTAGATAAATAAATAATTGGATTTTCTTTCTTTTTTCATCTAAGAGTTAATGGTACTTTAAAAATATTCCTGATATTGGTATTTCTCTACCTTTTAAATACATCTATAGTTTTATTACATCCATATCAGATAAAGTTTTACTATTTATACTCTTTGGGATTTTTTTTGTTTCTTAATGTACAATCAATTTTTGTGATAATTCCATTGACCCATGATAGTAGAATCTCCATTCTTATGGTACAAAACTGTACTATATGTATAATTGAAATTAGGCCTATATTATTCTTAATTTGACTTCTATAACTATTTTTTTAATTCCACATGAGCATTCATGTAATTTATTTTTGAGCATAGCTCTCATGAAATAATTTTATTTTTATTGTGGTTTGTGTCTTAATATATTTTACATTTTTATTCTTGTCTTCCTTCATGGTGTGACACTAAATTTCTGGTAACCGAGACTTTACATGAGTGAATTATCACATTATTCTGGACAAAGAGTATGGAGAGAGATGCTGTGGGACCACTAATAAAATATTTTCCATTTGAGGGAACAGGTGTGAAAAGAGTGACCCTTTCCTGAATCCCAGCATTGCCTTGTCTTGATGTAGTGCCTGGAGATACAGCAGCTATTTACAAAAGAATAAAACAGACATAGAGAGGGTAACAGAGTAGAATACACTGTGAAATCTGCCCTGCTGGCTGATTTCAGATGATAACGTCCTTATTGTTTAAGAAAATGACATGAACCAGACAGTATCCAACTGAAACAATACCCTAGATGATTCTCCGAGGAAAATCCTGTTAAATGTTCACCCCAAATTTTAAAATATTTTGGAGGATCTTTACTCTGTTTGCTTTACATTTCAGTAAGTTTGCTTCTGAAAATTGTAGTTCACCTTTACTTGAATGCTTCATGGGACTCCATCAAACTAAAAACCTTTTGTGCTCAGCAAAGGAAACTATCAACAAAACAAAAGGCAACCTACTGCCTGGGAGAATATATTTGTAACTAATAGATCTGTTCAGAGGTTAATATCCAAAATGTGTAAAAAACTCATACAACCCAATACTAAAAAATAAATAATCGGATTAAAAAATGGGCAGAGGACCTGAATAGACATTTTTCCAAAGAAGATATGCAGAAAGCCAACAGACACTGGAAAAGATGTTCACTGTCACTAATTATTAGGGAAATGCAAATCGAAACCACAACGAGGTATCACCTTACACTGGTCAGAATGGACAATACGAACAAGACAAGAGATAACAAGTGTTGGCAAGGATATTCTCACTCTTTGTGGGAATATAAATTGGTTCAGCCACTATAAAAATCATTATGAGGGTTTCCCTAAAAACTAAACATAGAAATTCTATATAACCCAGCAATTCTACTTCTGGGAATTTATGTGAAGGAAGCAAAATCTTTAATTTGAAAAGGTATATGCATTCCCCCTATGTTTATTGCCTACGTTATTTACTATAGCCAAGATATGAAAGCAGCCTAAGTGTCCATGACAGATAATGAATAAAGAAGATGTGGTAAATATAAAAATGGAATATTACTCAAAGAATGAAATCTTGTTGTTTGCAGCAACATGAGTGTACCTAGAGGATATTATGCTAAGTGAAAAATGTCAAAGAAAGGCAAAACCTATATAATTTCACTTACATGTGGAATCTAAAAAACAAAACTAACAAACAAACAAATACAGAATAGACTCATAACTGCAGAGAAAATAACTGGTGGTTGTCATAGGGGAAGGATGGGGTATGAGTGAAATGGGTGAAATGAGTGAAGGAGGAAACAAAATTAGTAAGAATGTCTGATATCTTGATTTGGTGCATGAGTATATACACATGTCAAAATTCAACAAGATGTGCACTAAGTTTTGTGCATTTTATTGTGTACCTCAATATAAAAATTAAAAAAAATAAAATGAAATACTCTATAAATTTCTCATTTGTAAAAGATTATTAGTAGTATTATTTGAGAATTAAATGTGATAATATATATGATAAACAAATAATACACAAAGGATAGTTATTATACTTGTTCTCATGATAATGACACCATTTTATCTTGTTATTTTGTAACATTATTGTCTTTATGGATGTAACTGACTAAAGATAAGAACTCATTCTACATTTTCTATTTTGATCAAGAGATATGATATATTTGAGCTAGTTTTCTCCCATGTAAAATGTGAGGAATTTCAGAATAATACATGAGGAAATATATGTGAAATGACATATTTGTACATAGAACTTTAAACTGTTGATTATGGCTTTTTTTAGACCTATTTAACCAGATAACTATTGACTCATTTTTCACTTTGGAGTAATTTCTGTAGCATTTGAAGAAACAGATTAAATATAGCTATGTCATAGCAATCCTTCATTTATTTATGTGTGTGCATTTATTACGTTTGTTGTATTTCAGAAGTGTGAACATTTGTGGTTATTAATAAGATTGGCATGGTTACAATCATACACGGCTGATTTCTATTAGGAAATGACATTAGATATTCTTTTCAAATACTAAATAGTATGTTCATTTTTTATACTTTTCAAAAATATTTTCTTTGTTTTGTGTGTTTGTAAGAGGAGTAAATAATTTCTATTTGAATTAATTGTTTGATATGTGCAAAGATACTATAATCAGTAGAGTCAAAAAACTTTACCGACATCTTAACCTTGTGCAAAGGACTTTATCATGAAAGATATGCACAGTAAGAAAAACAGCCTTGTGTTAACATGAGATTGACTTCATATGGCATATTTCACTTCACATTCATTTCATATCCACCATTCTACTTCCCATACTGATGACATATCAAACTTAATGAGATGGGTGGTCAGTGACCTCTGCGTGTTTTCTCAGATAAAGAACCTGCTTAGTCTGCCTCATTAGGATCACATTCTAAATATAATAATGCTGTTTACTTTCTTTGAATTCTTATTCATAAACCAATGCACTGGTTATTTTTTAAAGTTCAAGTAATACATTTTTAAATGATCATGCAAACTATCTGACAAAATATTTCAGAAGCTCATAATTTTTATCTACATGATGAAGCTAACATACAAACGAATTTAGAGTACCATCCAACTTTAGTACAGCTATGATGCAGAAATTATATTCAAAGCAAGGCTTTATTCTCAGAATGGGTCATAAATTTATGAAATTTGGCTTGTTATGATTACAATTAAGTTGAAAATAATGAGAATTGCTTGCTTTTTCATTATTTATAGTACATTTAAAATATAGTAGGATATGAAAAAATGGATTTTGCCTTTAGTAACTGATCGTAAGGAAGTGAATATTGTTACACAGAGCACAGATACAAGTAGCTACTGAAAAGCTGAATAAAGATGTAAGTAATCTTCATTGGCCTAGTACTTAGGAATATATATATATACATATATACACACACATACATGTATTTTATTATTTCTATGTTTATTAAAGTTGGTGATAAATATAGACCATCTTTTGTTGAATTGTTAATAAATGTATAAGTAGAAATGCCTTACAGGCAAATGATGGTTTCTATATGATAGCATAAAGAAAGGGAGGTCAGCATTTTCTGGAGAAGAACATGGGGTTAAACAGGAGTAAAACTGTTTTTTATTTTTATTAGAGAGATTTTACATTGCTTAAATATAAATGGCCATAAGAGGTTATAGAGAATAGAAATTATCTAGCTATTGTTCAATTCACCACAGAGTATTATTAAGCATTTCAATACTTTTTAATTGCATACAAAAAACACCCTTATTGGGTAAGTAGTACAAATCTCCATTTGTTTGGCTCATTGTTTAAGAAGGTCAGACTTGAAGAAAACTTTGTAAATTATTAACACAGGCTAAACCACTAAATCATTTTGACTTCTTGATTAACTGGATGAAATTATTAGAATGTTTCCTTTTGTTTTTTTGTAACCAAACCGAGATATGTACTTACAGACACACAAACACACCCCACAAATTAATGGAAGGAATATAACACAAATTTGGGGATGAAAGAAATATCTTCCTATAATAAATGAACTAAGGTTCATAAACTCCTATGAAAAGAAAAGATGCAACTTAATATTATAGTTGGTACAACCTAACGAAGCTGAAATTAAAATTCTGTTTTGACATTTAATGACAACACCTAGAATGCATGGCTCTTGCAGTATTTTCTACACTCATCCAGTTTACTGCGTATCCTTGCTTCTGGCCTGTTACCTGCCAAATTCAGAACTGAAGCAACTAGCAGATCATTCTAGTCTGTGCACCTCATGTCAAGTTACCGAGGTTATCAGTGTGCATTCTCTGCTCTGGCCTCAAAATAATTCCAGATATCCAATCACCCCCACAATTAAAGCCAGAATATGGTGAAGTTTTGTTAAATGGTGAGTGTAAAATCTAATTTTCCATACGTGAATGAAAGATGACTAGTGCATTTGTAGAGCAATGGGTCATCTGAGGAAGGGATGACATAAATATCACACTGTTAGAGGGAGCACTGTCATAAATGGCCTATTTCTATCTACCTTTTATCATAAAAAATTGTGACTTTCTCTCTAAATCAAAGCAAATAGATTGAATTTTGTTGCAACTGGCAAGATTTCATTCATTCTTATGACTGAATAATATGTTCATAATTCTTTTAACCATTCATCCATCAATGGACACTTAGGTTGTTTCCACATCTTGGCTATTGTAAATAATGCTGCAGTAAACATGGGGTGCACATTATCTTTCTGAGTTAGTGTTTTTGTTTTCTTTAGATAAATAGCCAGAAATGGAATTGCTGGATGATATGATAGTTCCACTTTTAATTGTTTGAGGATCCTCCATTTTGTTTCCCATAGTGGATACACCAATTTACATTGTCAACAGGGCGCAAGACTTCCCTTTTCCCCATATAGTTACCAATAATTGTTATTTCTTGTCTTTTTGGTAATTGCTATTCTTAAAAGAATGAGGAGATATCTCATTTGTGGGTTTGATTTGCAGTTCCCTAATGATTAGTAATACCGAGCATCTTTTCTTGTGTCAGCTGGCCATTTGTATGTCTTCTTTGGAAAAATATTATTCATATCTTCTGCCCATTTTTAATTGGATTGTTTTTTTGGTATTGAGTTGTAAGAATTCTTTATATATTTTGGATATCAAGCCCTTGTCAGATACATAATTTGCAAATATTTTCTCCCTTCCTATAGGTTGAATTTTGTTTTGTTAATGGTTTCTTTTGCTGTGCAGAAATTTCTTTTTTAGTTTGATATAGTCTCACTTGTTTATTTTTGCTGTTACTTCTTTTGTGTTTCCTGTCAGATTAAAAAAATTGCCACCAAGATCTATGTCAAGGAGCTTATTGCCTTTATTTTCTTCTAGGAGTTTTTATGGTATTGGATCTTATGTTCGAGCCTTTAATCCATTTTGAGTTATTTTTGTGTATGTTGTAAGACAGTGGTCCAGTTTAAGTTTTTGTGTGATGATACCATTAAAGTCACATAAGTGGTAATTTGATCAGAGATGTCTGTTAGCAGGTAGAAGTCTCTAACAACTCACCTGGGGTCATATATAATGTTTTTCAACCTTTTGAGGGAGAAAGGCAAGATAGAGGCAGTCTCCCAATCCTAGTGGTTATAACATAGATCCTGTACATAGAAAAAAACAAGGATCTACTTTTTAGGCAAGACTCAAAATTTGAGAACTCAACTGCTAGTAGTAGTAATGGAACTTGTACAATTACTTAAGAATAGAATTTCTCCTGCATGATATTAGGATAAACTCAAGACACCAAGGGAAGTGTGAACCTAAGAGAATCAAGTGGAATTCTTGGAGGTTAGCAGAAAACCATAAAAATTTAGAAACCAGTTATTAAAAAGCACACACCAGTGTAATTTCTAGCATTATTATTTATATTATATCTGACTTGGTCAGTAGGTCTTAAGTGCTGACATTTTAATATATTTATCTAGTTTTTAATGTTTTTTCTGTTGAAACCTTTAAAAGTTAATTTAATACTCAATAAACATACACAGCTTATTTCTAAAAAATAAGAATGCTAATCATTCAAAATGTCATTACTCTGATATGTTCAGTAGGACTGCACTTTTCTGATCAAATAATATTTAGGTATGCTCCTTATACTCTTTTCTCTACTGTAATTGGAAAGCAGTCTCTGGTGTGTCATTAGGCATCTAACTACATAATTAAATAATAGAGTATGAAATAAAGCCTCACTTGTTTCTGTAAATTCAGTTTGTAATTACATTAACGATCTTAATTGCATTTGCTCATTGCATGTATATTACATTATTTCATATTTATGATTTTCTTCTGTATTACACATTCATAAATGAGATTTTATAATAATTTTTTTAGTGGTGAGAAAATAATTTGAATTAGTATTCATTAAAATTCATAAGTATTCATTTGATTATTAGTAATGAATATCAAAAATATTCAGCCAAGCAATTTTTAAGTTATTTTAACCTATCTTTATTCAATACTCACAAAAACCATATGGATTAGTTAATATTAACCTCATTTTTGAGATGAGAACACTCAAACACAATAAGACTAATTAATTTCTTCAAAGTTACTCAATAGATAAGAGTTGAAGTCAGAATATGAATTTATTCTGTCAGCTTCTAGAATAGAGCCTTTAACCTGTTTACTATCTCTTAGGTTGGGAAATGTGTTCCCGAGACAGTATAGCAAAACTGGATACAAACATTTAAAGGGTGTAATATTGCATTTTAAAAATTTAAAAAGTATTTTAGGATGGAGCAAAACTGATATTTGTGTAATGAAGAACAGGAGTAAATTAGTAGTTATTTGGGGACAATATTTCAAAGATCATTCATTTTTTTTTGCAGTTTTACTAGAATTTATAATACCAGAAACTGGTATTTAGAATTAGCAATGTTAATCATTCAGCAAATGTATATTGAATAATTTATTTGAATCTGAAGCTTTGTTAGATATTAATTAGGAAAAGATTAAAAATAAACAAACAGTCTCAAGTTGTTAAAAAAATACATAGATATGTGTTAAAATGCAATGTTATACACCAAAATAGCAAGAAAGACTACATAGCCATAGCCACAACTTGTGTGGGAAGAACATTCTAGAACAAAGACTATAGCCTGAGGAAAGACCCAAAAGCCAATGAAATAAGGTAAGTATCATGCCAAAACCGCACAGTCATTTGTGTGATTTTTCTCAGATTCATTTCCTGCCCTTGTTTATTCTGCTTTGTTCTGAAAGAATCTGACCCTTGCAATATTTCCAGGTCTGCTCTCCAGCTGGTTCTGCATATATTTTAACCAGTGGGAGGCACTGGAAAGAGATTCAGAAGGTGGAGAAGCCAAGATATTCCTTTGACTTTATTCTCTTCAGAGCATAGATTATTTCATGAATGGTTCCGACACCTGACTGACATTCTGTCCTCATGTAATTCCATTTCTCACTAGAAAACCTAGTATATTAGACTCTGATAACATGAACTCTTCACTTTTTCTCTGCTTCTTGGCAATGGTAGCTGTTCTTGTTATTAATTTCTGGGATAACTCTTCTTCTTTTTCCCTTGAAAGTATTTCTAACAATTTTGTATTGGAAAAAAAAATGCGAGGTTTGTGAACAAGTTCACTCAGAGGAATGGTATAGAAATGAAAAATGATAGACAAAAAAGTCTGGCAAAGGAAACTGCAAAAAAATAAACAGAATAAAAAAAGTGGGGAACTGAGAGAGCCACACCATGGAAGCAAAGAACAGTCCATGGCATACTCACCAAAGTGCTGTCCAGGGAAGACAAAGTCTGAGAACTTTTCCTGACAGGAAACTAAGTTTGAGAAAGAAGTTTAAGGAGAAATCTAAAGTTTGAATGCTAAGTGAAGAATGACAGGATCTGGCCAAAAATAGGTTGAATGACCAGTGGAGAGTGTTAAGGGCTGAAAATCATCAACTTGTGTTCTTTCTCCTTAGCATTTCTCAGGGTCCTGGGGCCAGAAGAACAAGACTTCAGTTGTAGAGATGACCTGCCCTGTATAGCTTACACAGAAAAGAATAAGGGAGAAGCCATGTGGACTCGAAAGAAAGCAGATAAGCCACCAGCTACAGTATTGATGTGGGAATGTGAGGAGAATAATAACATGGAATGCAATGGTGATTACATGGTGTTGAAGCTAAAATTATATTATACATTATATATATCCCACATATATTTTATATTATAATAAGACAAATATAAAGGTGATTACATTTCTGAACTCCTCAGAAGAAGAGGTGTTTTAACACCTAAGGGAAAAATGCCAACATGGCTCAAAGATGTTTTAGGCCCAGTGAAGGCTATAAGAGAAGTAGTCTTTGAAGGAAATACAGGTTTTAAGGAAATCCCAAAAGGATATAGGCCATTTATGAGGAGACTCTGAGTGGAGGAGTATTTATGTATTTATTTATGATGGAATGGTGGCCCATTTTCCACCATGGTATGGGTTACGGGGAATGTCAGTAGTTGAATGATGAATTCAGGGTTCAGTATTACAGAGCAGTGTGGGAAGGAGCATAGCTGAAAAAATATAAACCCAAACAGACTGCTTTTTGAGATGGGAACAAAGATAACAAGTATCTTATATTGAATTAACTGGTGGACTTAACTACCCCAAGTTTCCAAATATGCTGTGATCAATATTAAATCCTAGAGCATTTTTATGCCTTGTAATTTTGTATATTTATATTGGTTTTCCTTACACTTATCCTCATTTCTTATATTTTTGAAAACCTGTATGCATGTGTGCACATTCTTGAGGCAGTCGGTTTCAATCTTTCTGAAGAAATTTTATTCCTCCCTGTGTCAGAATTTAGAGTGAGTAATACATCTTTATAAATTTGGTGTTCACAAAGAGAATTAAAGATCCCAAGAAAGAACTTAAAAGTAGGGTGCAGTGAGCAAAAGCTTTTCTCTATCAAATTTGAAGTGTTTTTAAAGATGTTTCATTAAGTTCAGCTGTTTATATTACATGTCATGTTTCCTTACATACCATCAGGTTTATAGATAATGCCTATGAAAGAATAAAATAATTATGCTATCTAAATAATGGACTTGTGAATTCAGTTTCATTTTGATTCATAGAGATAAGAAGATATTAATTACTATTTTTCATATTTCATTCGGGTTTTACCTAATTTTTAAACAAATTTGGTGAATCCTACCCCCAGGTATTCCCAGAGTAGGTCTCATTTTATCAGGTCCTGTTTGTTGAGGAGGCTAATCTATTGAATACTAGTCAAACTAAAATATGCTAAGACAGTACCTCTACAGTGAAGCCATTCCAGTTATTGCAAAAATATTTTCTAAAAAAAATTTGGGTTAAATGCCTATAGATCATTCATACTACCATTTATTTCTTCCTCTAACTAAATATATTAAATATTTGGAGAATATTGTCCTTATCCATTCTTGTACTGTGTTATTTGTTATTGCGCTAAAGTTAGAGCTGTTTCCAGAAAAATATCCAAAAGTAATCTTTGGAGAAAAAAATTGTAACCTTGCATTCTGATAAGAGGGTAAAATATGACAGTCATAAAATATAATCCTCTGGACTTCAGTCAAAAGAAGAGCCAACACTATGGTTTTTAAACAAGAACAGTTTTCATGGGACTAAGATCATATACAATTGTGGGAAAGGCTTAGAGAATAATAATAAAAGCAACGAAGGAGTTGTAGAAAAACCCACACCAAGACTCCTGATTCAGTGGTATGGGTGGTACCTTGGAGTCTGCAGATAATTCTGGCATGAGCCATGTGCACCTGTTACCGTGGGCCTGAGGAATGGGCTCTGGGAGTGTTCTGCCTCTTGTCACCAATGTTTCTGAGAATTTGCATCCAAACCTCTAAAGTTAAGCCCAGGCTTGCAGTTGGTTAACGGGAACCACAGTCGGAAAGAAAAGATCAATACACAGTAGGAAGAGAAGGGAAAAGGATCTCGGCTGATGTCCTCCTTCAAGGACTCTAGCCACGATCATCTTCAGAGAATACATAGCTTTGGCTCAACTTCCTCCTCCAAATTTTGCTTAATTATTTTTATTCAGTCATATGGGTAAGGGGAATCTCCAAAATGTAATGCCATCATTTAAGATTCTTTAATCTTTTTTCTTTTATGGATGATGTGTGCTTCTGCCATCATATACCCCCACTGAAAGAAAACGTGTGTTATAATAAATACTATAAAATGCCAAAATGCCTATGATTTTTACTAGTGATTACTGGCTTCAGTGTACTATTTATTCTGTTTCAATATTGGAAGAAGCTCATGTATCAAACAAGTGTTTTGGATTTGGAATATATCAATTTGGGTGTCTTCAGTACCTTTTAACATATTTTGGTATTTTCTTCCAGTTTATGTGAAATGTATTTGATAATTTATAGGCAATGTCATTCTTATTTTCTCCAGAATTGATGAAATCAGAAACAGAACCATTCATTTCATTAAAGGTGAGAAAGGTCCACAAATCAATGCGAATGATCTCTAGAGAAGTATTTAAAATTATATATAAATACATTTTAGCTTCGATCCTTTCCTTGTGATACGGAGAGAATAAAATACACATGCATTCTTATAAATATATTTCTAATGGAATGACAATTGACAAAATTGTTATATAAATTGAAGAAAATAACAATTTAGAAAAATGACAAAAGCAGTTTGGTGAAAAAATACTATTGTTATCATTAATTTTGAGTTGCTGCCTTTCATGCTTTCTTTTCTGTTTTAACATGTGAGAAATATATGCATGAATTCTGTTATAGAACTGCAGGTGTTCCAAGTGGGAAAGAAATTTCTCCTTTAACTTATTCTAAAGCAGTTGCCAGATTTAATGAGAATTTTCTAACTGATAATTTGCTAGTATATTATAAAGACTAAATTTTGTTAAATATTTGCTTATTTTCAGAGAAAGCATGTGCAAATATTTCTTCTGTTATGCATTACTGTTCCTCATTTTAGTTTGCATTATCACATTTTAGAAATTAGTCAATCTAATTTTCAATTTAATAAGGCCATTGCTATTTTATGAGACCTAACAGTCTGTGTGGAAGAGTAATACTCATAGGTTGATGAGTATTATCAGATGATTATCATACTCATAAAATTGGAGAAATGTTTGGTTGAGGTCTAAAAAATTTTAAAGGGTTTCTTTGAGCATAAGTTGTGCATGGTGACCAGGTGATCCTGCCTGCGCCTTTTGGTATTCATGATTTCCAAAGACTCTGAAAGACTGAATAATCACACTTACATGGAATACAGGACTGACTCCAATAAATGTGATGTGTAAGATTAGTCTACTCATCTTGTTACTCCAACATGAAGTCTAGCATGAGGTGAAGGAACAAATTTTCTTTTCCTGTTACCAGCCACCAAAAAATGAAACAGTGTATTTGGAAAGCTTAACTACCCAAAGGACTATTGCAATATTCATCTTCCTTTAATAGCAAAGATATTTAAGCCTTTACATTTATCTTCAGAAAGTAACTAAATTCTCTTAGGTCTGATAAGTATTTTCATATTTAATTATTTCCATAATACTGTTTTATTACACCCTTGAATTTCTCTTGGAGCTTAATGCTATTTAATGATAGAGGGATTATTGTAATATTTCCATTAATCAGTTATATTAAAAACTACTTTTTCTTTGAACCTTGCATTATTTAATAAAAGCTTTAAAAAATATATTTCCACTGTCAAATTATATGTCTATTTTACTATCAGATAACCTAGCAAGTTTTTTTTTTGGAAATTGATACTTTTATCATTACCCAGTATAGATCAGTGCTTTCACATATTTTAAGGAGAGTTGGTGGTGTATTATCCGAATGTATGACTTACCACTTGAAATTTTTTTTATAAATAATATACGTATTAATTTCTTATATTTGTATCCTTAACTCTTCCATACTTGACTTACTTGATAAATACCAATTTTTAATGGCTTTTCTATTCTGAAGTTCATTAATGTGCAAATTTAGTTATTAATGAAAATATATACAAAATTGTGCCTTATATGGAAATAAGATTTTACTGTTTCTTTTTCCTCAGAACAAATTTTTGTCTGTTATTTATATTTTAAAACCTGATTATCTCATTTTGTGTTCTTGAAAATTCTTGTTCTCCTCCTCCCATTTATTACTGTTCACCTTTCTGCTTAATCATCTTCTATATGCAAATTCTGTCAGAGCCATAAGCGTGCCTACGATGTTATAAACTGGTCTTAGCACCTTCGTTAATTTTACTCTAATTGAATTTTATTCAGCTGTCCTGCAGAGGGAGCCCATGTTTTCAATATCTTCTTTACTATTTTGAAGACAGAAATATTATTTATTCCAACATAATAGGAGAATTTCTTTTCTTGCTAAAAGCAAATGAAACAAACACTAAATCCTTCACAGATAACTGGTTCCAAATCTAGCTTCTTTCATTTCCTTTCCTTTTTTTTTTTTTAAGGAAAATAATACTGGTATATCTGTACCCTTCACTGGTGTATTTAGTGTTTAGGCAAGGCTCTGTGCAGGATTCATACAATAAAACAAGGGTCTAATACCTCCTCCCCTCTACTTCTCAGAAGTCTTTATTCACATTGGCTTTATTTTGAGCATAATCTACCTAGTTTATACTGGGCTATCCTATAGGGATTACTGTGGCCACCCCGTGTGCATACATATGTGTTCTGAACAGGGAAAAAAAAACTGTATAAGGAGTTCCTCAGTTATAGCATACGGCTGTATTACATGCCTGTTGAAAACTGGTTCAGTTCAAAGTAAATTATTTTTTCGTCAACATTATCCAAGGTTTCATAAATTTTGTTATATATCAGAATAACCCGGGAATTTTCCTTTTTAATGATAATGATTGAACCCAGTCTGAGGATATTCTGAATCTTTAGTTCTGGCATGGACTCCTTCCTCTAGATTTTTTTAAAACTATTTTTTTGTTTCTCATTTTGAGATACTTGTAGATTCACATGCTGTGAGAAATGTTACAGAGTTGTAACCCTTACAAATTGTAATAATTGATACAGAGAAAGCCTGTACATCCTTTACTCCATTTCCAAAAATGGTAGCATTTTGCAAACTACAGTTCAACATCACAACAGGATATCAACTATATCAGTTGATACATAAAGATAATGACCTAAGGAGAGATATATTGATGTTCCGTTTATCAGAACGGCAGGTATCTGGGGTAGGAGACCTAGAAGGGTAAGTCCTGAAGTCCCTGTACAAATTCTCCTTAAAATAACTGACTCCAAAACTTGTACGTGTACAGGCAGAGACTCAAAGGAACACAGGGAAAGGAAGAATTGTGATGTTAAAAAGCTGAGCAAAGATTTAGGAGCTCCTGGCGCTAAAGATGTCACATTTGTAGATTAAACTGGAATCTGGAGATATGCCAACCAAAAGCAACATGTGATCCTCATAAGACACAAAGATGATAAAATTAGAAAGTCTAGAATATTTTTTGTTGAAATACCAGAAAGAGTTGGGGGAATGACTGGGTAGAGAAATATCTGAAAAGATAATGACTGAGACTTTTCTGATATTAAGGATAGAGCTTAAAAGAGGAAGCCCCATGAACCACAGAAATGTAAATAATATCACATTGAGGTACATCATAGTAAAACTAAAAAGTAAAAGTAAAGAGAAAACCTCAAGGTTGACAAGGGAAAAAGGTAGTTATCTTCAAAGAAAAAACAAATAAAAATATCTTATTTTTCAATAGAACAATGCAGATCAAAAGGCAATAGAACATTATATTTGAAGAGCTAAAAGAAAATCGATGCTTATAGTTTTGTGTCCTTCATAGTATCTTTCAAGAATGAAACAAATACTGAGAGGACTTTTCCAGAAGAAATGTCCCAGAACTGCAAAACATTGAAGCATTCTTCAGAAAAAAGTAAAGCTTATCTGGATGAAGGAAGTAAGAGGACTGGAAGGACTTAATGTGAGGGTTAATCTAAATAAACACTGACATATAAAACAATGTTTATCTTATGGAACCTAAAATATACACAGATTTTTAACTATCCAGCAACAATAGCATGCAAGTCAGATGGGCAGAGAGTAGCGTTAAAATGTTAGAAAGGCCTTGCTTTCCATTAGTGTGTACCAACAACAAGCCAAAAGAGAGCAAAAATTCAGCAATATCGAATATTAAGTACAAGTTAATGCACCGAATGAGGGGGAGAAAAATAGCCCCACATATACATGGTCAATGTATTTCCCTAGAGATGCTAGGGCAGATTTATTGGGGAAAACAAAGTCTGTTCAATACATAGTGCTAGAAGTATCCTAAAAGGGTGCCTACTGGAAGAAAATATATTTATAAGTGTTGACAAATTATTTATTGTATTAACCGTGACTGGGCTAACATATGGCTCTTTGTGTTTTCCACTTTCTCATATTCACTCTTGAAACAGAGTATTTCCATTAGGAATGAAAGGTTGGAAGAACAATTTACCTCCAAATCATGTTATTGTTTTTTGCTTACGTATAAAACATGACATAGAAATTAAGATGAGAATGACGAGATATATTTTAATGTGTAATTCCAAAGACATAAAATCTTCAAAACAGTTTTTTTCATAAATATGTTACAGATATATTTGCAATGCCAATATTCTTATTTCTAGATGGTAATAAAATAGGTTATTTCTATGTTCTATGATTAAAATATCATACTAAATATGACAAATCTACACTTAAACCTATATGTCTACATCTGAGTTATTTACTCTTTTACTACACGTGCCTATATTTCACAAAGGAATTTCTACTTTATCATTTCTGTTATTACAATATTTGTTTGCCTAGCAAACTTTCTTTGAAAAAAAAAATCTTCATTCTTCAGTTTTTCAAAGATTAAGTCAGCCCAACCTTTCCAAGTGATCAATCTTTATATTATATCTGATTTAATGAGACATTTTCTACTGAGATTTGCAAATAGAGACAAGAATTAATAAGGTCCCTTTATTTCGATCACCAAAGATATGGCAGTAACCCCAAGTTACTATCTATTGAATCAAATAATAACAATAATAGTAATAAACTGCTAATAAGTAGTTTTAGTATTTTATTACTTAAGTTGAAACAAGACAGTGAAAATCCCCAACTTTTGTGACTTAATGCAACAGGTGTTTGTACCTCCCTTAACTAAAATTTGAAAAGCGGGTAGTCCTGTTCTGTAGCAGGAGTGGCCCAGACTTATGGGTTACATTTCACACTTATTTGGAGAAGGAATATTTCAGAATTTCTGGTATCTTCAACATACAGCTTCCAAATTTTTCATCAACAGTGAGTGGGCCAAAAGGGAGGAGAGTGAAGAAGACGAATCGATACCTTACTGTTTAAAAATAGAAAATGATGCTTACTTTTCATTGTGAGAACAAGTCCCCCTACTAGGAGCTGAGGGTAAGAAATATAGTCTCTCGCTGGTTCAGTAGTTTGAAGCCAAACTCTGTACCATGCAAGAGGACACAGACCTTTTCTCAACATCCAGTTCTCTTTGAGAGAAAGAAGCTGGGACTTAAGAATGAGAATTCTGACACTTAGGTTTCCTTAAGCAAATGTATAATCTACCAAAGAAAGTGACATGAAGATGCTTAAAATCGAAATATACTAATCTGGTTTCACACAGGGTTTCAGACTACAGACAAAACATCGGAAGGACTTACAATTTGGCAATGCAAAAGTTGTGTAAACTCTTCGGTCCAAGACTTGAAATAAAGGATTTACCTGGCTTATCCAGTTAGAACAGTGTTATTCATAATTTTCTTGTTACAGGAAAAAAAAATGTAGTTAGAGTACTTAAGAGAACAAGTTTACAACCCTAAATAGTCCTTGGTTCATCCACTGATCTCCAGTGGCCACCTGCCTGGAGATACACATTCCAGGAAGCTGGAAGAACTGCCAAGGTGACGAGAAGTGAGCTGCCCATTGTTTCCAGTGGCACAATGAAGATGTGCACAGCCCAAGGGGAAATAAGGTAGCTCCACATTAATAACACAAGTCAGATAATTACAAATATTCTCATTCCACAAACCTTGAGGTTCTACCGTATATAAAAACCCTTTTCCAGGCTTAACTTCTTTTAGGCTAATTTGGATGAAATTAAACACATATATCATTCTAACAAATATCTCCCAAACAATTCTGAACTTTGGAAATGAGAAAGAGATTAATGGTAATGATTTCATATTTGTGTTTTCTCTGTAATGGTTCAATTATTTTTCCATGAAGAATTTATTATTTCTACCCAACAGACATTGGTCAGACTTTTAGTAGACATTGCTGAAAGTAGTATAAGAAATGACTTCCAAGGACAAAAAAATTAACAGCTATTACTTTTCTCATTGTCTGGTGACAGACTTAATAACCCATGTCAAATAGTAGAGAAAAATAGAGAGGTAGTGACATTTCTTGTTGTGGTTCAGAGGTTGTGATTAACAGCTAATAGCAAATGAAAGCAGGAAAAAAATGTTGTAACCAAAGGAGGTGTAAGATCACCAGAAGTTCACTAACACAGGGCAGTCATTTTTTTCAAAAAAGCAGAATGCATCAAAGATAGTCTGCAATGGGAAAGAGCAAAAATGCAAGAGATCCTTAGCAAATATGTTCTCACTAGTCTCGTCTATTAATAATCATAGCAATGAAAGAACAAAACTGAAGATGCATCATAATTATTTAATTTCTGATACTGATGTATTTTTAAGGAGGGATAGAAAGTTAAAAATCATGCATTAGCTAAGTATAGTAATATCAGATATTTTCCTCTTGATTATTTTTAGGTAAATATTTTGATTGAAAAATAGTTTACTGTTATTATGACAATTGTCCAGTGAAATGTGAAAGTTGAATATAAAATAATCTGACAATATTCGTTAATTGCAATTGTACAATCACAATTATGTTTACGTTTAGAGTCTGCAATGACAACATATTATTCTTAAGTAATAATAATAGTCCACAGCATATGGCCACATAATTTCATGAAGCTGGTTCAATTATTCTATCAAAGGAGCATGCCCTTGATTCAACAAAACATATTCTTTTTCTTCTCCTTTTTTAAAAACTACCATTCACTATGTCCATCGTGTACAGATTTCCACTTGGAGCCTCAATCTTCAACTCGAAGAGTTGGAAAGTTATGAATTATTAATTTCTCTGGATTTTTTGTTTCATTTTTAAGCATATAACTCAAACCATCCCTTTCCCCTTTTTTAAAAACAGCCTTAGCATTGATATATAAAAACTTTCACATATTTAATGTATACAATTTGATAAGTTTAGACATATGCATACACCTTGAAACTCACTACAATCAAGGTAATGAACATATTCGTCACCTCCAAAAGTTTTCTAGTGCCCCTTGGTTTGTTTTACTTATCTGTACAGTTTGTGTGTGTGTGTGTATGTGTGTGGTAAGAACACTTAACATGAGATCTACCCTCTCAAGGAATGTTTTAAGTGCTCAGCAGAGTGTTGTTAACTATAGGCATATAACTCATCTGCATGCATAAAACTTTAAACTGAAGTTTATAACTATTCTGAAACTTTATAACTATTGAACATGTCCCTATTTTCCCTGGCCCTGGCCCCAAGCAACACTTTATCTTTTGCTTCTTAAATCATCTTTTCCTGTTGCTGCGTTTCTTTTCCAAAGAAAGTCTTTATTATAACATCTTTTTTTGTCTAGTATTGCTTTATGTATGAATAAAAATTATCTTTACTAACCAAGATCATTTTTAAATTGGTGCTGGAATAGCCTTATCAATGATTAGCCTAATTTCTCCTTTTATAACTTATACTGACTCATAGAAATTAAGTAATTTATTCAAGGCCATTCAGATAGTTCTAATATCATGGTAACATTCCAGATATTGCTTTTATTTTTTAAATAAACTTTATTTAAATATGATTTATATACAAAATACAAACCACTGTTCTACAACTAAATGAGCTTTTATAAGTATATTATACTTTTATAAGTATTATTTAAGAATGGATTCAATAATCACCAACACAATCAAGATAATAGGATATATCCATCAACAATAAATGTTCCATTCTGCCACGTCCTAATCAGGGTTACCTCAGGCAAATACCGATCAGATTCTGTTATTAAACATTAGATTTATATTTTCTAGAGTCACATTTTAATGGAATCATATAATAACCAATGAATGAAGTTCATTCATATCCTTGGGTGTTTTAGAAGTTTGTTCCTTTTCATTGCTGAGTAGTGTTACACTATATGGATACTCAATTTTTTTCCACTTTTAGATTATTCTAAAATCTATGCTATGAATATTTGTATTAAAAAAAGTACTTTTGTGGTCAAATGTTCACATTTCCCTTTAGTAAATGACTCAGAATGGGGTCTCTCAAAATGATAAATATATGTTTAATTTTATGAATGTCAAGCATTTTCTAAAGTTGTTGTACCATATAAAATTCTCCTTATCAATGTAGAAAAAAAAATTACTCCACCTGTTTGTCAACACTGGTATAGTCGACTTTTTAATTTTTGTCATTCTAATGGGAATGTAGTGGTAATTGATTATGGTTCTAATTTGCAACCTCTGATATTTAATGGTTCTGGTGACTTTTGCTTGTCCTTATCAGCCATTTGAATATCTTTCTTGGGCAATTTTTCTTGCATTGTTTGTTTTCTTATTTTTGGTTTGTAGTAGTTTTTATATGTTCTGGATACAAGTCCTTTGTCAGATATCAATATTGAGAATATTCTTTTTTTGTGATGTCTTTTTCTTCTGGTTTTGGTATCAGGGTAATGCTAGGTTTGCAGAAAATATTGGGGAGATTTCCTTTTTCTTAAATTTTATTAAAAAATTGGCAGAACTGATATAATTTCTTTCTTAAATGATAGATTTCACTAGTGAACCATCAGGACTTAAATTTTTCTTTGTGGTGAAATTTTTAGTTGTGAATTAAATTCTTTATTAGATTTAAAACTATCCTGGTTTTATCTTTTTTCTTGAGTCAGTGCTTGTAATTTGTGCCTTTTTATGAGTTTATTCATCTAAGTTATTGAATCTACTGGCATACAAATGTTCTTAATATTTTTCTGTTCTTTTTAATGTCTGTAGTGATGACTCAGCAATGATAAATTTTTTTGTTCTCTATTTTTAATTTAGCTAGCTTTCATGTCTCCAGATTTTAAGGGGTTAATCTTATATAATTGATTTTGAATTTTCTTCTTTTCTAATATAAGCATTTAATCTTGTAAAATTTAATCCAAGCACTGCTTTAGTTACATCCTACAAATTGTGACACATTTTTGTATTTATTTTCATTTACTTCAAATCATTTATAAATTTACCTTGTGATGTTGTATCTGATGCATGATTTATTCAAACTGTGCTTTTAAACTTCCAAATAGTTGATTTTCAAGATCTTTCTTGAAAATCTGTGTGATTTTAATCCATTTACATGTATGAAACCTTGTATCATGCCCCATCATATGATTTTTCTATCCTGTGAACTTGAAAATAATGTGCATTGTTATTGTGGGTTAGAATACTTCATAAAAGTGAATTATACAAAGCTGGTTGATAATGTTGTTTAATTCTATTTCCTTACTAATTTTATGCATATAAATTTGTTAAGACTTGCATTATGGCCCAATACATGATCAGTTTTGGTGAATTTTCCATGTGCATTTTAAAAGTACTTTGTGTACACTGAAAACTATAAAACATTTGTGAAGGAAATTAAAGAAAACATAAATGGAAAGACATGGTGTGTTAATGGATTAGAATAATTGATATTGTAAAAATATCCATACTTCCCAAAGTGATTTTCAGACTCAATGCTGTTCCTATCACTGTCTCAATGGTATTCTTTATAGAGATAGAAAAAAATAATCCTTAAAATTCTTATGGAACCTGAATAGGCAAAGCAATCTTGAACAAGAAGAACAAAGCGGGATGCATCACACTTTTTTATTTCAAGGTATATTATAAAGCAGTATGGAACTGGCATAAAAAGAGATATAAACATCAATGGAAAAGAATATAGAGCTCACAAATAAATCCACATGTTTATGGTCAACTGCTTTTCAACAAGGTTGCCAAGAACACACAATGGAGAAAAATGTCTCTTCAATAAATAATGCTAATAACATTGGACATTTCCATATAAAATAATGAAACTGGATGCCTATCTCACACCATATACAAAAATCAACTCAAAGTGTATTAAAGATTTAAATGTAAGGTTTGAGATTATAAAACTACTAGAAAATAACATAGGGGTAAATTCTGGAGATTGGTCTTGGCAACAATTCTTGATATGACACTAAAAGCACAAATAACAAAAGGAAAAATAAACAAGTGAGGTTGCATCAACCTAAAAATTTAGGCATTGCAAAGGAAATGCTCAACAAGTGAAAAGGCAATTTGTAGAATGGGAGGAAATATTGCAATCCAGATGTCTGATAAGAGGTTAATATTCAAAATATATAAGGAACTCCTACAACTTAATACAACAACAAAAAACAACTCAATTAGTAAATGGGCATGTGAATAGACATTTCTTCAAAGAAGATGTACATAGGGCCAACAGATATATGGAAAAGTGCTCAACATCACTATTCATAAGTGAAATGCAAACCAAAACTACAATAAGATATCCACTCATACCTATTAGAATGGCTATTATCAAAAAGAAAAAAGACAACAATTGTTGGAGAGGATTTGGTAAAAGCAAGGAGTTCTGGTACACTCTTGATAGGATTATAAATTGGTGTACCCATTTTAGAAAATAGTACGGAGGTTCCTCAGAAAAATTAAAAATAGAATTATCATTTAATCCAGAAATCCTGAGTATATAGACAAAGGAAATGAAATCAGTATCTCAAAGAGATACATGCATTCCTCTGTTCATTGCAACATTATTCATAATAGCCAAGATATGGAAATAACCTAAGTTTGCATCAACAGATTAAAAAAAAGAAATCATGGTATGCAACAGAATATTATTCAGCTTTGAAAAGAAGAAATCCTGTCATTTGTGGCAACAAGGATGAACCTAGGGGGCATTATGCTAAGTGAAATAAGCCAGCCATGTAAAGTCAAATACTGCATGATCTCATTTATATGTGGAATTTAAATAGTAAAACTCTTGAAGCAGAGAGTAGAATGATGGTTTCCAGAGATAGGATAAAGAGTGGGAGGGAGAAATGAGAAGACGTTGGTTAATGCATACAAAGTATCAGCTATACAAGGTCAGTAAGTTCTGAAAATATAGAATGGTGGCAGTAATTAACAATCTTGCATTGTATGCTAGATATTTTGTAAGAGGATTGATCTTTAATTAAGTCTTCTTACACACACAAAATGAGAACTATGTATATCTGATGGATAAATTATTTAGCTTGATTGAGATGATCTTTTCACAGTGTATACATATATCAAAAGATTAAGTTGTATACCTTAAATACATACATTTTATATGTCCATGTAGATAAAAAAATAAGTTGATAAAAATAACTGAAATATTTCTAAACAAAACAAAAAATAAGGGGCTTTCTGCTATTGTTTATTGGAGGATGTAATAAATGTCGATTAGGTCAAATTGTTTGATAATATTGTTTATATCTAAAAATAGCAAAATATATAAACATAAAACCAAAATGAAACCATTTCATAAAAATATGGATCAACAAAAAAATATGGAGAATCTTAAAAGTTTGAAGATAGAAGCAGAAAACAAGTACAATGCAATCAAATTGAAAATGAATCAGCTACCAGAGGGAGCAGATCAGCTTAGGTATGAACTAAACCTTGCTGACACGGATTTGGATAGCAGAATATAAAGGAGGTGGCATGAAGAGAATAATAAAGAACACTGAATACTTTAAATTAAAAAAAAAGTGACAACTGGATATGAAAGGGAAGAACTAGATTAGAAGATATCATGGGCAAAAAAATCTTCTCAAGAAAATAAAAGTAGAAAAGATTCTGCATCAATTCTAGACAAAGAAATTAAGACAAAAAGATGAGGTAGTGCAAGATAGTCGTGGAGATGTAAGGGAAATAATCAAGCAGTAGTATGCAAACAGAGAATGCTATCTTGATCTGGATACTAAACTAAGGACTTTAAAGGGTCTATTAAATTACTAAAATAACATCCCTTGGATACAAAACCTATCAGGAGTTTAGATGTTTGACTTTATGATACAAATTGTACCTTCACAACTTATTATCCCAGCCAGCCTGTTGAAGAAAAATTAATTTTGATCATAAAAACAAAATCTTTATTGTAATGGGTCAGTCTGGAAAAGGAAAGAAGCTGCTTTCATTAGCATAACCTTATGTGGAGATGAGTGTTTTTGTCCGTTTGCTTTATTCTTTCTCTGAGTCCATTTCCAAATTTCCCTTCAGATGCCTGAATTAGTTTGCTGTCTAGATGATCTGATTAATAAAAGAAATGCAAAAGAATATTGGCTGATGCCAGATTCCCAATGTTTTAGAAAATTCATATTTCCTTGTTTCTCAAAATATGAACTCACTTCCTTAAAATAAACTCATATAATTCTTGGAATGCCTGCTTTTGAGAAAGGACAAACTATGTTGTCCAAACTGTAACTCAAGAGGAAGAACATGAAAGTTGATTTTGAACTTAATATGCTACGCCCTTATGTTGAAAGATTTATAAAGGGAGAAATCAAAACTATTCAATGCAACAAAGTGAAACTAAAGATACTTCTGAAATAAAAGAAATTCCTTTATCTATCTGCCCACAATAACATGTAGAAATAAGACTAGGGGGAAGAAAACTATAATCAGCAAAAAAAAAAATGACTATCAGTTTGAGAAAATCAATTTCACAGTACTCATGCTAGATCTTTACATTTGTTTAAACTAACTACTTTTACAGATTATATTTCAAAAGTGAGATTTTCTGGGTATCTGTATACTTTGGATTCATTTACAGTATTTTAAAAAATTAAAAGTTTGAGCATCTGAGAAAAATAGACTTAATTTCCATCTATTACCTCTATCAAGTGCTGAGTGAGCGGTGCTAAAATTTCCAACCATAATAGTGCATTTTTCTGTTTATACTTTAAATTCTCTCTCTCTTTTTTTTGCTTCATGTTTTGAAGCTCTGTTGTTGGGTGCATACACATTTAAGAGCACTATACCTTCTTGATGAATTGATCTCTTCATCATGCTGTAATATTTTGTTTTATTTCTGGTAATATTCTTTGTTCTAAAGTCTGTGTTTTATTTGGTATTGACATAGCCACTCTAGCCTTTTTCTTAGTTTACCATGGTATTTCTTTTCCCATTATTTTATTTTACCTTTTATTCCTTGATATTCAAAGAGGTTTAGAGTAACAGTTCTTAATTTTTACATATCTGGTATACTATGACTTAATAAAACTATTAATGTGGCTTTGTTTAACAGTATCATTAGGCAGGAAGCCAGAGATAAGTGGGAGGAGAGGTTGGTTGGGTCAATCACAGAGAACTTGGGACTGCAGATAGCTTCCACCAATGAGAAAATCCCTAGTGGGAGAAATCCAACTGGGCTAGGATCCACAAGATAAAATTCAACTGGGCATGCTCCTGGGGTGTCCTGAAGTGACTTTTCCTCATTATAGAGTTATTAAAATAAATCTGCATTGTGGTTTAGCCCCCACCTTGGTGGGCAATCAGAATTCTTGGAAAGAGTATATGCAGTAAAAATTAGCTTACATCACTGCAAGCCCATCAATCAACACTTATTTGCATAACACTACCCCTCCTGAAGACCCCTTGCAAACTCCATGAAAAGGAACTCTCCCAATATGCAGGGCCTGTCTGACATTAGCTCGGGTCCACTCTATCACACAGTGTAATAAATTCTTGCTTTCTTAACTTTCCTGACATCATGAAACCAAACTCCTTCCTAACAGTATCATCTTAATATTTGTTTTCCTTATTTTCACACTCAGATGATCCATAGGCTAAGTAAGTGTTCTATCCAAGAAATAATATTTTATTTTAGCAGTTGTTCAGTCATTATATTGGAACACCATTCTTTTATATTTGATATATTTGGATATCCAGTTTTCTACACTTAGAAATTTCTGTTACCAATCTAGTCACCAAATGAACCTAAATTAGGGTATAGGAAAAGATCTCTGGAATCAGATCAGATCCAGTTGTAAACTTTTAAAAAACAAATCGATTTTAATAAAATAACCAGAAAGGTCTGAATTCTTTTAGTATATTTCTTGTAGGCAGCACATTAGCTCTTGGTATTCTTGCTATAACAGTCTGCCTTCACATAGGACTGGAATAAAATTGATTCAGTATTTTTCAAGGCAGGTATTTAAATAGATTCCATGAAATTATTTTCCCTCTTCATGAAAGATAAAAAAGAAGTTAGGAAACATAGATATAACCCACAAGAGAGTCTTTAGGAAACATTTAAAAAGTTGTGAGTTTCTGTTGGGTCATTCAACATACAGGTGTTTCGATAGAATAACTGACACAGTAGACAGGTCTCTGTGCTCAAAGCTTTAAGAAGTCCACTGTCTCTGAAAGAGTTAAAAAGTTCTTACCTGATGAAGGGCACATGAGCTTATTTTTCTCACATATAACCTTATTACAATAATATATCTAGCACACATCCTTGAAAACGGAGAGTAGCTGATCTTTTAATAAAGTATTATTCAAATTACAGTGTAAACAGTACAGTGTAAACAGATAAACTTTCAAAAGCCTTGTGAAAATAAATAAATAATTGAAACTTTTTTTTTAACATTAAGCTGGTTAAATCAGCGACCCCAGGTTAACCATGGTTAACTTTTGCTGTATGTCATCTTGGTCTTTGTTTCTGCCTGTCCATTTCTCTGTCAGATTATGCGACCAAACACATACACACGAAGCATCATTATCACTAGAAGACAACACACAATGATAAGCAACATGCTCACTCTATATCAGAAACTGAATTAAATACAAATTTAATTCATGCACACAAAAACATTAATATAGACCTATTACTATCCATTTTCCAGAGATAATAAAACTGAAGTTTGTTGGATTATGTTAACCATACTTATAAGTGGCTGAGCCATGATTCATAACCAGCTTATTGTATCTCTAAGTAATATTTGTTTGGACTATTTGATATAATTATTATTATCCAAGTTAAGTAGTCAGTTTTTAAGAGTATAACTTAGTTTGGGGGGCCCTCTTCTATTTAAATGCACTCATTTTGCCTGTGTTTTAATTCTTATATGTCACTTGTCAATAAATGTCATGACAGTGTATTTCTGGATATATCATCTGATATTGACTTTGGAACAAAGTAGTATAATTTTCAGATCACGTGTAAATAATTTTATACACAATACTATGTTGTCTTCCAGGCAATGTATACTATTTACACTAATGTCAAAACATGCCTATTCCCATTTTCAAATCTTGATGACTCCCCAAATGTGAATAATATACCATATGTGTATAATATGAATTCAGGGCGCATACTCAGTATGACAAAGCTACTTTTTTCCTTACTATGGATATCTTCAAAATCTTCATGTCATTGGCTATTTAGATTGGGGTACATTAAAGCATTAAAGTATACTTGGAGATTAATAAAAACTTAGAATTTGCCAGTCATTAAGGAAGGCACTGTGGTGGAAAGAAATGTGTGACAAAAGAACATGAAGATTCTTGGAGTGACCAGTCTAGTGATTCAGTATTTTCAAAGAAGGTCACATTCCGAGGTTCTGGGTGGATATTAATTTTAGGAGATCATTGTTCACCTTTTATACCTAGACTGATGTCCAATTTATCAGAAGAGATGAGGGTGGGTGGAATGGTCTCACTGCTGAGGGAGTCCTGAACCAAAGACTCCTGCCATTTTAGGAACCCAGAGGCTTGGAGGAAGGTGAAAGGGGAGAGCTTAGAGTGGAGAAATAAAGAGTACTGAGTTAGAACGGGAAAAAGTGTCTTCAGGTTCCCCTCCTTCCTTGATAATAGCCATTCTGATAGGTGTGAGGCAATATCTCACTGTGGTTTTGATATGTATTTCACTGATGATTAGTGATGTGCAGCATCTTTTCCTTCACCGGTTGGCCATCTAACCAGAGTGAATAAGGTTGGACTGCATATTTGAAAGTTGCTAAGAAAGTAGATCTTAAAAGTTCTGATCATAAGAAAAAAATGTCTGTAGGTGTGTAAGGTGACAGATATTAACTACACTCACTGGGTGGTCATTGACTGTACATAAATATTCAATCATTGCATTATACCCCTGAAACAAATATGATGCAATTATACATCAATTTAAAAAAGTGTTTTCTCCCTCCCACTCCGTAAGGAAGCTTCAGCAGAGGTGCCAGAAGAGGCCCTCAGGGATGGCCTCTGATAGACACCGCTGAGCAGAGGCACTGGGTTAGGAACGCAGCTATAGTCAAGACAATAGCCAGCAAGGACCTGAGCCTCTGATCGGTTGTGACTCCATTCACAGACTGTAATTCATAGTTTCTGCAGCCTGTTTGGAGTGGGGAGAGCAGCTTTTCTCCATGGGGCATGTCAATTGCCTGTGGACAGGCTTAAAACCTTATACATAGGATTTGGACTTGGAGCTGGATTCCTCAATTCATCTATTATTAATTACCATGTTTAAGGAAAACAATCTACACTTATGTTCAAGCTGTTTATGTTACAGGTAATATATTCATTAATCAAACTCTGTGATAAAAATTATTTAATTAAACTACATTAATCAATACAACTATGTGTTCATACCTGCAGAATGTCAACTAAAACAGTTCAGCTGTTATTCATGTATTTTGGGTTAAAAGGTAATACACATGCAGTTTTACTACAATAGCGGGAGAGTTGCATGGTCTTGCAATGAAAAGCTGCGTGGTCTTATAAACTTCACTATAAAGCCATAGTCACACGCACAACACTGACAACCTTGGAATTATAAAAACATTGACACATTTTAGAGAAGATCTCGACAGACCTTCCATTTTCTTCTTTGTCAACTTATTGATGTTGATGGTTAGTCAGTTTTGTTTAAGTGATTTCAAATGAATGCTTTTGTGACAAAGGAGACTGTTAAAATGTCCTCTTGGCCATACTCTTTGACCACTAATTAGATAAATATGGAACAAAAACATTTAAGATTCCTGTTTTTAGGTTTAACAAGTGCCAGCCTAACATAATGGTATTATGCATTCAGTTAAACATGCAACAACAAACAATTATTTTGAGTCAGAGAAGGGCTTACTCACACTGTTCACTAGTAAATCCACTTTGGACCACTTTTTATTGAGACATCTTGGGCTATCTTTTCCATCTTAAGCTTCTATTCTTCCCTAGGGATCTCAGGGATCAGAACCTTGCCCATCAGTCATAACTCTCTGTCTTTACTTTTAAAATATACATCTTCTTTTTTACAGTTGAAAATAAAATGGGTTGTGTAGCTCCAGGGGGAAGGGTGGGTCCAGCCCAGAGCAAGTCTCCTATGAAACTGGTGAAACCAAATAAGTCAAGGGAAAGGGTAAGTTGGGAGAAATTCTTTTATTTCTTACAGCCGCTAGCAATTGCTAGCCAGGCCTGGGTTCCTCTGTCTCCTCCAGCCCCCGCTTATGCTCTGCTTCCCCTGCCCACTCCTTCTGGCAGGAACTCCAAGGGCAGGTTCTGGGTGACTGGCAGATGCCAGACCAATTACATAACAGGAATGGAGGGGAGGAGAGAATGGCCGTTTTCTCTCCACCTCTTGCCCTGGAGGCTGCAGAAGGCTGCAGCGGTAAACAGCTATTGATATGTAAATGGCTAAGACCAGGCATGAGATTATGGAAATTCTGCTATTAACTCCAAAATTTACTGTTTATAAAACAATGAGAAAGATTTTTCAAGTTGACTCTCATCAAACTTCAAATGTTTTAGAAGATTTTTAGAATACTGTATCTGGAAACATAACGCCATAGAAACAGCTTTGTTTCAATGGCTCTGCATTACATCCTTATACAGAATCTTCTGATTACACAGGGTTATTAGTTTCACTCATTAATATTTAATTCTATTCCAGATACTAGAGGCAGAACGGTTTAAATTTACATGACCTATTTTTCAAGCTGTTGCAAAATCTGTGTGTGTGTTTAACTTTGTGAAACTACTAGAATAATTTAAGGATTTCAGAACATTCACATTTATATAGGAGAAAAATAAAATATTTTAATGAATTTGCCTCAATCTAGTTTTATACTATTTTCATTATTTCATTCACTATGAGTTAATTATTCAAAAATGAGTTTATGTAATTATTCAGAAAACTGAAGCACCCTTCTCTCTGCATTACCTTCCTGACACAATCATTTCTATTTAATTTATTTGGTCAAATTAAAGTATTTGGATATTGACATAATTATCCAACTAGTTCTGTCTTTTCCTAAATGTAATGTGATCAGAATCTAATAGGACCCTCCCAATAGATCTTTGATCTGTTTTTTAATTGTCTACTTAGTCCGGTATGAAACATAACAAAAGAACTGATAGATGTTTCCACTAGTACTTTGCTCATTATCTTCCATTATGCAGTAGAAAATTAAGGTCTAACATCTTATAAGTAATCAAATTTTTGCTGATTCTACTAATAAAGAAAGTAAAATTACTAACATAAAATGAAGAAAAAATTGAGATAAAGCATATAAATCCAGAAACTATTTTCCTAAGTGCTTTCTACATCTTGTTTTTTTGTTTTTTTTTTTGGTATTCTCTACTTTGTTTTCTTTTCAGATATAATGACTCAATCAAAACTTCCTTTTAGTTCTTCTCACTGCTTTGAAAAAAATACATAATTACATATATAATTATAGTGTATATTATATATGTCTATATGTATGCATATGTATATGTGAATATGCAAATGATTTCCCTTCAATGTCAAACATTTTGACATTCGAACAATTTAGAACACAGAAATATACTTTTATGGGGCAATTTAATGAATGAATTATAGACAGACATTTGCTACCTCTTATAGTATTGATAAAGGTTGGATATTTGGTAAAGCACATTTTATGGGAGTTTCTTTGGCCTGTCCCCAAGATCTATCCATGCTTTAAAAATCTTAATTACTAGAATATTTAACAGGATTAACTTTAAAACTCTTACAAAATTTCTAAAATACTTCTCTGACTCTTCTTCTTGGTCAGTATGTTTTCTAGATCAATTAAACATGACAATGAAAAATATATACCTCCAGGCATATAATAATGTGATGTTATATTTCCTTATTCAAAAAAATAAGTGATAAATATCACAGTAAAACAAATTAATATTAAAATCTTTGTAAATCATATAAATTTTCTGTTCTTTTAAATCCAGAAAAAGACATTATTTTTCTCTTTTTATGCAACTGTCAGAATCATAGAATTTTTAAAAATTCTATCGGTGAAAAAATAAAAAGTTTTTTTAACTTATTTATGTTTTTAATTTCTAACTTTCTTCAGAAAAAAAAGGAAAAATTGATTGAAATGAAAAACCACTGTCATTAAATGCTCCTCTATTCACTAAGCTGAAATGGCACAAAACTATAAAAGTAAATCACTTACATTATCTCAGTTACTTTCTAAAACATAGAATAAATAACATAGTACTCTAAATCTAAACCTAACTGCATCTCAGCAAAATATTCAGAGTTGGTAGCTAATGCATTAAATGATTCTCTTGCTCCTATTTTATAGATGCCGGAACATAGAGATACTTACATAGAGATATACAACATAACATGCATATGTAAATATATGTACATATGGTAATTTGCATTTACTTGAACCGTTCATGGGCAAGAAGAGTGCAGTGGGAACACACATATTATGTTTCTGTGTTTATACTCCTAACTCTTAAAATGAGATATAGATCATCGGCGATATTTTCATTGTAGATTTACTTTTTTGTTCATTGAACGAATTAAGTATATTGAAACCATTCAGAGCATAACTGAAATATAGGAATTATTTCATATTTTAAGATATGACAATCACAGATACTATTATGTTTGACCACAAAATAATGGGACTGATTTCCAATATCCACAGAAGACATTAAACTCATGTCCTTTTATGTTACTACTGAAAATTTCTCATTATGATTTTGTCAAAAGGTAGGGAGACAAAGGATCTGTCTTTATTTACTCTTTAAAAATTAAGGCTCTGCAATATAATGTAGCTTTCTAGGCAATATTTTTCTGTTGTTTCATTATAAAATTTATTGAATAATACAGTGAATCTCTATAGGAAGGTACCTGGAATATTTCATAAATAAGGCAGGAAAAATAATTTCCCTCAGGGTAGTCCAATGAAATAACTTAGATTTCATATTACTTCCTTCCAAATGAGTATTAGCCTCTGTGATATGATAAGCAGGAGCAAAGTATATTAAAAGAGCATGTGTGACTGTTTCTGCTTTGTGCATTTGTGTGTGTCTATTTGCAAATAAATGTGTAATAGAGATAGAGACAAAAGACATCAAAGATTTTTGTAAAAGACAATATTTTAAAATATATTCTATTATGTCCATTTTTGATTTGCCTTTTTTGTTATTAAAATTATAGAAGATAGATAATTTATCATTTTCTTTGATCAAGAAAATATTTGGTTATATATGTGAAGACAAAAAGGTGCCAAATTATATTCTTATGAATCCCACATGTTACCATTTGAACTCATGTTTCAATACAGGTTAACAATGCAGAAAGCAATAGCTCTTTGAATGGAGAAATTTGATCCTATTAGACTTGGCTCCCTATAAAAGGCACTTCCTTTTTTCCATTAAGCCAATGTCTGATTTCAGATTTAAAACAAATTGAAACTTATTAATGAGATAACTTCATTTTATTTTCCAAGTTTACATATTTTATTGTTATTCACTTCAACAGATACAGAAGTATTTGACAAAATCCAATGCTCCTTCATGATAAAAAGTCAACAAACAGATTTGAAGGGAAATTTTTAAATCTGATAAAAGATATCTATGAAACTCCACAACTAACATCATACTTAATGATGACTCTGTGCTTCACCCCTAAATTAAAAACAAGACAATACTTTCTTTCATCACTTCTATTCATCATTGTACTAGAAGTTTTAGCCAGGGCAATGTGTCAAGAAGAATTAAAAGTATTCAAATTAGAAAAAGCGATAATTCTATTTATGGTTGACATGATCTTGTATATAGGAAACCATATGGAATACACATAAAAACATTTGAAACCAATGAAGAAGTTCAGCTAAGCAGAAGGATGCAAGATCAATATAAAAAATCAGTTGTATTCTCTACCCTAACTATGTAAAATCCAAAAATGAATTTAAAAATTTATTTATAATAGCATTAAGAATAATAATATATTTAGGAAAAAATCAACAAAATAATTTGAAAACTTGTACTCTGACAACTACAAAACATTGTTGAATGAAAGTAAAGCCTAACTAGATGTAATATCATGTTCATAGATTATAAAACTTAATATGGTTAAGATGGAAATACATCACAAACTGATCTACATATTCAATGTAATCTCTATCAAAATACCAGATTTTGAAAAAATTTTTGCAGAAGTTAAAAAGTGGATGCTAATATTCATGTGGAACTTTAAGGGAATCGGAATAGTTAAAACAATCATGGAAAAGACTAAAGTTGGGATACTCACACTTCAGATTTTGAAATTTAAAACAAAGCTATAGTAACAAAAGCAAGATGAAACTAGCATAATGATAGAAATATTGATGAATGGAATAGAATTTATAGTACAGAAATAAACCCTTAAATTTATGGTCAATTGACTTTTAATAAGGGTGCTAAGAAAATTAATAGAGGAACAGAATAGTCTCTTCAACAAATGGCAATGAGACAACAAAACATTAGTTCAAAAATAGGTCACAGATATAAATTTAAGAGCTAATTCCAAAAAAACTCTTAGGTGAACATATGGTAGTGTATGACCATGGGCTCAGGAAAGGAGGCTCTTGGATATGACACCAAAATTACAAGTGACCAAAGGTGTATATGCACACATATATATATATATATATATATATATATATACAAAGGACTTAATTAAAATTTAAAATTTTGTGCTTCAGAGGATACCATAAATAACATGACAACTCAGAGAATGGGAAAAATATTTGTAAATCATATATCTGACCAGGGACTTGAATCTAGAATATATATATATACATATATATTACACACACATACACATGCACACACACACACACATATATATTTTAAAGATCGCTGGCAATGAAATAATAAATGGACAAATAGAAGTTTAAAAATGGGAAAATGATCTTAGTGGACATTTCAGCAATTCAGCATTAAGTACATGAAAAGATGGTCAATGTTATTTGCAAAGAGGGAGATGCAAATCAAAAGCATAATGGTTACTGCCAGGTATCTTATATCATGTGTGCTTATTATGCGGACAGGGCTGGGACAAATGAAAAAACATAGTAAGATTTCTACACACTACTAGGATGGTTGCAATCAAGAAGACAGATAATATCAAGCATTGCTAAGGATATAGGAAATTTGGAATTCTCATATATTACTGGTGGGAATTGCTGCTTTTGACAACAGCCTCTAGTTCCTCAAAAGGTTAAAGTTAGATTTATCATATATTCCAGCAATTCCACTCCTAGATATATAACCAGGATAAATGAAAATGTATATCTACCCAAAATCTTGTACACTACTGTATGTAACAACATATTCATAATATAAAAATGTGGAAATAACCCAAATGTCCATCAACTAAAAAAATATTTCAGTAAAATACATGGAATACATCTATACACAATGAAATATTACTAAACAGCAAAAAGGAATTATGTACTAATTCTTGCCACAACAAGGATGAACCTTAAAATATTATGCTAAGTGAAAGAAGCCAGTTACAAAAGACCACATATCACATGATTTGTATACATGCAATATCCAAATAGGCAAATTTATAGAGACAGAAAGTGGATTAGTGGTTGCTTAGGGCTGGGAGGGAGGGGGGAATAGGAAGTGAATACTTAGTAATGGAGATAGAGTTTTTTGGGGTTTGATTAAAATGTTCTAAACTTAATTGCATTGATGGTTATACACTAAAAAAATACATAAACTAAAACTCACTGACTTGTGCACTTTAAATGGTTGAATTCTATGTTATGCAAAGTATATATCAAAGCTTTTGTTTAAAAAAGATAATACTCAAAACTAAGAAAAATTAAAGGAATTGAGTTCAAATTTAATAAAGGAAAGAATGCTTTCATGTTTAAAAATATAGCAAAATGTCTTGTTTAATCAAAGATGTATAAAGAAAAGCATATTTCTAAAGAGAACTGAACACTTTCAAAGACAGATAAATCAGAATATATTAATAGGCAACCAAGTTACAACTATTACCAGCATCACTCTACTCCCTCCTTCAAGACACATTCACTGAAATCATACTGAAGTCATTATTCTTCCGCTTAGCTGGAAGATTTTATTTTCCCACTTCCTCTGTGGAAAGGCAAGATATTTCTCTATTTACCCTGTTATGTGGGCGGACTCCAGAAGACTCAATTACACTACAGGAAGTTACTGCAAGAAGGTTAATTGTGCACCTTTTTCCCAGATGACATCTGTGTATATGTGAAATTTCCTCTCCTCCCATCTCTTTCTTTGAAGAGAAAAGGAACTGGCAAAATAAGAGTACTTGAGCTTTCTGTATGTCAAGTAGACTATGTGGAAAGTAGTCAGACATGAGCTCTCTTTTTAATACACTATCCAAAGAGGCTACATTCAGGAAAAAAAAACTTGGGGTATACTGCTATAGGCAGGAGTTAAGCAGGGATTGCTGGGAAAGTTCCACCTGAAGTCAATCTCCATCCTACAATTTCTCTTAAAGATCTTCTTTTTGTTGTACACCACCACAGTATTTCAACAATTTGGAAGCCAACTTGGCCAAAGACAATGACAATTAGTCTTGGCCAGGAACTAACTAACAGGACAGAGTAGCACCAGAGACATAACTGTTTCTTTCTTTTCTGCAATGTCCCCAGTAGATTCCCCAAACTGGGAGAAAGTCACCCTATAAAGAGAAGGTGGTAGTAGGTTCACAGGCCCCTTTCCCATTTAAGTTCTGCTTAATGCTTGGGAAAAAATGAGTGTTAAATTACTTATGCAATGGAAGTTTAATTGTACCAAATTTATTATATTTAAGGTTTTTGGAGTTTGACTAAAACATGTGTAAGGAAAAGGAAAGAGAAATTTGGAGGGAATTATTTAAGATGATAAGAATAAAAGAGGGAGTATTCATTATATAGTAATATTTGTAAAAATAAACATAATACAAACCAAAGGGAATATATCGAGATTCAGAAAACATAGGCTAAATAAATTTGCATCAGTTTTTCTCAAATTACACTGTCCTTCAGCATCTTTTGTTTAGAGAAAGTGCAAGGTACTGAGGGGGTGCTGGTTAGTTAGAAAAAGCAAAGTGTTCATAATACTAATATGAGAATTCAAGAGTGATTAATAAAATACTTTGTGAAGGCTTAATTAAACTTACAATGCTTAATTTTTAGAAAGAATTTTTAAGAAGGTATTGTGTTCCTCTTATACTTCACTCCTTTGGTTTAAATGGAAATACACAGAGGTGTCTGAGAGAGTTCATGCATCTTTCTATTGCCAAAATTTTCTTATGAGCAAATAGTGTCCCTGATACATATCAGACTTTAGGTGTGAAATGGAAAATACTTCAGTTGTTGGAGCACATTTATCAGGTAAGGAAGAAATGAGGGTGAGAACACACTCTTTAGGGGCAGAGAGAACATTCAGTTTGGGGTGTATTAATTTAAATATATCTTTGTATGATCTCAACTGAGACATAAAGTAGGTAAATGGAGAAAGGAAACCACTGACCTTGGTTCTAAATATAAAAGGATTTATATTTAGACATGGCATTAGAGAAAGTCAGAAATGAGAGAGATTCTAAAAGATTAGAATGAATTGTTCAAATTTCTTATTAATATGGAAGGAATATAGGGAGAGAAATGAAGTCAGAAGAGGACAGAACACTGATGTAACATTTAGGAGCTAACAGAATAACAGAGAGAAAAGATTTTGAAATTTGGGTTCTTTGAGATGAAAAAATAAAGACTAACAATACTTGGAGCATAAAATCCAGTTGGGGACTGAGGTGAAACAAACAAACCAAAATAATAAAAGTAAGGAAGATTAATGTAGTCAATGAAGTTTGGAAATCTGCTTGAGGCTTTTTAAGTATAATTTTGTCCACACACCATTTTGCTTCACCTAATAGAAAATAAAATTCAGTAGTTTTTTTAGTAATATTTTGAAAGATAAAGGTTTATAATTTTTTATATTTATTTTTTATGATGGCATCATTAATATATAATCACATGAGCAACATATGGCTACTAGATTCCCCCCATTATCAAGTCCCCACCACATACCCCATTACAGTCACTGTCAATCAGCTTGGCAAGATGCTATAGAGTCACTACTTGTCTTCTCTGTGCTATACTACCTTGCGGTGTCCCCCCCCACATTATGTGTGCTAATCGTAATGACCCTTTTCCCCTTCTCCCTCCCCCCGCCCTCCCAAGGGGAATGGCCTTTGGGAACTGTTAGTCCATTCTTGGGTTCTGTGAGTCTGCTGCTGTTTTGTTTCTTCAGTTTTTGCTTTGTTGTTATACTCCACAAATGAGTGAAATCATTTGATACTTGTCTTTCTCCGCCTGGCTTATTTCACTGAGCATAGTACCCTTTAGCTCCCTCCATGTTGTAGCAAATAGTAGGATTTGTCTTCTTCTTATGGCTGAATAATATTTCATTGTGTGTATGTGCCACAACTTCTTTATCCATTCACTACTGATGGACACTCAGGTTGCTTCCATTTCTTGGCTATTGTAAATAGTGCTGCGATAAACATAGGGGTGCATATGTCTTTTTCAAACTGGGGTGCTACATTCTTAGGGTAAATTCCTAGGAGTAGAATTGCTGGGTCAAATAGTATTTCTATTTTGAGTTTTTTGAGGAACCTCCATACTGCTTTCCACAAAGGTTGAACTAATTTAGATTCCCACCAGCAGTGTAGGAGGGTTCCCTTTTCTCCAAATCCTTGTCAGCATTTGTTGTTGTTTGTCTTTTGGATGGTGGCCATCCTAACTGGTGTGAAGTGGTATCTCAATATGGTTTTAATTTGCATTTCTCTGATGATTAGCTATGTGAAGCATCTTTTCATGTACCTGTTGGCCATCTGAATTTATTTTTTGGAGAAATGTCTGTTCAGCTTCTCTACTCATTTTTAAATTGGCTTATTTGCTTTTTGTTTGTTGAGGTGTGTGAGCTCTTTATATATTTTGGATGTCAACCCCTTATCAGATATGTCATTTATGAATATATTCTCCCATACTGTAGAATGTCTTTTTGTTCTACTGATGGTGTCCTTTGCTGTACAGAAGGTTTTAGTTCGATATAGTCCCACTTATTCATTTTTGCTTTTCTTTCCCTTACCTGGGGAGATATAATCATGAAGAAGTTGCTCATGTTTAGGTACAAGAGATTTCTGCCTATACATTTTTCTAAGAGTTTTATGGTTTCATGACTTACATTCAGGTCTTTGATCCATTTTGAGTTTACTTTTGTGTATGGGGTTAGACAATAATCCAGTTTCATTCTCTTGCATATAGCTGTCCAGTTTTGCCAACACCAGCTGTTGAAGAGGCTGTCATTTCCCCATTGTATGTCCATGGCTCCTTTATCATATATTAATTGACCATATGTGCTTGGGTTTATATCTGGGCTCTCTAGTCTTTCTTATTGGTCTATGGGTCTGTTCTTGTGCCAGTACCAAATTGTCTTGATTACTGTGGCTTTGTAGTAGAGCTTGAAGTCAGGGAGTGTAATCCCCCCCACTTTATTCTTCCATCTCAGGATTGTTTTGGCTATTTGGGGTCTTTTGGGGTTCCATATGAATTTTAGGACTATTTTCTCTAGTTCACTGAAGATTGCTATTGGTATTTTGATAGGGATTGCATTGAATCTGTAGACTGCTTTAGTCAGGATTGCCTTTTGACAATATTAATTCTTCCTATCCATGAGCCTGGGATGTGTTTCCATTTATTGGTATCTTCTTTAATTTCTCTCATGAGTGTCTTGCAGTTTTCAGAGTATGAGTCTTTCACTTCCTTGGTTAGGTTTATTCCTAGGTATTTTATTCTTTTTGATGCAATTTTGGATAGAATTTGTTTCCTGATTTCTCTTTCTACTACTTCATCATTAGTGTATAGGAATGCAACAGATTTCTTTGTATTAATTTTATATCCTGCAAATTTGCTGAATTCAGATATTAGTTCTAGTAATTTTGGAGTGGATTCTTTAGGGTTTTTTATGTACACTATCATGTCATCTGCAAACAGGGGCAGTTTAACTTCTTCGTTCCCAATTTGGATGCCTTTTATTTATTTTTGTTGTCTGATTGCCATCACTAGGACTCCAACCCTATGTTGAATTAAAGTGGGAAGAGTGGGCATCCTTGTCTTGTTCCCGATCTTAGAGGAAAGCTTTCAACTGTTCACTGTTAAGTATGATGTTGACTATGGGTTTGTCATATATGGCCTTTATTATGTTGAGGTACTTGCCCTCTATACCATTTTGTTTAGAGTTTTTATCATGAATGGGTGTTGAATTTTGTCAAATGCTTTTTCAGCATCTACAGAGATGATCATGTGGTCTCTGAGCTTCTTGTTGTTGATGTGGTGGGTGATGTTGATGGATTTTCGAATGTTGTACCATTCTTGCATTCCTGGGATGAATTCCACTGGACCATGATGTATGATCCTATTGATGTATTTTTTAATTCGGTTTGTTAATATTTTGCTGAGTGTATTTGCCTCTACATTCATCAGGGATATCGGTCTGTGGTTTCCTTTTTTGTGGTGTCTTTGCCTGGTTTTGGTATTAGAGTGATGCAGACTTCATAGAATGAGTTTGGAAGTATTCCCTCTTCTTTTTTTTGATAAACTTTAAGTAGAATGGGTATTCTCTAAATGTTTGATAAAATTCAGCGGTGAAGCCATCTGGTATGGGACTTTTGTTCGTGGGTAGTTTTTTGATTACAGATTCAATTTCATTGCTGGTAATTGGTCTGTTCAGATTTTCTGTTTCTTCCTTGGTCAGCCTTGGAAGGCTGTATCTTTCTAGAAAGTTGTCCATTTCTTCTAGGTTATCCAGTTTGTTAGCATATAATTTTTCATAATATTCTGTAATAATTTTTTGTATTTCAGTGGTGCCCATAGTGATTTTTCCTTTCTTATTTCTGATTCTGTATATGTGTATATTCTCTTTTTTTCTTCATAAGTCTGGCTAGGGGTTTATCTATTTTGTTTATTTTCTCAAAGAACCAGCTCTTGCTTTCATTGATCCTTTCTTTTGTTTTATTCTTCTTGATTTTATTTATTTCAGCTCTAATATTTATTATGTCCCTCCTTATACTTACTTTGGGCCACATTTGTTCTTCTTTTTCCATTTTCAATAATTATTAATATAGACTATTCATTCGGGATTGTTCTTCCTTCTTTAAATAGGACTGGATTGCTATATACTTTCCTCTTAGAACTGCCTTTGCTGAGACCCACAGAAGTTGGGGTGTTGTGCTGGTGTTGTCATTTGTCTCCATATATTACTTGATCTCTGTTTTAATTTGGTCATTGATCTATTGATTATTTAGGAGCATGTTGTTAAGCCTCCATGTATTTGTGAGCCTTTTTGTTTTCTTTGTACAGTTTATTTCTAGTTTTATACCTTTGTGATCTGAGAAGTTTGTTGGTTCAATTTCAATCTTTTTGCATTTTTTGAGGTTCTTTTTGTAGCCTAGTATGTGTTCTATTCTGGAAAATGTTCCATGTGCACTTGAGAAGAATATGTATCCTGCTGCTTTTGGGTGGAATGTTCTGTAGATGTCTGTTAGGTCCATCTGTTCTAATGTGTTGTTCATTGACTCTGTGTCCTAACTTATTTTCTGTCTGCTCGATCCATCCTTTGGAGTGAGTGGTATGTTGAATTCTCCTGAAATTAATCTATTACTTTCTATTTCCCCCTTTAATTCTGTTAGTATTTGTTTCATATATGTAAGTGCTCCTGTGTTGGGTGCATAGATATTTATAATGGTTTTATTCTCTTGTTGGACTGACCCCTTTATCATTATGTAATGTCCTTCTTTGTCAATTGTTACTTTCTTTGTTTTGAAGTCTATTTTGTCTGATACAAGTATTGCAACGCCTGCTTTTTTCTCCCTATTGTTTGCATGAAATATCTTTTTCCATCCCTTCACTTTTAGTCTGCGTATGTTTGAAGTGTGTCTCTTGTAGGCAGCATATATATTGGTCTTGCTTTTTTATCCATGTTGTAACTCTGTGTATTTTGATAGGGGCATTCAGTCCATTTACATTTATTATGATTATCGATAGATATGTCCAATGCAGGCTTTGGATTTGTGGTTACCAAAGATTTCAAAGACAGCTTCCTTACTATCTAACCGTCTAACTTAACTCACTTATTATGCTATTATAAACACAGTCTGATATTTATTTTTCCTCTACCTTCCTTTTCTTCCTCCTCATCTCTTTATGTGTTATTTGTCATATTCTGTACTCTTTGTGTATCCCTTGACTGACTTTGTGGGTAGCTGATTTAATTTTGCTTTTGGTTAGTATTTAGTTGGTCTACTTCCTTTGCTATGGTTTTATTTTCTCTGGTGACAGCTATTTAGCCTTAGTCAACTTCCATCTAGAGCAGTCCCTTTAAAATACACTGCAGAGATGGTTTGTGGGAGGTAAATTCCCTCAACTTTTGCTTATCTGGGGATTGTTTAATCCCTCCTTCAAATTTAAATGATAATCTTGCTGGATGGAGTATCCTTGGTTCGAGGCCTTTCTGCCTCATTGCATTAAATATATCATGCCACTCTCCTTCAGGCCTGTAAGGTTTCTGCTGAGAAGTCAGATGATATCCTGATGGATTTTCCTTTGTAGGTGATTTTTTTTTCCTCTCTCTGGCTGCTTTTAATACTCTTTCCTTGTCTTTGATCTTTGCCATTTTAATTATTATATGTTTTGGTGTTGTCCTCCTTGGGTCCCTTGTGTTGGGAGTTCTGTGGAGTTCCATGGTCTGAGAGACTATTTCCTTCCACAGATTGGGGAAGTTTTCAGCAATTATTTCTTCAAGGATACTTTCTATCCATTTTTCTCTCACTTCTTCTTCTGGTACCCCTAGAATGAGAATATTGTTCCATTTCGATTGTTCACACATTTCTCTTAATATTGTTTCATTCCTAGACATCCTTTTTCTCTGCCTTAGCTTCTGTGTATTCCTCTTCTCTGATTTCTATTCTATTAACAGTATCCTTCACCTCATCTAATATGCTTTTATATCCCTCCATTGTTTGTTTCATTTCAGTTATCCCCCTCCTGCATTCGGCCCTTAGCTCTTAAATATTTTTCTGTAGCTCCTTCAGCATGCTTATTACTATTATTTTGAATTATTTTTCAGGAATATTGGTGATTTCAGTCTCACCAAGCCCTCTTTCTGGTATTTGAGGGATTTGGGATTGAACAAGGTTCTTCTGCCTTTTCATGGTCTGGGAGCAACAGGAGTGGTCACTGGTGAACAGTGTATGTGTCTGCTGCAAGAACAAAGCCTTATTGTGGCTCCCAGTCTCAATGCCTGTCTCCACTGTCTATGCCGGTTAACCACGCACAGGGAGCAGCCTCTGAGTTAATCCCCTAAGATGCCATGGGTGGGCCAGCTCTTGGGATGGCCTAGCGCACTGGCGGCAGTTGCCAGCGAGTGGCACAGGTTCTGTAATGAGAGCAAAGCCCCTTCATGCCTCCTGGTCTCAGCACCTGTCTCTGCTGTCTGTGCTGGTAAACCACGCACAGGGAGCAGCCTCTGGGTCTGGGCAGGTTAGCCACACACAGGGAGAAGCCTCTGCCTTAGGCTGTGTAGTTGCTGTAGGTGGGACTGCCCTCTGGCTGGTCTGCAGTAATGGTGAGAACAGCTGGTTTACACGCAGGTGCTGGCACAGAGGGAGGAATGGCAGGCTGCTTATCACAGTGAGAGGCCTTGGGGCTGCATTGCCAACCTAGGGAATAGGGCACCTGAAGCTCCAGAAAGTTCCCAGCCTGCTGGGCTGAGTGTGCCAGTACAATTTTGTCCACCTTTTAAACCCTTGCCCCTTTAAGACTTTTAAAGCACCTTATTTTCTTTTGTCCCAGGGCAGCCAGTTGTGGGAACCTGTTCACAGTCTTAGTGTCAGACTTTGCTTTTCAGCTCCTCTAATCTCCAGAGCACCATGCAATGTGGGTCTATGCTCCCAGAGCAGATTTCTAGAACTGATTGTTTAGCAGTCCTGTGCTTCCACTCCCTCCCTCCCCACTCTGATTCTTTTCTTCCTGCTGGTGAGTTGGGGTGTGGGAAGGGCTTGGGTCCCACCAGGTCATGGCTTTGTACTTTACCCTTTTCTGTGAGATGTTGATTTTTTCTAGATGTAAACTGGCTGGTGTACTGTTACTTCTGGTCACTCTTTTAGGAATAGTTGTATTTGCTGTATTTTCAAAATATATGTGGTCTTGAGAGGGGATTTCTGCCACACTACTCACACCTCCATCTTTTACTCTTTAGGCAAAGGTTAATAATTTTATGTGATTTTAGTTTTCCTTATTTTAACTTCACCAAATCATTCTAGTATAATCTATGTCTTGAGACAAAATTTAAAATAACTAATCATAATCAATTCATAAAGCAGTAAGACAAATATGACAATATCAATAGAACATTTATAATCTCAATTTGACTAATATATAAAGGACCATTTCTTTAATTTTCTTTAAAAACTTTACACTTTCAAAGACTGGTTATATGTACAATCTATGTTATTGCTAAGAGGTTAATAAATAACCTCATTTTTGAAAGACTTTTTGGTTTAACAGAGTTCAGAATCCCTGAGAAATAGGGGAACCAATAAAAAAATGACAAAAATATCAATACCTTTGCTGCCTTACTTCTATGGGGAAATGAACTTTGTACCTTAGAACTGTGTGGGGATAGATTTATTATTTCATCCCTGAACTAGATAACCTTGCACATCCAATTAATCCACTCTTGGACAATTGCTCCTTTCCCCATGATGAGCAGCTTCTCTCAAACTTATTGCATGTAATGTCTGCGACCTATACACCCTCCTGAACAGGAGGTTCCCAGAAGCAAGAAAGGAGCTTGCTCAGTAATGAGTACTGCATTCACTCATATTCCTTTCCCAGGAGGGACCGTTGAGGAGAAGTGGGGATGAGAATCCAGGAGGGAGCTCTGCTGGGGCTTCCCTGCACTGGGACACAGAGCATGACTCAGGGACAGTCTTCCAGTGTTCACTCAACATTCTTAATTTCAAGTAAGAGACATTTACTATGACTAAAAAGTAATTTTAAAGAAGGTATTGTACATTTTACATAATTTTCAGAAGTGGAAAACTAGACTTAAAACCTCAGAGACAGGAAAATGCCTCATCGCAAGCCACGCTACAGACCCGGTGAAGGACCCTCCATTGGGCTGGCCAAGCAATAGGTGCTGAGCTGTCATTGTTCCCTTTGTTTACAAGGGGTCTGATCTTTTTGTAACAATTTCTGCTCCAGATGTTAGGCAGAAAGACAGGCATGAACAGGGTGGAGAGAGAACAAAGCCAGTAAAGCCCACTGAAAGGGACTTGGAGAGTTAACCAGACAAAACCAGAGAGCCAGAAAGGACTCACAGAGTTAATCAGTTAAGTAGTTGAAGTTTCAAAGGCCAGGAGTGACTTGGAATGTCCAGATAGTCCTCAAATGAAAACAATTCCCCAGATAAACACAAATGTCAGAGAGCAGCTCATGTTTCCGTTGTACCAATTAGATCATGCCTTGTAAAATCTACTAAGCCTGTCAAAAAGGCCTAGTTTAACTTAGTCTATATGTTTTTCCTCCTCTTCTTCCAGCCCCTTAATCAATTAAGTAACTTGGTAACCAGGACAGCAGATAGCCCTCTGAAGAACAAAAAAACTTTTGTGGATAAAGGATGTTGAGACCCAACACAGTCACCTAAATAACCCTATTCTTAAAACAAAACATCAAAGGTTATGAATCACCTGTATACATCATGCCTTATGCTGACTCTTACTCAAAAGGCCCTATAAAACCCCAAACCCTAAATCCTTAAGGGCATCTCCTCTCTGAGGCTGCCCACACTCCCCTTTCTTCAAGTGCACCATTTAGCCTTAAATAAATCATTCTTACTGCTCAATTTATTATGTGGTGTCTCTGCTTTCCCAGTGGTGTCTTTGTTACTTTGCTATTTCATTATATTCTGTAGAATTAAGCCCAAGTTTTCACTCTGTTCTATTCAAGATAAGTAGGGAGGGGCTACTGAGAGCTCTGATTTGGGCTTGTAAGTTCCCTTCACCTGGGTGACCCAGGCAGGACTGCAGCTATAATCACGTTCTTTAGTAGCCTGCCTGAAAATCTTCTTTCTTTGCCTGTGGGAAGTTCCCAGAACATAATCTCATTCCACCCAGTGCTCTGTGGCTCCCCCAATCCTGGAGTGGTAGGGAATTAGTTTCCATGCCATACAGATTCAAGCGGACACTGGACACCAGGTGACTCTGGCTTCAGAAGTTGGCAAGGGATCTGCCCTATGCAGAGCAGGAGTTCAATGAGCTTCCTTTTCCTCCCTTTGTTTTTCCTTGCTCTCTGCTGCCTGCAAGGCAGCTGCTTTTCCCTGTTAGTCTTGCTTTAATGAATTCCTTCCACTCCGACTTTGCTGAGTCTCCAGACTGAATTTCTTCTCAATATATATTACTCCACGGTTCCTGCTTATTTTTAACAAAATCAAATTAGTGGAGTCTAAGTTCCATCTTCTTGCCCTCTTTCATAGGGAAGCTTGGAAAGTATCAGGCAGTGTCAGCTTCTTGAGTGGGAGGCCGGGTGTACTTCCCACTGAGAATCACTGCAGGGTCAATTCTTCAAACATGAAAAGGGGTTCATGTGGTGCACACACACGCACACACACACACACACACACACACACACACACATACACAAATCGTAAATATTCAGTGTGAGCCATCCTGTTCGCTGTCTAAAATACATTGATCTTACCATACACAAATTTGTCCTAACTCCTGAAAATGCTCAATACAATGAATCTATTTTCTATGCAATAAATAATGTAGCCAGCTCATTCTCCCAGAAAAATGAATAAAAAAAACACCAGATCCTACATCAAATGGCTCAAGATCTTTGGTGACAGCCATGCCTCCTTCATCTTTGAAATTCTATTACTTCTGGAATAAATTGCAAGGTTATCAATAAATAACATATCATGAAAATAGTAGGAAACAAAGGAGGAATAGCTTGTTTTAAATGAAACAGTAAATCAGAAAATACACAAAGAAACTTTGTACTAAAGCTGTATTTGGTGAGTATGGCTTTCCTCATCCAAACCAATTTATGTTTCTTTTATATACTGCTGGCACTTAGCTGGTCATAGTTCTTTACGTGATGACGTGACTCAAACAGTCCTTCCTGAAGGTTCTGTTTACTTGGAGCTCTTTCCCGTACAGGGCTTCATTAGCTTTTTTTTTATCTTTTAATGGTGGACAATGGCAGTATTGGAAGTACTCCAGAGAGTTACTTTCATTCAATTCATGTTTCTCCCATTTCCTTATAAGGGAGAAGGTGAATACTCCAGCCAGTGCCTAAACACCTTCTTGGTTACTATGACTACCCCAAATGGTCAGAGAGAACGCTCAGACTCTAATCTACTGTAGACTTTGTTTTGTTCCAGTTGTAATTAGATATAGAAATCTCTAAGTTGGGGAATTTCAAGTAAGTGAGATGGAAAAGAATAAACTGTTCATGACTTATTAGGCACAGTATTGGAATATGGCAATTGATTCTAACTGTTCAGAAAGACACATACATTTAAATGTTAGAAAAAAGTACCATATATTTGCTTGCTTGTTCAAAGCATAAACAAGAATTTGTGACTTTGAGGGATATTTTACTAGATCAGTATATGGCAAATTTCTGACAGTAAACTCAATTTTCTAACTGAACTCCATTAACATTTACATGTTAACAAGATCAACTCGAAGAATCCTTCTCTATGGGCAAATTGGTATCAAAGTGCACTCTACTAGTTTACTTATTTATGTGTGTATTTGTGTATGTGTGTGTAAAATCCAGGAATGTCTGATAGCTTTATTCTAGAAGTAACTTTTTATACCCAGATGAACAAGTTTGATGATGCTTGTTGAAGCAATAACATTTATAAAAGAATAGCTTAAACTTCTACCTTGTCTTTCAAAAATCTCATTATTAAAAATGATTTTCAATTTCAGTAGCAAACATTTGCAAAGCTGCCATTACTAAATTTCTCCCTTTCTCCAATGACTTATGTAATCTCTGTTTACAGTATACCTGTACCCAAGCTGCTTAGTAGCGCCAAGACTTGCACTAAACAACACAAAATTGGTTGCACTACAAATTCTAAGTGTCCGTGGTCACTGGGATGTTCAACTCTGTTTTCAGATGTTTCTCATCAGTTCTGTATCCACAACGTTATTTATTTCACTTTTGCATTTTCACAAATCTCTTTAGTATTTAGAACACAAGCTCAAACCCTACTACTAGGACAACCATCATACAGAAATACCCTTCCTTTTGTCTTGTTAATGGATACATGCAAAAACATCAAATTCTCCAGAAAAACTACTCTAGTCCCAGCCCTAAATTGTTAGATCTAGTTTACTGGTAAGTGTATGGAGCCTGGAATTAGAAGCAAGCGAGAAATAAAAGAATTCTTATGACCTTGACATAACAAGTAAAAAAACAAAGGAAGCCTCTGATTTGTAATTAAGAAACAGCAACTACAACTGTTAATAACGTGGGCCTGTGGGTCTCTCAGACTCCATTGGATAAGTAGCTGGATAAGGAGAGAAGTTTAAGAATGAAGACTAGGAGAGAAAGATGGGCCATGGGAAAAATAAAAGGGAAGGAATATAAATGTTATCCTCACAATCAACATTCATTAAATCGTAAGACAGGAGAGTTGAATATTAACAGATGATTTTTATGCACACTAGCACTTGAGAAGCAGTAATGTGAAAGAATATATAATTAACAAGCCCTTTAGACTGTCTCTTTCAAATAGTAATTATCTCAGTCATGCTTTTGTGATATACTGGAAAGCAACCAATTTATTGTCAAATTATGAGATGAGTGCTTTGTGTGCCTATTTCATGTAAATGATTCAAGATAAATCCTAATGATTCAGAAGATGGATGCTAATATTAACATACTGTTAAAAAGAATTGGAGATCCTAAAAAATCTATTTTTTAACATACACAAATGGCATTCCCATATTATGTTAAACTTAGGGATGATGTATTTTGACATTTACTCTAAAAGTGTGCGTGATACTAGGTGCTTTGTTAGACATACAAAAATATCTGGTTTTATTGAATTGTAATCAGTAATAAATTGAATAGTAAATTAAAAGCAGTCAGTAACAAAAATAATTTTAAATTGGTATTAATTAGAGGATAGTGACATAATTGTTTTTAATGATACAGTATCATCATATCTAAAATATAAAAATGTGTCTCTTTGGGAACTAATATTTAAATTCAAGAAAGAGAAAAAAAATTTTTCTTTTCTTTGGGCCTCTCTTATTTGAGAAGATAAGAACTGTAGTTCTTTTCAGTACAGTGATATTTATAGGACTTACTTTGATTAATGATTTATGTAAAATTTTTGACTTGTGGGATCTGTGCTTCGTATGACTTATATTCTTTAAACAAAATTTAGAAGAACTTTTTTTTACAATCTCAGTTATTTTTGAAAAAGACAAACTAAATTAGAACTTGAATAAAATAGAACTCATAATCTAGTTAAAAGTAAAACATATCAAGGCACTGATTATTAAGAATAAGAACTTTAGGAGTTAATTTTAAATGATGAAATATTAAGCAGAAAAACATCTACTTCCTACTGAAGAGCTAAATATATCTTAGCTATCTTTGGACTACTGGTAATTCTTCTTCCTGTGAGATAGAACACAACTGAAATTACAGAACCACTAAAGGCATATTTCACAGATAAGTGACTCTCCTGGACAATTAAGTACTTGCAATATGGAATCTGGAGAGAGGCCCTGCACTGCTATGTCTGTGTCGCAGGGCAAACACCTTAGTGAAAAATGAAAGGCAGAAGAGCTACTTGGAGCAAAGTTGTTTGATTCCATAACAGGTTTTTCACTGTTTAAATGGAATTTAGATTTGTCATATTTTTTTCCCTCTAATGTTAGTGTTGAGAAAAAGAGCAAGATTGTAAAATAAAAATTTAATCTATATGCTAGTTGAGAGTTGTCTAAATTGATTTTAACATATTCTAGAAAGTTTGTAGAAAAGGGCCCTGTCCAGGAGACTTGAGTCTTAAGTATGTCTTTACTATTAGGAAGATACATCAATGTACAATATTTTATTTCTTGGCACAGTGTTTTGAGGAATAATTATTAAAGTCTCATCAAAGAGGAATTTAATGGAATTTGAACCCTTCATAACACTGTGAAAAAATAATACAATATAATAAGTCCTTTGAATAAATCTGAGATTGCACAAATCTTGTCAAAAATGGAGAGCTACTAAAAATCAATTGAATATTTTTCTCTATATAATTACCAATATTAATTTTCAAATTTTATAATAAAGTAAATATTTCAGTGTTTCAATAATTGGGTTATGTAAGGGATTTGGACTTATAAGTTCCATCATAGGATTTTCTTTTCAAGATTGTTGGTATAGATATCCAGTGATACACACAGCCTATATTCAAAATGCTAATTTGCAGTGTTTCGGCTTCTTAAATTTTTATTAACTATTTTCATGTCTTTTATATCTATTAATTCTCTTATTGCTAAACATCTCTTTCTACAGTTCACATTTACTGTAGTAATTGCTTTTGTGATTGATTCTACAAACTGTTAACTTTGTATATGCTTTTTCAATGTATTTTGTCTTATGCCTTTTGATTGGGAATGTGTATTATAGTGCAGAATAATAGGTCACATGTTATATTTACAAAAGAAACCTATAGTCTGGCATATACTTTTATCTCCCTTTTACAAATAAGAACACGGAAACACAAGAAATTAATTCCCAACAGGAGCCAGATTTCAGAGCTTTTGCTATTTTAACAGATACCAAATTCAGATATGTGATTTCATCTTTAGTAAATAATCCCTATGTGCCAATGTTTTCACCCTCCATATTATCATTATTATAACAAATTATAATTATTATCAAATTGTAACTGCAGAAAGTGATATGATTCTATTGATTTATTGAAGACATTTAGATGAAATAGCTTATATAGTATCTCCTACTGACAAAATCCAATATTAAGAATCATAGTTTTTGTTACCCATTGTTTTAAGGCATTTGAATGCAGTGTTTTAAATTGTGTAGTTTATTATACAATTTTGTATATTTCACAAAGGTGGAAAACTCTTTTTAGCTTTAATGAACTTCCCAACTTTTCAAAATTAATTCTGCTAAATATATTCCAAGAGATTTGCTTCATTATCTTCTCATTTAAATCATCTTCAGTGACACACCATTTAATAAGGCTAGTTACACAGGTATTGACAGTTAAAATTCTATATTCATCACAGGCATTTTAATTTGAGTAATATCATAAATCTTATCTATACCAATGTCACCATATGTTAGAGAAACTTATAAGCTATCAATCTTTCAAATATGACAACAGTGTTATTATTCATGAATTGTGCAATCCTTTCATTTGTCTATTGTGTACTGCCTTGCCATTTGCTTATGACATAAACATTTATGTCCCAGAATGTATTTCACATGATTTTTATTTCATATTTTGGTTCTATTTCAGGTTATACTTCTAGGCAAAAAATATTTTTAAAAAATCCTTTGATGTCGGTTTTTTCCTTGCTATTTTTTATAAAATTTAATCAAGGTTTAACAAATACAGAAAAGTATACACATTATTATAAGGATTTTGCTTGATAGTTTCACAAAGTGAACATACAACTGATAGCCCCAGAATCCAAAAGTTCTCATAAAGATCCCTCTAAGTCACAATCCCCATAATGGAAACTAATATTCTGACCTCAACAACAGAAATTGTTTTTCCTTTTTAATAGATGTCATTTACATGGAATCATATAGTTTCTACTTTTTTGCATCTGGTTTCTTTCCATCAGTATAATGCTTACGGGATTTTTTTCATGTTGTTTCACATATCACACATTCATATATTGCATTCTCTTTTTCTAAACATATGATAATTTATTTTTCTATTCTCTTCTTTATGACACTTGATTTGTTTCCATGTATTAGCTATTATGAATAATGCTACCATAGTCTCTTCATACTTTTGTGACACTCATTTACATGTTACTTTGGGATACGTTTCTAAGAATGAAATGGCTGGATCATAGATTACGTGCATGTCCACCTCTAGACATTTCAGTTCCCAAGCATACATCTCATATCACTCTGCTGTCATCTTTATTATTTCCATTTCCTACTTCCATTGAATATATAGTTACATTTTCAACCGTCATGAGATGAATTCTTAGATCACTGTTGTTTTAGCCTTTCTTCTTCAAATCTTTTTATATAGAGATAAATACAGAAAGATAAAAATAAAGTAATTGTGTGTGATATGCAGAGTTTCTTCCTATTATGTAGGTATATTTATATTTTAATGTCTTTAAACAAAAACAAACACAAAACAAAATGTTCATTAAAATTATTTTTATATTATTATCAACAATAAAGCATGTTCCGGCAGAATTTAAGGAATTGTGTTAACATTGACCCAAGTATGTAACAGTTTAATGTTTAATGTTTAATGTAGGGGGAGGTATGGGATTCAATTTGCTATACACTAAGGCAGTGTTTAGTGCATATTTACTTGGTTGAAAAATCAGACCCTTGGGTATATTCACAGCTCAGACTAAATCAGTTACAACTACGACATGAATTTTTTATCTAATGTGTGTTACTTTACCTACTGTAGAGATACAAATGTTCCCAAGTAGAATTAAAATGAATTGAAAACCGTTTCATGTAATTTGGTTTGCCTGATATCTTCCAGAAATCCTGCCAATGATATTCTAAAATAAATACCTTTTCCTTTCCTTTTCTTTTTTAGGTAAGCTCTGATTCCAAGATATTAGTGTATTATAACATAGATCTACTAAAAACAGTGATGAAACAAAACAAAACAAACACAACCGTGGTGAAAATAACTTTCAAACTAGGTTGAAAATAAACAAGTTAAAAAAGAGAATCAGTCACAGTGTCATTAATATTGAAACACTGATAAGGGAAATGTTCTCATTGGTCTACAAAAGTATGTCCACTGAATTGACCTTGAGTATATTTCCTATTGTTTAACCTACTGCTTTGAACTTTCATTTCGTAACATAGTAAATAAAATCACAAAAATAATATTACCTTGATAAAGTAACTTAGCAAATTATGTTGAATATATTTATCTATAACATATTAGGGGAATTATATTGCTAATTGATTATATTGTCTTAGCTTATACTGAACTAAAATTTGTACAAAAACTCCGTAATTCTACCAATGTTGCTTAACAATGATTTCAAGTATGGTAAACTTTAGATTCTCAGAAAACTAAAAACACAGTTTTACTATATTATATAAGGCTGGTAATTATGTATTCAGCTTGACTTTGTATATGGATGTTTACTTTGAAACAAAACAAAAAAATGAAATGACTTATTTTTTTATTTGCATATAAATTAGAAAACATTTTAAATTGAGAAAATAAGAAAATCTTTCTTTTCAACTCCTAATAGAGGAATTCATCACTTCACTAATATGTTCTAAAATAACTGATCAAAATTTAACAACATTTTATGAGTCTTCTCATATTCAGTATGAGATCAGAATGCCTGTGTTTATTATAGTATTTCATTTTATGCACCATTAACTACTATTACCACAGCAAAACAGGATATGCTTTCTCCATACTACAGAACTTTCTGAATTTTTCTATTAAGTAGAAAATACTTAAGGTGTTAGTAAATATTCAGCAGTAAGTTTACTCATATTTATAAATTGTACGTTGGATTATTGACTTCAAATATAACTGAAAAATGTAGATACTTAATTCCATATCCAGAATATAAGTTTTTCATTTAAATATTCTGCGTATATTTTCACATGGCCATTATTTAAAATCTCATGACAATGTACAAACTTTATCCATGTTTTATTACTGAGCATAGTGATCCAATTCTGTTTCTGATAATCTTCCTGGTAATGTTGAATGTTTTGGGCCTAAGTCCAGAAGTAGGTTATTGAAGATCATTTCTTTTTATCTCTTTTTAAAAAGTATTCAGCAGTAATCAGAGTGTTATGATGACCATTGTCTGGCTATTTGCATATGCTGTTACCTTGGACCTCTGCGTATGATTTTATACAGGAGCTTTTAAATGACACACCGTATAGTAAAGGCCATTTTGTTAAAATTTTATGTTATTTCTTAATCAACATAACCTGGAAAATTAACTAAATTACACCATATTGTAAATTAATGAAAATGTGAGAGCACCACTACCTAGTTCTTATTTTCAAGACGGCCACATGCAGTTGTGCATATTCTAACAGCACTCAGAGATGCCACATGCAAGGGGCCGCTCGCTATTCGCAACATAGATATCCTCACAGTATTTAAAAACATCACAATTGTTTTTTTATTCAAGCATTAGACTATTTACATATGGTTGAAACAGATTGAATAAGGTTGATACAATGTACATTTCTTCTTCAGTTTAGAAAAAGGAAAACATCCTCAAGTTTTGTTCATTGAAAACTACATAAGATAGCTTAAGTTTCTAAATAAGACACTACTTTTGCAGTGTTATTTGAGGATCATAAAATACCTATGATTTTGTTTATATTTGTGTGCTGGCGAAATTTGACATTTCATACCACATGTTATTTTTATCTAGCATTTTTTATGGTATTAGAAGTGATAGGTGTTTCATATTTACAACTAAGATACTTTAATTGGAGAAAATCTTTTATCTAATAATGACTATTTGACTATCAACAACAGAACAGCAAATATTACATAAACCTAAATTAGTTGGCTGCATAATATTCCCTAGTTATAGCAATCATTTTCTTTTCTTGTTTGTAATGGTAATGTAATAAACACAAAAAGGAACTCTTGGAAGAACTAAATTGACATTTTTCCAAAGAAGACATCTGTATGGCCAATAGGTACATGAAAGATGCTCCACATCACTCATCATCAGGGAAATGCAAAGGGAAACCACACAAGGCATCACCGCAGGCCTGTCAGAATGGCTCTCATCAAGAAGCAAGAAATAATAAGTGTTGGTGAGGGCATGGTAAAAAGGGAACACTTGTGCCCTGAGACTGTAATCTGATTCAGCCACGATGGACAACAGTATGGAGGGTCATCAAAAAGTTAAAAATAGAACTATCAGGTAATCCAGCAATTCTGCTTCTGAGTATTTATCCAAAGAAAACAAAAACTCAACTTTGAAAAGATAGCTGTGCTCCCAGGTTCACTGCATCACTGCTACACCATTACTTGCTTTGCTGAAATAGGACTTAACATTTCTGGTCAAGATATGGACACAACCTAAGTGTCCATCAATGAATGAACAGGTAAAGAATATGTGATATATCTGTATATAATGGAATACTATTCAGCCATGCAAAGAAAAGAAATCCTGATATTTGCAACAACAAGGGTGAAGCTTGAGGACACTATGCCAAGTGGAATAAGTCAGATAAAGACAAATACGATACCTCTTACATGTGGATCTTAAAAAAAAAAAAGCCAAAAAACTTAAAAAGAGTGTGGAATGGTGGTTACCAGGGGATGCGTGGTGGGCGAATGGAGTGATGCTCTTTAAGGGTACATACTTGCGACTAGTAGAGAAATAATTTCTGGAGATCTCATACACAGTACAGAAATTATAGACAACAAAGCTGTATTATGAACATTAAACTTACTAACATTAATCTGGCTAAGAGACCAGATCTTAACTGTTCCCATCACTAGAAGAAATGATTATTATGTGACAGGATAGAGGTGTCAGCTAATGTTACAATGGCAATCACATTGCAATATAAATGTATCAAATCAATATTTTGTACACCTTAAATTTATGTAATGTTATGTCAATTATATCTCAATTAAAAAGGAACTGCTAATATCAAATAAATTATATGGTAATGTAAAATATGTGAACTAGTATTAACTATTAAGTTTTTCTTTTCAGATGTGAGGAAGAGGAAAATTCAGTTAAACCGAAAATAAAGTTGTTAGAAAAGCAAATATTTCCCAAATGAACCAATATAATATCTCTAGTAATGGCCTCCCTTTATTCACATTTCTGAATAATACATAGCTCGTAGATTATATATAATCTTTGTCTATGTCTGTTGCCAGTGGATTAAGTAGCTTCTTTAAAATGCTATTACAATTTGTGTCAAATGTCATAGAATAAATAAAATTGGTGAACATTTTAATAGAAACTGTAATATGTGACCAAGTATGCTTTGAATATCCCATAAAATATATTATTTCAATGAAACAAATTTGCTTATTTTACAAGTTATTATATATCCATTACTTTAAGTTTCAAATTATTTAAGTTAAATTTTAAATTATAAAATTTATGAAAATTTCACTGGTTTTGATGAGTAATGTGACTTGCATAACGTATGCATCATGACATTTGCTTGTTATTAGTTAAATACAAATAGTATTCTAATACAGTACAAGGATTTCATTTGAGGAAATGATATCTCTTTTTAAATATCCTCCATGTCACCCTGTGGACAGCATTGCTTAGTCTTCCTCAAGATATACTGCACATTGCCTTCTATGATCCAGTGAAGGAACCAGTATGATTCCTTATAATAAAATCAGTAGAAAGCGAGTATCTTTTTATTTTTAGACATTAGCTTCCAATAGGAAGGAGTAGCTGGCAGCAGAGAAGTGCTCATTATCAATATAAGAACCACCTGCCCAAAGACAGCTAAATGTTGATGAAGTAATAATTGGAGTAGACAAGATTACAGAGAAGGAATATTCTGCCAGAATTTTCCCTGGAGTTTTTGCCATTCCGGGCAGTGTTAAGAAGTTGAGTCTGAAGGGGTTAAATTTACACCTATGCAAGGCTTGGTGTCAAGTCCAGCAGATGATGTGGTGGGAAGCTGAGAGAGCTACTGGTGGAGACCAGAGGGTCTCAAGCACACAGCAGCTTTCCCCTCCGGACAGTTGCTAAATAGTAGGACTCTGAGCAGTAGGAAACTAAAGGCCTAAATGTAAAATCTCTGAAAAGCTGAGTGAAGTTTTTCATCAGTCTCATTCAGAGTATAGTTAACAGCCTCCCAGGGAGCACTTTTCTCCAGAAGAAATTATACTTTTAGTTAAAAAGCCTAGAAGTCAGGGGCCAAATCTTAGGTAGACTGGTTTCTGCTAGAACTGCAAATTAACCTCATATCTTTCTGTCTCTAGTTGGAGTCCTGTGATCAGCTATACCCTATGTGACCAAGGAAAAGAAGGGTAAACACTGCCTAGAAAAGAGATTATCCTGAGCTTGTACATAATTTTTCATATATAATGTTGGACATTCCAAAAAATTTACCATGCATGCAAGAAATGAATAAAACAAGAGAAATCACAGAAAATAAAAGCCATTCCATATGTGATCCAGATATCAAAGTATTTGTCAGGGACATTGCAAAACTACCATACTATTCAAGTAAATATAGTAAATAATATGGAGAAAATATATTAAAATATGAAGATATTCAGTAGAAAATTAAAATCTCTAAACATGAAGAGATGTTCCTTCCAGAATTATTAAATAAAATATTTGAATTTAAGAACTTACCTGATGATTTTAAGAGCAGATTACATGCTGAAAAAGACATATTAGAGAGCTGGAATACAGGCCAATAAAAACTAAAAACTCAGGAACAGAAAAGATAAAAAAGTGGGAGACACCATGAACAGCAAGAGAAATATAGAGGATTCATCAATAATGGTGAATCAATGTGTAAATGTAGTCCCAGAACAAAAAAAGGGTGAGCATAATTAAAAAGACAAACACAGACATTTAAAAAAATTGATCAAAATACCAATGCACAACCTCAAATCCCAAACAGTACAATTATTAAAAAAATTACACTGATGCATATTAAAATATCTCTGGCATAAATGAATGTGAAGAGTTAAAAATAATAAAAGTGCCAGAGCAATAAGAGACCTTACTTTCAAGAGATCACTAGCTGAAATTTCAATATTAATATCTTCTTAAGTACATGAAGAAATATTCCTTATAAGAAGGAAAATAAATTATTAACAGATATATGAAAACAACCTCAACCATAAGTGAAGAGATGTAAAAAATGGAATATCTTTAAAAAAAATAAGCATTTTATTTAAAAATTATGACATCAGAATTTATATTAAATGTACACTCCTCATGTACTATCAATGACTGTTTCATTTACTCATTCACTTAACCAGTATTTATCCAGCATTAGCAGTGTGAAGGACACTTCTTCTTTGATCTGAGAGTACAATTAGAAAAAGACGGAAGTGGAAAAAGCAGAAATAGGAAACAGAAAGAGAAAGTAAAGAAAAAAATAAGGGAGGAGAAAAAAGAGAAAAGGAAGAAATAGTCAATGTCTTTATTGTGACTTTTAGTTTAGTAGAAGACAATAATACTAGGTGCACTTAATTACACAATTAGATATAATAAATGCTATAAGGGACAAACTGTCTTGGAATAGGAATAATTATGTGTTCTGAACATGTATATGTGTGTGTGTGTTTGTGCGCTAAAGATTTTTATGTGAAAATTATGATGAATCCTAAAGCAATATATGTCTAGTCATGTGAAAGAGAGAAAGAACACTCAAAGGAGAAGGCATGATGCATAAATAATTCCTGAGTTGGGAAGATGTTGCTCATTTGAAAAAATGAAGGAAGACTAGATTGGATAGATCAGAATGTGTGGTTGGGGGAGTTACCTGAGATATAGTTGAAAAGACAGAAGCCAGATGACAGAGGGAGGACCTGGTAGCCCATATTAAAGTGTTCAGATTTGATCTCGAGTGATTTAGGAATCTATGTCTGGCAAGTTGCAAAATTTGGTCCCAGTTATTTACTCTTCCTGTATCTGTGCCCTTTTGATATGACTTTGCCTTTCTTCTTTCAAGGAGTAGAGTCGTTTCCCCATCTTTCGAATCTGGAATGGCCAGGGGCCAGTTATAAGCCTTGCATACTTTGACACTCTCTTGCTTCCCTGCTTTTGTCGTGGCAATATGCCTGAGCTAGCTGCCTAGAAAATAAGACATACGAATTATAGCCAACATGGCGCAGTTGTTCCAGCTAAGGCTCTGAGCATCTTGGTTGACAGAGGCTGATCAAGATTAACAAAGCCATTTAGCCAGACTAAGGCTGACTGAAGATGCGTGAGACTTTTGACTTGGGCATGTGTTAGCCAACAGAAGAAATAAATTCTTGTTCTTTTAAGCTGCTAAATTATGTGGTGGTTTGTTATACAGCAATAGTTTACTGAATTACAACGGAATAATTTTAAACATGTTAGACACAATAATATATTTAATGTATCTAAAAGAATTTATTTGGCAGAATGGAGAAAAATAGCAAATAAAGTTATTTGGAGCACTATTCCCTAGTCTATATGAGAAATGTGGGGCTTTTACTAGATTGGTGGCCTATGAAATGATAAAAGGAAGAATTCAATGCATAGTTTGCTGCTATAATTAACAAGGACTTGCTGAGGAGTGCATACGGGGATACAGAAGGGGAGTATAGAATCTTAACTCCTAGAGTTCTCTAGAATAACTGAGATTGTTATGGTGTTTATTTTTAGGTTAGGAGACATACTAGCAAGCTTTAGGGAGTTGGACGGGGATGACTAAGGTTTTCTTTGACTATGCTATGCTTGTTTATGTGAACCTGAAGACACCTGCTCCCGTAGGTCTAATGGTGGTTTACTAAGACAGGCTCTAAGAATGTTGAGTGTAGTTGCAGAGTGAATCACCATAAATCTTGAGGATATTTGATTGTACATGACTTTTTGAAACTCAGAGCCCAAATGCCAGGGGAAGAGTTAATTCTGCGTTTGGATCCTTTACCATATCCCGCTTGAACACTTTCAGTGATAAGACATTTTTATCACCTAACAGCCCAGTTTTTTCAGACAACTAAATTGCTGGAACTTTAATAACACATTCTATCCATTTTTAAAGAATAGCTTGTAAACTTCTATCACATAACAACAATCAATGTTTTCTGTTCTTGCTTTGGTTGTTTACATGAAATAAAAGAAAATGATTCGGTATAAAACAATGTCATTTGTGTCATTACTTACATATGCTAGAGCTTCTGCTTCTTCCTCTCTGATCAAATAAATGTATTTGCCAGACTTCCTTGCCAATATGTGTTCCCCGGAAGTCTGAAAAGGGGAGACACGCACGTGAGATCTGAGACAATGAGAGGAGATAGAAGACGTGCTTGTGGCGGTGACTCTTGAGTGCTGGTCCTGGGGCCCCTTCAGGTTGGTATTGGGTATCTGACTTCTGGGTTAACACCCTCTTCACTCTTTCTCTTCCAGTTCTTTCACTCCTTTTGATACCAATTTGGTTAGACACTTGGGCCAAATTTTTAGCACTGTGTTTGAAGCATGGATACACACTTGATAAATACCTTTCTACTTGGAATATCCAGAGTAACATGACTTTTAGAGTCAATGTTCAAAGTGTTTGGTTTTTTCATCACTTTGATAGTACCACATCATGTTGAGTTTGAATTAAAATGTTTGCTTGAGTAGTAATTCTCAAGAGCATATATTTCTCAGGAGCGAATTCTGTATGTAGAAGAGCTAAACCTTTTAAAGTTGAGGACAAGATATCAGCATTATTTAAGAGAAAATTGTGTGAAGCAACTAAAGTTTATATGAGATTTTTTTATGTTTTAGAAATCCTCTTTTTTTCACACTCTAGGGAGATAAAGTAATGGCAAATTACCGGGCATATTTAAAAATCACATCAAAATGAAAGCTATTTTCTAGAACTAAATGCAACCTAAGGCTGTCTTAGGAAGGAGTTCATTTACTATCACCATGGAAATATTCAATCTATCTGTACCTCCATGGAGTGTGCTTGTCTGACTAAGCATATGAAATGGAATTCAGCCAGACACTTCGGCCAGATTGTTAGCACTGTGTTTTGAAGCATGTATAGAGAAGTGGTAAATGGCAAATCCTAGTCCACTTCTTTTAACTATCCACAGTTGCTCCTTTCATGAGCTCATGACTTGAGATATCATCTCTACTGACTCTCAAAATCATATATTCTCAGCCATTTCCATACTCCCTTAACTTTAGATTCAAAAATACAGTTTTCAGTTTCCCCTTCTTCGGTCTCCACTGAGATGTCTAACAGTTCCAATTTAAAAGTCCAGAAGGGAGGCAAGATTCCTGTCATGGCAGAGTGAGGGTTTCCATAAATCTAACCTTCCACAGAAGGACAAAAGGGGCAAAATTTGTCATAGTTGACTTTTTTTATTTTTTAAGAAATCTAGAAATTAACCAACTGCCCAAATATTGAGCATTATTTAAGAAAATCTGCTGAGATTTGGAAAGAAGGTCTGGTTTTGGGGCAAACTTCCAGCCTCCTCTTTTTAGGTCTGCACCAGCCTTGACAGCCAGCAGCTCCACAGTCGTGGTAACTCTGAAGGTCAGAGGCTCACAGGCACAGAAGGAAGACCAGGTATGGAGTTTCTCAAAAAGTTCCATTCTAGAGCATTGCCACTGTCTCGCCTATCTCATAACAGCTTGAAAAAGTCTTATGCACAGGAACCCTCCATAGGGGACAAATATACAAGTTGTTGCAGTTGAAACCAGTGTGTCCTGCATATTTACAATTACTTGTGTTGAGTGGTACAAAGACAAGGGGAAAAATGACTATTAAAATATTACTGATAGCCCAAGCACTGAAAAAAGTTAATGACTAGAATTAGCAAACAAAATATCCAAGATTGAATTATGAAAGCCGTTTGCTAAAAAAAGCACAAATCACCCAAAATTCATATTTAGAAAATAATTTAAAACTTTAGAAAGGCATTTTATTTCATAAACATTAAAATACAATGGTCAGAAAAAAATCAGGTGAATACTTTTTTAAGAAAAAAAATAATACAGCAATCAAAATTCTTCTTAGGGGAAGATAAAGCCGAAGCAACTCTATAATGAAAATTTAATTATCAACCCACTACAAAACTACTGATTATGCACAAATAAAAGGTTGTTATAATGCTAATTATGTGTAGTTATAAATTTCGTTGTTCTAATACTCTTCTCTCTCATTATATTTCACTGATTTCTACTCAGCCTTTGTGTAGGTAGGCACAAAGAATTTTTCTACCCATGTATAGTCTTTTCATTTCACAAGAACGAATGTAATTATCACCTAGCTAGAAGCTAAGAATTTTTTTTTAAACCTAGCTGGAGTGAAGTGACCCAATTAACACCTTTCAAGAATTCTCTGAATATTATACATTTATAAGGTGTTTTGGGTTTATAATAGTTTTGATTGATGGATTTCTCTTGAGAAGTTTTTATATCTCACTGTCTGAAATTTGGGTCTAGAATCTCAGTTCGAAAATTACCAGTCTGTTTCAATTTATAATCATCCCAGGTGCTGTTTTACCCATAAAGCAACTTAGTCTTCTTACTTTTTTGTCAAAGAAATGTATGTAGAAGACACAGAGTTTAGAACTACCTGGTTAGTGTTTATCTTCTATAGAAACAGAAGACTAATATATTTATTCATCCTAGAGCACATGGTCTCTCTCTAAAGGTATATATTCCTCCTTGTTTTTAAAAGTCTTTTAAGGTCCATTTTATAAATGAGTACATAGGAAACTTCTTAGCTCCTGCAATATAATCTGAAAAGTGAATTAGTAAATGACTCTAATAAAATACTTTTTTAAAAGCCATTGATACTAACTACATCTGTATTTTTGAATATAAAATTAGTTTTGCTTTTAAAATCCATAGGTATTTTAACTGACTTTTCCATTACTGGAAATTATATGGGTAAAAAATTCTATAAGATTTCTGAATGTATGCCAGTACTCTACAATAAATATCTTTTTATTCTAGAACTTTGTCTCAAAACTGTGTAGTCAGATTCACTTCTATACATCTTTCTAAATTGCTACTTATATCTTTCTTGCATTCATGTGTGCAAACACCCTCAAATGATCCCCATTAAATTTCTTCAGCCCTACCTTTAGAGAGTCTCTGCTTTTCATTTCACAATAATATAGATTATTCCTTAGAGTCTGACACTACTTTGTTGTTCTCACAACATTTAATAATAAGAAAAGAGACCATTTGTAACCATGAACTGTAGCAAATGTAAATTATCAATCATGTATTTAGGGCTGAACAATTCTTTAGAAAGAGAGAGAACCAATAGACTACTCCAGTGGCCCAATTGAATTCAATCCACCTCAGCTGCTCTGATCATTCTGATTTAATATCACATTTCGAGAAGATGGACTGAAAGACTTTGGTTTGTTTTCCTTGGCCTGGTATTTCATCTCCTAAATGCCTTCGTGTTCACTCCCTCACTACTTTCAGTTTTTTCCTCAAATATCACTGTCTCTACTTGGCTTTCTCTGCTTTCTAATAAGTATGAAGAGAAATTGACTTTTAAATAAAAATTTCAAGGTGAGATTATGTTATCAAGGTGTTTGTCATGTTGACACAAGGGAATTCAAATATCTATATCATTGTAGCGTCTAGTTATATCTAGATAATGAGCTCATGAAAACTTATTAGGTGTCAACCATAGCTACACAATAAACATAAATTGAAGTATTTTATTCCAAGTATTGTTTTCTAAATTTTCTCACTCTATAAATACGTCTAGAATACCTATGCATGCAAGAAACTATGCTATTAGTCTGAAGAAAAAAGAAAACATACAAGCAAGTTTTGCTGCATTCAAAAAATTCACAGAATTAAATGCATATGTATGCATGCTAATAGTTATGTAAGCTGCTAAATACAAGAGATCTGATAATAGATACTTGAAGAAAGTTTCATGAAATTGGAGTGGAAGGAATATACTTCTCTGTTAAGGTAGAGATCTGCAGATTTCTTTTCTACAAAGTAAAAGAAAGTACCTATTTTAGACTTTTCAGGATTTATGGTTTCTGTAGCAACTATTCTGCCCTGCCTCTGTAATGTATAAACAGCCATACAAAATATGTCAATGAACATGCTTGGGTATTAGCTTCCTGTTGGCGTTACAATAAATTACCCACATTTTATGGCTTAAAACAACACAGCTTTATGTGCTTATGTTTCTGGAGATCATACATCTAACAGAAAAGTGTCAACAGGGTTGCATTTCTGTTTGGGTATTCAAGGGAGAGTACCTTTCCTTACATGTCCAGCTCCTGATCTCTGACTACATTCCTGGGCTCAAGACAGCATGCCAGCCATCATCATGACACTTCCCACTACTGGCCCTTGTGATTACTACTGACAGTTGTAATTACACTGGATTTAGGATTATCTCCCCATCCCAAAATCCCTCACCACGACTGAGAGTCCCTTTTAATGTGCAAGGAAAATTATTCATGGGATCCAGAAATTAGGACATGCACATGTTTCTTTTTTTTTATTTTTTAAAGTTTTGGGTGTGCTACTATTCAGCAAACATGGCTCTGCTTGTAAAATTTAACAAGCAGCAGGCTAGATTTGGCCCATGGACCAAAGTTTGCCTATCCTTCTTTTAAGGGATCAGCTAGAAACTTATTTTTCTATTTTACATGCTCCCAGTATTTACCCAAGAGAAATAAAAATATATGTCCACATAAAGACCTATATAAAGAATACAGATAGTAGCTTGATTCCTCACCGCTCCAACTGGAAATCCCCCAAATATTCATCAGTCATGAACGGGAAAACATTAGAAACATCTGTAAATGGAATACTACTCAGTAATGATGGAGAGAACTGCTAACACATTCAACAATGTGGATATAATACCAAAGCGTTTTGTTAAGAAAACAATGTATGTGAGCTATATACTGCACGATTTCATTTTTATTTATTCATTCTGGAAAAGACAAAAACATAAAGGGGAAAAATCAGATTGGTGGTTGCCAATGGAGGGAGGATGGTAAGTGCAGTATGAGGGAACTTATAAATGATTTATATCCTGAATATTGTGTTATTACATGACTGTATAAAGGGTGAATCTTACCAGATGCAAAATATAAAACTGGCTTAAAAAAATATAACTTAAAGTGGAGAAAGAATAAATGTGGAATTCTTTACCAGTGGTTTTGATTAGCTCTATAAAATGTAAGTAGGTTAATCCAAAAGAAGATTTGGGGCCGGTCAAAGGAAGCAGGTGTGTGAGTTATGGATTATGGAGCATCATTTATTTTATCAGGTTTTCTTTTTCTAGGAATTAATGCTCTTTCCATTTAAGGAGGAACTTCCATTCTAGATGTTTTTAAAGCTTATCTACCTTTATGACAGCTTACTGATTACTCACATGCACTATTTTTATTTGATTTTGCTATGGTGATAATTATTCTAAATAAAATTTCCTTTAATTTTCAATATGATCTTTTACCATGGTTTTCTATTCAAGACAATTTTTTAAGCACAGTTTTTGGTTTACCACAAGCTTGAGAGGAAAATGCAGATTCCCCCTGTCTTTACAAATGCATACCCTCCCCATTTTCTTCATCACTCGCCAAAATGGCACATTTTTTTATCAAGCATGAACCTGCAATGACACAACACCATCACTCCAAGTACATCGTTTACTTTAGTATCGACTCTTGGTGTTGGGCATTCTGTTGGGTTAGTCAAACGAGTACTAACATGGACCCGTCATTATAATATCATAGAGAATATTGTCACTACCCAAAAAAAATCCCATCCTAGAATTTTTTAAAAAGAACTGTGTTGAGGTCAGATTAAAGATGGCGGCGTGAGAGGTGACACAGAGGCTTCCTCCTAAAACTGCATATAATATGAAAATAAAGCTACTACAACTACTCCTGAAAGACCAATGGGAAAGAGGACTACAGCAAACTGCATACACCTGTAGACAAGAGCAGCCCTCACAGAAAACGGTAATGTACTAAAGCTGTGGTCCTGTGGTATCCAAGCCCTTCCCCCACCCCAGCTCACTGGCAGGAGAAACAGGAACAGAGCAGAGAGAGAGTGGAGAACTGGGACTGCTGAATACCTAACTCTGGAGATCTGCTTTGGGAGCACAAACCTACATTTCATGGTGCTTGCATGATACTCTTGTAATTAGGAGCTTGGAAAGCTAAGACAGACAGAATTCCTGGAGAGACTAAGATTCCAGCTGCTTGTGAAATCGGGGATCCATACCCAGCTGCTCTGGGACAAAAGGCAGGCAGGCAGTCTGAGAGACTTCCTAACAAAGAAGCTCTTAGCAAGAGAGCTGCTAAGGGGGCAAGGACTGCACAGAGCTTACTGCTCAGGAGAAAGGACAGGTAGACAGAGTTGTCTGGGTGCACTCTGCCCAGCAGATTGGGAGTTTTCATGACCTTCAGGTGTGCCAGCTCCCTGGCTGCCTACACAGCTCCAAGAACCCCTTCTGTGACAGGCACACTAGTGCACCTTTCGCCTGGACAACCCCACCGGGCTTGCAAACCTGGAAACACTTCCCTGGTGTTAGGCCAGCCAGAGGGAAGATCTGTCTACAGCAACTAAAAAGGCAAACCACAGAGGCTTATACCTGTGTGCTCATCCCACTGGCTCAGACAGTGGAGACAGGCATAGCATCCAGGAACCAGGAAACAGCCCTTTCCTCTCCTGAGGCACCAATACCACTCCCATACAATCCCTGACATTGCTTCATGGGCTCAGCAGCACCAGAGAGTAGAGCTTCTGGGCACTAGAGGGCACCATACACAAATATGAAATGCCAAAGGAACCTGGCTCGGAGTAAAATTATGAATACAACTCCTGATAAAGATTTAAATGATGTGGACCTCAAGACTCTCCCTGAAAGGGAGTTCAAAATAAAAATCATTAACATGCTCATGGAGGTAAGGAAAGATATTCAAGAACTCAGGAATGAATTCCGGTTGGAGATCCAATCCTTGAAGAACACAATGGATGGTATTAAAAGCAGATTGGATACGGTGGAGGAGATGATAAATGAAATAGAAACTAGAGAAGAGGAATACAAAGAAGCTGAGGTACTGAGATAAAAAAGGATCTCTAAGAATGAAAGAATATTGAGAGAACTGTGTGACCAATCCAAACAGAACAATATTCGCATTATAGGAGTACCAGAGGAAGAAGAGAGAGAAAAAGGGATAGAAAGTGTCTTTGAAGAAATAATTTCTGAAAACTTTCCCACACTGGGGAAGGAAATAGTCTCGCAGTCCACGGAAGCCCACAGAACTCTCAACACAAGGGACCCAAGGAAGACAACACCAAGACACATAATAATTAAGATGGCAAAGATCAAAGATAAAGACAGAGTATCAAAGGCAGCTAGAGAGAGAGAAAGATCACCTACAAAGGAAAACCCATCACACTATCATCAGACTTCTCAACAGAAACCTTACAGGCCAGAAGAGAATGGCATGATATATTTAAAGTAATGAAACATAAGGACCTCGAACCAAGAATATTGTATCCAGCATGATTATCATTTAAATATGATGGATGGATTAAACAATTTCCAGACAAATGAAAGTTGAAAGAGTATGCCTCTCATAAACCACCACAACAGGATATCTTAAACGGACTGCTCTAAAGGGAAGCACCCCTAAGTCTAAAAAGATGTCACCAGAGAAAATAAAATCATAGCAAAGAAAGCAGAACATCCAAATACTAACTAAAGGCAAAGAATAAAACACCCAATATATAAAGAATGGAGGAGGAAGAATAGGAAGGGAGAAATAAAGATACATCAGATGGCGTTCACTGTAACTTAACAAGAAAGTTAAGTTAGAATGTTAGATAGTAAAGAAGCAACCCTTAAACCTTTGGTAACCACAAATCTAAAGCCAGCAATGGCAATAAGTACATATCTATCAATAATCACCCTAAATGTAAATGGACTGAATCAAAAGACACAGAGTAACAGAGTGGATAAAAAAGCAAGACCCATCTATATGCTGCTTACAAGAGACTCACCTCAAACCCAAAGATATACACAGACTAAAAGTGAAGGGATGGAAAAGATATTTCATGCAGACAACAAAGAGAAAAAAGCAGGTGTTGCAGTACTTGCATCAGACAAAATAGACTTCAAAACGAAGAAAGTAGCAAGAGATAAAGAACGACATTACATAATGATAAAGGGGTCAGTCCAACAAGAAGATATAACATTATAAAAATATATGCACCCAACACAGGAGCACCAACATATGTGAAACAAATACTAAAAGAATTGAAGGAGGAAATAGACAACAATGCATTCATTTTAGACTTCAACACACCACTAACTCCAAAGGATAGATCAACCAGAGAATAAGTAAAGACACAGAGGCACTGAACAACACACTAGAACAGATGGACCTAACAGATATCTACAGAACTGTGCTCCCAAAAGCAACAGGATACACATTCCTCTCAAGTGCACATTGGACATTTTCCAGAATAGACCACATACTAGGCCACAAAAAGAACCTCAGTAATTTCAAAAATATTTAAATTATACCAACCAACTTCTCTGATCACAAAGGTATAAAACTAGAAATAAATTTTAGAAAGAAAACAAAAAGTCTCACAAATACATGGAGGCTTAACAACATTCTCCTAATGAATCAATGGGTTAACGACCAAATCAAAACAGAAATCAAAGAATATATGGAGACTAATGACAACAACACAAAGCCACAACTTCTGTGGGGCGCAGCAAAGGCAGTTCTAAGAGGAAAGTATATTGTAATCCAGGCCTATTTAAAGAAGGAAGAACATTCCCAAATTAACAGTCTAAAGACACAATTACAGAAATTGGAAAAAGAAGAACAATTGAGGCCCAAAGTCACAAGAAAGAGGGACATAATAAAGATCTGAGAAGAAATAAATACAATTGAGAGGAATAAAACAATAGAAAAAATCAATGAAACCAAGAGCTGGTTCTTTGAAAAAATAAACAAAATACATAAACCCCTAGCCAGACTCATTAAGAGAAAAAGAGAATCTACACACATAAACAGAATCAGAAATGAGAAAGGAAAAATAACGAAGGACCCCACAGAAATACAAAGAATTAAAAGAGAATATTATGAGCATCTGTATGCTAACAAATTGCAAAACCTAGAAGAAATGGACAACTTCTTAGAAAAATACAACCTTCCAAGACAGACCAAGCAAGAAACAGAAAAACTAAACAGACCAATCACCAACAACGAAATTGAATTGCTAATCAAAAAACTACCCAAGAACAAAACCCCCGGACCTGATGGATATATAGAGAAGAAATAGGACCAGACATATAGAGAAGAAATAACACCCATTCTCCTTAAAGTTTTCCAAAAAATAGAAGAGGAGGGAATACTTCCAAATGCTTTCTATGAAGCCAGCATCACTCTAATACCAAAACGAGGCAAAGACCTCAACAAAAAAGAAAATTACAGACCTATATCCTTGATGAACGTAGATGCAAAAATACTCAACAAAATATTAGCAAATCGAAATCAAAAATACATCAAGAGGATCATACACCATGATTAAGTGGGATTCATCCCAGGGATGCAAGGATGGTACAACATTCGAAAATCCATCAACATCATCCATAACATCAACAAAAAGAAGAACAAACACCACATGATCATCTCCATAGATGCTGAAAAAGCATTTGATAAAATTTAGCATCCATTCATGATTAAAACTCTCAACAAAATGGGTATAGATGGCAAGTACCTCAACATCATAGAGGCCATATATGACAAACCCACAGCTAACATCATACTTAACAGCAAGAAGCTGAAAGCTTTTCATCTAAGATCAGAACAAGACAGGGATGCCCACTCTCTCCACTGTTATTCAACATAGTACTGGAGGTCCTAGCCATGGCAATCAGACAAAACAAAGATATACAAGGCATCCAGATTGGTAAAGAAGAATTCAAATTGTCACTATTTGCAGATGACATGATACTGTACATAAAAAGTCCTAAAGACTCCACTCCAAAACTACCAGAACTAATATCTGAATTCAGCAAAGTTGCAGGATACAAAATTAACACACAGAAATCTGTTTGCCTTCCTATACACTAATGATGAACTAACAGAAAGAGAAATCAGAAAAACAATTCCATTCACAATTGCATCAAAAAGAATAAAATACCTAGGAATAAACCTAACGAAAGAAGTGAAAGACCTGTACTCTGAAAACTACAAGACACTCCTAGGAGAAATTAAAGAGAACACTAACAAATGGAAATGCATCCCATGCTCTTGGCTAGGAAGAATAAATATTGTCAAAATGGCTATACTACCTAAAGCAATCTACACATTCAACACAATCCCTATCAAACTACCGAAAGCTTTCTTCAATGAACTGGAACAAACAACTCTAAAATTCGTATGGAACCAGAAAAGACACAGAATAGCCAAAGCAATTCTGAGAGGGAGGAATCAAACAGGGGGAATTATGCTCCCTGACTTCAAACTCTACTACAAAGCTACAGTAATCAAGACAATTTGGTACTGGCACAAAAACAGACCCACAGACCAGTGGAACAGAATAGAAAATCCAAGCATTAACCCAAACATATACAGTCAATTAATATTTGATAAAGGAGCCTTGGATATACAATGGGGAGATGACAGCCTCTTCAGCAGCTGGTGTTGGAAAAACTGGACAGCTACATGTAAGAGAATGAAACTGGACTACTGTCTAGCCCCATACACAAAGGTAAACTCAAGGTGGATCAAAGACCTGAATGTAAGTCATGAAACCATAAAACTCTTAGAAAAAAACATAGGCAAAAATCTCTTGGACATAAACATGAGCGACTTCTTCATGAACATATCCCCCCGGGCAAGGGAAACAAAAGCAAAAATGAACAAATGGGACTATATCAAGCTGAAAACTTCTGCACAGCAAAGGACACCATCAGTAGAACAAAAAGACATCCTACAGTATGGGAAAATATATTCATAAATGATGCATCTGATAAGGGGTTGACATCCAAAATATATAAAGAACTCACGCACCTTAACAAGCAAAAAGCAAGTAATCCAATTAAGAAATGGGCAGAGGACATGAATAGACACTTCTCTAAAGAAGAAATTCAAATGGCCAACAGGCGAATGAAAAGATGCTCCACATCACTAGTCATCAGAGAAATGCAGATTAAAACCACAATGAGATATCACCTCATACCAGTAAGGATGACCAACATCCAAAACACAAACAACAAAAAATGTTGGCAAGGATGTGCAGAAAGGGAACCCTCCTACACTGCTGGTGGGAATGCAAATTAGTTCAACCATTGTGGAAAGCAGTATGGAGGTTCCTCAAAAAACTCAAAATAGAAATATCATTTGACCCAGGAATCCCACTCCTAGGAATTTACCCTAAGACTGCAGCAGCCCAGTTTCAAAAAGACAGATGCACCCCTTTGTTTATTGCAGCACTATTTACAATAGCCAAGAAATGGAAGCAACCTAAGTGTCCATCAGTAGATGAATGGATTAAGAAGAGGTGGTACATATACACAATGGAATATTATTCAGCCATAAGAAGAAAACAAATCCTACCATTTGCAACAACATGGATGGAGTTAGAGGGTGTTAGGCTCAGTGAAATAAGCCAAGCTGAAAAAGACAAGTATCAAATGATTTCACTCATATGTGGAGTATAAGAACAAAGGAAAAAACTGAAGGAACAAAACAGCAGCAGATTCACAGAACCCAAGACGCACTAATAGTTACCAAAGGGAAAGGGTCTGGGGAAGATGGGTGGGAAGAGAGGGATAAGAGGGTAAAAGGGGCATTACGATTAGCAGACGTAAGGTTGCAGGCGCAAGGAGAGGGCTGAACAACTCAGAGAAGACAAGTTGTGACTGTAGCATCTCACTACGCTGATGGACAGTTACTGTAATGGGGTTGAAGGGGGGACCTGATGAAGGAGGTAGTTTAATCACCATAATATTGCACATGTAATTTTAGGTTAATGATACCAAAATAAATTGTAATTAAAAAATAATAATAATAAATAAATAAACTAAATTAAAAAGAAAAAAAAGAACTCAGTGTTAATCTTGTAAATGGTCAACTCCACATCCTATGAATTTTGTAAAGGGCTGATGATAAAATTCCCCAAAGACAAAAATAGATCCAGTTTTATATCACTTAATGCAAAATGCAATTGTTTGCAGAACAGTGTCATACACTCTCTGTTAAATTAATAACTTCTAACAGTTTTTGAAAGCCTTATTTTTCTGTTTCCTCTAAAATAATGTAATTTAGAATAGATTTAATTTAAGAAAACAATTTGAACTGGTTGATACAAGTGGACAAATGATATGAGATATTCTTATCTCTTTTAAATTATGTTAGTTACTATGTCTGAATCTTGTCAGACATACATTCCTCATGCTAGTAACTATGTAAATAAATAAATACAAGCTGCACAAGATCTTTTCCATGAATACAAATAACAATGACAACTTAGCAGAGAATGCCCAGCTAATGGGAACAATACTCTAAAACCAAATTAATTTTGCTTAGTTGGAATGAGATCTAATGGACAGAAGGGTGGTTTGTTTACCAGGAATACAAAGTAGCAACGCTGTATTTTTGGTTACAAAGGTTTAATAACAAAGGGTGACCTCTCAGGAAGGTTTCCATAAGGAAAGAATTCCCAGAACTTGGCTCAGTGCTTTGGCCCTTGGAATTAAACCACAGTGATTAGGAGCTTGGCTCTTGCTTATTAGCTGTGTAACTTGGTTATTTAACTTGAGTTCTTCCTGGTATTTTTTTTTTAATCAGTTGTGATTATGATAAGGCCTACTTTATAGAAGTGTTCAAACAATTAAATGAGCCAAAATATATGTATCAGGTGCTGCTGGGTGCTCACTATAGATCCATATTCCCCTTTTTCTTTCCTAAAAGGCATTGCAAACTTCTTGTGCCCATGTTAAGAACTCTTGCAGAGAGAAAGTTTCATCGTCAGGCAGCCAAATAAGGAGACAGGAGGCAGGGCTCCAATCTGTCTTCCTAACTCAGATCTATACAGAGGTTTAGGCATATTTAGCAGGGGCTGGTAAAATCAACGGTTGGGGTGGGACTTTTCTCATGCCCCTGCATAGCATGTTAACATGTTAATACATATACCGTATGCTCAAAAAAGGCACATAAACCCCACATGGAAGTAGATATTTTTAATAGGGTAATGAACAAAAGGTAACTTGAGGTCATCTGTAACTTACTGTGCAGGCTCAGGTGAGGTTAAGTGGGCTCCCCCAGCCTGACTGGTCTGCTCTGAGCAACACAGGCACCAAAAGTCCTGCAAAAGACTTGCGACTTCTTGTCTTAGAAAAGACAGCACAGAAAGTGGTAACAAATTTTAACAATGCAGTGAGTAACAGGGACAGGATATGACTTTTGACTTTTTAATGAAAGGCCATGGTTTCATACATACAACAATGTTCTGATATATATGTAGCAATAGGCATGAGCATAGTGAGTTGATTTCAATTTCTCCAATTCAAAATACTTGTGATCCATTTCGTGATACAACTTTCCTACTATGCCTTCTTTGTATGGAGCAGTCTGTGCTTCTGGCAAACCTGACTTATGCATTTAAACTTTCTTCATAACTCAGAAATTACCCCAGCTAAAATAAGTTTGAGGTGATCTGAATTTATCAAGACAGCAAGATACTTGTGTTGTCCATGTTCTTGTATGTATTATAACAGATTTTCCCATTTTTACCCAGATTAGTATCATCTAATTCATAAAAGGTCTGCAAAAAGTATTTAACATATTAAATGGTAGTGATATTTTATTTTATAAATAAGTAGAAGGGGGGATTAAAGATTGCGGCGTAGGAGGTGAGACTTCCTCCTAAAACTGCATATAATATGAAAATATAATTAATACAACTAACCCTGAAAGAGCAACAGGAAAGAAGACTGCGCCAGACTGCATACACCTGGAGAAAAGATCAGACCTCACAGAAAAGGGTAATGTACTAAAGCTGTGACTCAGTGGGACCCAAGCCCTTCCCCCACACCAGCTCACTGGCAGGAGTAAGAGAAACAGAGCAGAAAGGGAGTGGAGGCCTGGGAATGCTGAATACCTAACTCCGGAAATCTGCTCTGGGAGCCCAAACATACATTTCCAACATGCATGATACTCTCATGATTATGGGGTTGGAAAGCTAATACAGGCAGAATTCCTGGAGAGACTGAGATTCCAGCCACTTGTGGAAAGTAAGGATCCATATCCAGCTTCTCTTGGACAAAAAAAGGTGGGCATTCTGAGAGATTTCCTAACAAGGAAGCCCTTAGCAAGAGGGCTGCTAAAGGGGCAAGGATTGCACAGAGCTTACTGCTCAGGAGAAAGGACAGGTAGACAAAATTGTCTGGGTGCACTCTGCCCAGCAGGTTAGGAGCTTTGCCAAAGAGACTCTCATATTTAAGGAGGAAAAAGAAATCTTCCTCCTTAGATGATGTTCAGGTGCTCCAGCTCCCTGGCTGGCTACACAGCTCCAAGGACCTCCTCCATGATACGCAGCCTACTGCACCTTTCTCCTGGCCAGCCCTACCTGGCTCACAATCCTGCAAACCCTACCCTGGTGTTAGGCCAGGCAGAGGAAAGATCTGTCTACAGCAACTACAAATGCAAAGCACAGAGGCTTATACCTGTGTGCTCTGCCCACTGATTCAAGCAGTAGAAACAGGCATAGCAGCTGGGAAGCAGGAAACAGCTCTTTCCTGCCCCCCAGGCACCAATACCACTCCAATGGTACACCTGACATTGCTTCAGGGTCTGAGCAGCTCCAGGGAGTAGAACTTCTGGGCAGTAGAGGGCACCATACACAAATATGAAATGCCAAATGGATCTGGTTCAGAGTAAAATTATTAATAACACTCCTAAGAAAGATTTAAATGACATCGACCTCATGACTTTCTGAAAGTGGGTTCAAAATAAAAATCATTAACATGCTCATGGAGGTACGGAAGGATATTCAAGAACTCAGGAATGAATTGTGGTTGGAGATCTAGTCTCTGAAGGACACAATGGATGGTATTAAAGGAAGATTGGATAAGGTTGAGGAGAGGATAAATTAAATAGAAACTAGGGAAGAGGAATACAAAGAAGCTGAGGCACAGAGAAGAAAAAGGATCTCTAAGAAAGAAAGAATATTGAGAGAATTGTGTGACCAATCCAAACGGAACAATATTCGCATTATAGGGGTACCAGAAGAAGAAGAGAGAGAAAAAGGGATAGAAAGTGTCTTTGAGGAGGTAATTTCTGAAAACTTCCCCAATCTGGGGAAGGACAGTCTCTCAGGCCATGGAGGTGCACAGATCCCTCAACACAAGGGACCCAAGGAAGACAACATCAAGACATATAGTAATTAAAATGGCAAACATCAAGGATAAGGAGAGATTATTAAAAGCAGCCAGAGAGAGAAATAAGATCACATAAAAAGGAAAACCCATCAGGCTATCATCAGACTTCTCAGCAGAAACCTTACAGGCCAGAAGGGAGTGGCGTGATGTATTTAATGCAATGAAGCAGAAGGGCCTTGAACCAAGACTACTTTATCCAGCATGATTATCACTTAAATTTGAGGGAGGGATGAAACAATTTCCAGATAAGCAAAAGCTGAGAGAATTTATCTCCCACAAACCATCTCTACAGTATATTTTGGATGGACTGCTATTGATGGAAGTGTTCCTAAGGTTTAATAGCTGTCACCAAAGGTAATAAAACCACAGTAAAGAAAGTAGAACAGCTAATTACTAATCAAATGAAAAAATTAAAATAACTATCTCCAAAGTAAATCAAGGGATGGACAAAGAGTACAGAATATGATATCTAATATATAAAGAATGGAGGAGGAAGAAAAAGGAGGAGGGGAAAAAAACAAAAAAAAACAAAAAAAGAACCTTTAGATTGTGTTTGTAATAGCATACTAAGTGAGTCGTTAGACTCTAAGATAGTAGGGAATTTAACTTTGAAACTTTGGTAACCACGAATCTGAAGCCGGCAATGCCAATAGGTACATACCTATCCATAATCACCCTAAATGTAAATGGACTGAATGCACCAATCAAAAGACATAGAGTCACTGAATGGATAAAAAAACAAGACCCATCTATATGCTGCCTTTAAGAGACTCACTTTAAACCCAAAGACATACACAGACTAAAAGTGAAGGGATGGAGAAAGACATTTCATGCAACTAATAGGGAGAAAAAAGCAGAATTTGCAGTACTTGTATCAGACAAAATAGATTTCAAAACAACGAAAGTCACAAGAGACAAGAAGGACATTACATAATGATAAAAGGATCAATCAAACAAGAAGTTATAGCCATTATAAATATCTATACGCACAACACAGGATCACCTACATATGTGAAACAAATACAAACAGAATTAAAGGGGGAAATAGAATGCAATGCATTCATTCTAGGAGACTTCAACACACCACTCACTCTGAAGGACAGATTAACCAGACAGAAAATAAGAAAGGAGAGAGAGACACTGAAAAACACATTAGAACAGATGGACCTAACAGACATCTACAGAACTCTACACCCAAAAGCAGCAGAATACACATTCTTCTCAAGTGCACATGGAACATTTTCAAGAATAGACCATATACTAGGCCATAAAAAGAGCCTCAGTAAATTCAAGAAGGTTGAAATTGTACCAACCAGCTTCTCAGACCACAAAGGAATAAAACTACAAATGAATTACACAAAGAAAATGAAAAATCCCACAAACACATGGAAGCTTAATAATATGCTCCTAAATAATCAATGGATCAATGATCAAGTAAAAACAGAGATCAAGCAATATATGGAGGCAAATGACACCAAAAATTTAACACTGCACAATCTGTGGGACGCAGCGAAAGCTGTGCTAAGAGGGAAGTACATTGCAATACAGGCCTACCTCAGGAAAGAAGGACATTCCCATATGAGCAGTCGAAACTCACAATTGACGAAACTAGAGAAAGAAGAACAAATGAGACCCAAAGACACTAGAAGGATGGACATAATAAAGATTAGAGCATAAATAAATAAAATTGAGAAGAATAAAACAACAGAAAGGATCAATGAAAGCAAGAGCAGGTTCTTCGAGAAAATAAACAAAATAGATAAACCCCTAGCCAGACTTATCAAGAAAAACAGAAACTCTACTCACATAAACAGAATCATAAATGAGAAAGGAAAAATCACTACGGACAGCAAAGAAATACAAAGAACTATTAGAGAATACTATGAAAAATTATATGCTTACAAACTGGATAACCTAGAAGAAATGGACAACTTTCTAGAAAAATGCAACCTTCCAAAACTCTCCCAGAAAGAAACAGAAAATCTCAACAGACCAATTACCAGCAATGAAATTGAACTGGTAATCAAAAACCTACCTAAGAACAGAACTCCTGGACCAGATGGCTTCACTGCTGAATTTATCAAACATTTAGTGAAGACCTAATACCCATACTCCTTAAAGTTTTCCAAGGAGTAGAAGAAGAGGGAATACTTCCAAACTCATTCTATGAGACAAGCATCACTCTAATACCAAAACCGGGCAAAGAAACCACAAAAAAAAGAAAACTACAGACCAATATCCTTGATGAATATAGACACAAAAATACTCAACAAAATATTAGCAAACCTAATTCAAAAGTACATCAAAAAGATCATCCATCATGATCAAGTAGGGTTTATTCCAGGGATGCAAGGATGGTACAACATTAGAAAAATCATCAACATCATCCACATCATCAACAAAAACCACATGATCATTTCTATAGATGCAGAAAATGCATTTGAAAAAATTCAACATCCATTCACGATAAAGACACTCAAGAAAATCGGTACAGAGGGCAAGTACCTCAACATAATAAAGGCCATATATGACAGATCCACAGCCAATATTATATTTAACAGCAAGACGCTGAAAGCTTTTCCTTTATGATCAGGAACAAAACAAGGATGCCCACTCTCCCCCTCATATTCACAGTACTCAAGACAATTTGGTACTGGCACAAGAACAGACCCATAGACCAATGGAACAGACTAGAGGCCCTGATATAAACCCAACCATATATGGTCAATTAATATATGATAAAGGAGCCATGGACATACAATGGGGAAATGAAAGCCTCTTCAACAGCTGGTGTTGGCAAAACTGGGCAGCTACATGCAAGAGAATGAAACTGGAATATTTTTTAACCCCATACACAAAAGTAAACTCGAAATGGATCAAGGACCTGAATGTAAGTCATGAAACCATAAAACTCTTAGAAGACAACCTAGGCAAAAATCTCCTGAATATAAGCATGAGCAACTTCCTGAATGCATCTCCTCGAGCAAGGGAAACAAAAGCAAAAATGAACTCATGGGACTACATCAAACTAAAAAGTTTCTGTATAGCAAAGGACACCATCAACAGAACAAAAAGGCATCCAACAGTATGGGAGAATATATTTGTAAATGACATATCTGACAAGGGGTTAACATCCAAAATATATAAAGAACTTAAATGCCTCAATACCGAAAAAGCAAATAACCCAATTAAAAAATGGACAGAGCATGTGAAGAGACAGTTCTCCAAAGAAGAAATTCAGATGGCCAATAGACACATGAAAAGATGCTCCACATCACTAATCATCAGGGAAATACAAATTAAAACCACAGTGAGATATCACCTCACACCAGTAAGGATGATCACAATCCAAAAGACTAAGAACAACAAATGCTGGCGAGTACACGAAGAAAGGAGAACCCTCCTACAGTGCTGGTGGGAATGTAAGCTAGTTCAACCATTGTGAAAAGCAATATGGAGGTTCCTCAAAAAACTAAAAATACAAATACCATTTTACCCAGGAATCCCACTCCTTGGAATTTACCCAAAGAATACAACTTCTCAGATTCAAAAAGACATATGTACCTCTATGTTTATTGCAGCACTTTTTACAATAGCCAAGAAATGGAAGCAACCTAAGTGTCCATCAGTAGATGAATGGATAAAGAAGAGGTCGTACATATACACAATGGAATACTATTCAGCCATAAGAAGGAAACAAATCCTGCCATTTGCAACAACATGGATGGAGCTGGAGGATATTATGATCAGTGAAATAAGTCAGGCAGAGAAAGACAAGTGCCAAATCATCTCCCTCATTTGTGGAGTATAACAACGAAGCGAAACTGAAGGAACAAAATAGTAGCAGACTCAGAGACTCCAAGAAGAAACTAGTGTTTACCAAAGGGGAGGGGTGTGGGAGGGTGGGTGGGAGGGTGGGAGAAGGGGATTGAGGGGTATTATGTTTAGTACACATGGTGTGGGGGATCACTGGGAAAACAGTGTAGCACAGAGAAGGCAAACAGTGAATCTGTGGCATCTTACTACACTGATGGACAGTGACTGCATTGGGGTATGAGTGGGGACTTGATAATATGGGTGAATGTAGTAACCACATTGTTTTTTCATGTGCAAACTTCATAAGAGTGTATATCAATAATACCTCAATTAAAAATAAATAAATAAGTATACCTATTAAGATTTATACAAAAAAGACTGAGGAGGCTAAAACAGTGTTATGTATGATGAATTCTTTTGAAAATGATTTTATTGTCCTGTTGATGAAAATCCATAAGCTATCATATGCTTTTATTTTTCCCGAGACCAAATTTCGAAATGGCTTCATAAAGCACAGTAGGAAGATGGGATTATCTTTATAATTCAAGCAGTCAAAAGTATGGTATAATCAAGAAGGTAAAGAAGTACAAATGTTTGCCTAATTTTGTCACTGATTCCTATTCAATAATCTAAATAATCTCCTTTATTTCTCTTCTCTAAGTATTCAGGAGCCAATGCTTCTGTCTGTAGGTTATAAACAGACACATCTGCCTGATGCTTTAGATAGTTGTGTTTCAGATTAGCTTTTATGTTTACTAAAACTCATTTTCTTACAATAGCTGTACTAAGTAATGCAGGTGAACAATAAGAAAAATCTTTGCATAACAAATTGCAAATGATCTAAGAGTACAGTATTATCAGAAAGGACTCAGAAAACAGGGACAAGAACAAAAATTGCCTCGTGTTGCTGAGGTACATGTAATCTTGCGTAGACATTTATACAGGCTAGTCTAGAATTTCACATGAAAAAAAGCAATTTGTTCAGACAAGTATCAAATATTCATTCAGAAAAACTATCAAATTTAAGTGTCATGATTCAAAAGTTGCAAGTTCAGAGGCTTTAGTTAGGCAATAATGCATAGTTATTATGTTTTATAAAGAAACTCTTAGAGCTGAACCTCAGAACCTAAACAGCAAAATGAATGTTGCTTTGCTGACTAGATATAATGAAATGAAATTGTTCTATTTAGCTTTAAGTTCTATAATGAAGAATTTTAACTTTAAAAATTAGCTTAGTACAGTAATTTTAGATAAACAGGAATGAATTTTTATGTAGAAAAACTGTCCCTTTTTAATTGAAATTTAACTGATATATAACATATTGGTTTTAGGTGTATGACATAGTGATTCAACAATTATATACCTTACTAAATGCTCAGCGTGATAAGTGTAGTTACCATCTGTAACCATACAAAGATGTTACAATATTATTAACTATATTCCCTATGTTGTATTTTCATCCCCATGACTCATTTAGAAAAATTGCTTTTTTTAAAATACAAAAACCACATTTTTTCTGAACAATATTATTACACTAATATTTCTACTTTTTGTTTTATTCGATTGCCCTTGTTATCTGCATATTGTTGCACATTTTATTTTTAGCTGGATAAAATAATAAGAATGATTCATATGGAATTAAAAGTGACAGTGACTCCTTCTTCATATATCATAGTCAAGACTGTTTTATCCTATGACCATGCAGTGCTCATTTACATATATGGGTAGACCTGACTGCTCGCCAAAGATGTGGGCATTTTATTTTTGTCATTCACTTCCATCAGTTTGATGGATTTCTTGTCCCCAATGGGCAAGCAAGGCAGAAACACGAGGTCGGCTGTATACTGGTACAACTCCCATGATAACAGTGATGAGTCTAAGTCCTGACAGCTACCACACTGGTTTCTGGAAATATCTTTCCTATCTAATATGTGTCAGCTTCCATGAGAAAAATATAGGAATTATAATTATGAGAAGAGTGTTGCACTGCTCCATCTCCCCCAAGAATGCCTTAGGTCCATGCACATTACCTAGGAGAGCAGGCGAAGTGGCAATGATGCAAATGCTAGACATAATCGTTCTTAGTTCCTCAGGAATTTAGTTCTTTAGTACTTATAACATTCTATTCGTGCCTTAAATACTACAGTTACTTGTTGACTAAGTCAGTCTTCTTCAGAACTCCTGTTATACAATATATTATAGTTTGAATATAGTTTACAAAGTCATTTCGTTTTTGCCTTCATCTTTTTTATATATAATTTTCTTTCTATCTACATGATGACAGAATAAACACACACACATATATACCTATTTTTAATAGATTTTCTCTTCCTCTCCTCTTCTCTTTCCACACAAACATATGCACACCCACAAACACACACAAATGAAGCATGTCTGAAGCACACTATTGCTGCCTACAACTAATTCATGAGTTCTGCGGGCGTGACCCACAAGCTTTCTGCCGGGTAACCATGCCTTATTACGGACCTTCATAAATTGAGGTTGTTCTAAATTTCCTTCATTATTTGAATATGTTTATTTCTAAATATTAAGTTTTATACCTTGAAAACCTGCTGTTGCAAAGAGGTTCTACATTTATGTAAGGAAGTTAATGTTAACTATAAAAGATACCACGTGCTTGAAACAAACTAAAAAATTCTGCCACATTCATAATACTAAGTATATTAAGATATATGGGACTAGATGTTGTAACCAACATCCTCAAATCTCAGTGACTTAACACAATAAAATGTTTGTTTCTTTCTCACATCACAACCATATAATGTGCCACATACTGACTCAAAATTATTATATTTAAGAATATATTTTTTATTAAAATTAAATACATTTTATTGTACTAACGAAATAGGCATAATATGTATTCCATATGCTTACACATAAAACAAAATTGAAGCTACTCAATTTTGAAGTTTCTCCACTATTCAATCCATAAAATTCTTTAGTGTAATGTGCAGATTTGGTAACTGAGTCAGGAATACAACTGTTCAAAGTATAATATAACATGTTTCCATCATATGATTTTCTTTCAATAACAAAATGATAAAATCAGCATTTTCAACCTATTATGAAATAATTGATGTTAATGGGAACTATAATATAATGTTTCAATAGAAAAATTTAAAATCATTCTGCATAACATTTCAGTAGAATGTAAGGGCTTTTTTTTCAGAAAGAATTATAAAGTTATTGAAAGCATATAAAGAATGAGGCCAAGGTAATTTTTGAATCATGTTAGAAAAATGTCATCTGTCAGTAAGACTATTCATCAATAATGTGGAAGGGTATTCAACGGGCATGCATTTGGAATATGCTTAGATTAATATGTAAACTATATATGATGCAAATTTTCAAACTGCATACACTGATATGCAGTGAATACTGCATAAAATTTTATAAGCTGAAATAAAAACTTCTTATATAAAATAATTACTTCTTGCTCTGTAGCTTTAGTAAATGTTCACATATTAATAACATGCTTTAAAAAAATCTCAGATATATTATCAAAGTTAACAGCCATTATTATCTATGAATTTTGAAAATAAAGTACAGAGGCCAAATCACACAAGAATGAAGTTAATATGATATTTTATACATAGCATTTCAAAATCGTTTACCCTTTGACTGAGAATTGTTTCATATGTCAGCATAATGTGGCCATTTGCAAAAATAATTTCATATTTTTCTAACATAATGTCTCTTATGTCCAAATCAGGGTTAATAATTTTAAATTTATAATATTTTTTGTTTTTTATAATGATATTTCCATTCTTATCCACATGGGATTTGGAGGTGAATATGAAAAATATATTTACTTTTAAAAAATAAAATTCAGCCCAACATAATACTTCTTATACAACTTTGTTTCTTTTAAAAAGTAAGCCCTGTGTACTTTTCTAAACTTCTGTATTTAGAGTGAGTAGTTATTCTAAATATCAAACTTATGATTTTGGTAACCTGATCCCCTTTTGTATTTTTATGGAAATGGTAATTTTTTACTTACACATTTTCTGTAACCTAGATAATTAGTATATAATATGTGTGAGTGCCTTGGCAGTATATCTCTAAATGCCTAGAGTGAAATATATAATTCTTTCCTTTCTCAGGTTTTAGTATATTGGATTTAACTTTCCTTAACTGGGTCACACACATTTTTGCTATGTTGTATTACATTTTGACTCAGTTCAATTTTTCTTTCTTAATTTCTCTGAGACTTCCTCTTTTGGCCTTTGGATTTTTTAGAAACCTTTGTTTAATAATTTCCATGTTTGGAGATTTTCCTGGTTTTTGTTCTTGTTGCTTTTTGTTAACAATTTCTAATTTCCATCATTGTTGTTAGAAAGTAAACTATGATTTAAATTCTTTTACATTTGTCGAGGTTTGTTTTATGACCCAGGATATCTTGGCATATGTTTGTGGTTGCTTGAAAAGAATGAATATTCTGCTGGTTGGACTATTCTATAAATATCAATTGAGTCATCTTAGTTGACATTCAGTTCTTTATATCCTTGCTGATTTTCTGTCTATCAATTTTTTGAGAAAGGAATACTGAAGTCTCCAGTTGTATGTATTTTATTATTTCTCCTTTCAGTTCCATCAGTTTTCATTTCATATATTGAGTTTTCTCTATTCTCTTTTCTTTTTCAATTTCATCAACATTTGCTTGGGTGATACTGCATATACATTTAGAATTTCAGGTTTCTTGGCTTTGTGGGTTGACGTTTTTAGCATTATTTACTCTGTTTCATAATATTCTTTCCTCTGAAATCCACTTTATCTGATACTGACACAGCCTTTCCTGCTTTCTTTTAATTAATGTTTGCATGATTTATCTTTTTTCATGAAAACTGCCTATATTATTATATTTAAAATTTATTTCTTGTGGATGGCATATAATTAGGCTGTTTTGCTCTGTTTTGATCTACATTGCCATGTCTTGTTTTTTAATTGATATATTTAGGCCATTTACATTCAAATGTAATTATTGATTGTTAAGGCTTCTATTTTTTCCACTTATGTCACTGATTTTTCATTTTTCTGTCTTTTCTTGCTGTCCTGTGAGTTACTTGAACATTTTATAGTTTCATTTTGATCTATCTAGTGCATCTCTTTTTCAAGATTTTTAGTGCTTTCTCCACATATTTACTGTGTGTGCATAAACTATTACACTCTAATTATTTAGGCACTTTACACTTTGAATGAAGTGTGGAATATTACCTCTCTTTATGTACCTATTTTATTATAATTGCCTTCAATATTTCTTTTATCTCTATTTAAAAACATATCACCCAGTATTATAATTTTGGTTCAACATTCAAACATAATTTAGAAAACTCAAAAAGAGGATGAAAGTGTCTTGTATTTATCAATATCTTTTGCTTACTCTAATCTGTCTTCCTTTCTTAAATTACAAGTCTCCTGCTTTTATCATATCCTTTCTATTTAGAGAACTTCCTTTAGCCATTCTTCTAGGACATATCTGCCAATGACGTTTTCTAAGATGTCCTTATCTGGGAGGATCTTAATTGACCTTCTTGATTCAAGGATATTTTCACTTAAAATAGAATTCTGGGTTGAGAGTCCTTCAGCATTTGTAAAATGTTTTGTGACTTCCTTCCAGCCTCTATGGTTTCTGATGAGAAATACCCTTTTATTCTTTCACTGTTTTGAAGAGTTTTTCTTTGTTTATAGTTTTCAGAAATTTGACTATGATGTGTCATGTTGTGAATTTATCCTGTATCATGTCAGTTCAACTTTTTGAATATGTAAGTTTATATTATTTGCCAAATTTGTATCCCCAATTCTGTACCTCAGCTACTAGAAACTCTCTTAAAGAAGTATGTTAAGGACAATCATAGATTTCAATGTTTATGTTTCCCTTTAATTAGTAGTCAATCCTATCCTTGACTGATACTCAGTGTTAGGATAACCATCATTTTATACATTTTCCTTTTATTGTTAAGGGGAATGTAGATTTGATCCTTGTTAGTCCATCCTAGTTAAAATGTGTCTCCTTTAACTTTTTATTATAATAATGCTCCTTTAAGTTGTGTCTGTACCAGATATGATGGTTTAGTGCTTCTTACATTTATTTGACACACACATAAAAAGCTTACTTTAGTTAAAGATGAATCTCTGTAACTCACAAACAGGTGGGATGATGTTGTTTTTGGTTAATAACACTACCTCACATTTCCAGTACTTATAGCAAAAAATACTTTAAATTTTATTTTCAGCTACAAATATTTAATAAATCATACTTCATGTGTTTATGTTAGACATAAATAGTAATTGATAGATGGTTTTTTCTTTTTTAACCCAGTAGAGAAGTTGAGCCAACTTCTCAAACCTATTCTACTTCTTCATGTCACAGAAAGTTTTGTTCCTAAATAACTTATATTTGCTCTTGCATAACAATCACTGTACAGTCATGACATAATATCTGCCTATGACACTAAGGCAAAAAAAAAAAACCAAAAATCAAATGAGCATCTGGCAATGCTGCAATTCCTACCCTCAGAATCATACCCCTGAGAGGCTGAAGAATAAATATGGACAGAACAACAAAAGGAGAATATAATAAACATATATGACAAAGCAAAGTAAAATTCTTATAAGAAAATATAGATTGAAGAATAGAAAAGCATAAGGGATCAGGAAATATATGTTTTAAACTATATTTTTGGTAATCTATCATATTTGTCAATTGTATTTAAACAAAATTCTCTAAACAATAAACAATTTAAGTTTTAATCAAATTATATTTTTCACACAAAACACTTATTCTACTTTTAAAAGTTGATGTTTTAACAGTTACTATATAGATTCATTTCATTAAGAAATTTCCCTTTCAAATAATGTTATAAATATGTGTTAAGGCGTTAGGAAGCTGTACTGAGTTTAACAATTACCTAATATAGTCCATTATAGTTTAAGGGCATTTAAGTATTCTTTCATGCTATGGCCATGAAATCCAGCTTCAAAAGATTAACATAGCTTGACACTGCTATTCAAGTCGATTAGAGTTGCTGAGTGGTTGCTAGATGTTGGGAAGTTTGCCAAATTGAGCAATGCTGAGTAGAAATATAACTTAACCTGACTAATCCTATTACTTATCAAATACATGCAATCTAAAGCAGCAGCCAAAGTTATCATATGCATGTTTACATAAACTAAATGCCTTTCATTTGAAAATGGCCTCAAAATGCCCAGAATTATATATGAAACCACCACAGATCTATTGTTTTAGAAGGAAAATAACAAAGGGGGCATTTTAGTAGAAAAATATTCAGGCTTGTTATCTAAAAGAAACAAAAAACAAATATACATTTTTGTTCCCACTATCATGACAAATATGTCTGTTTCCCTATGAAAACTGTAATTATAGAAAACCCGTATGCATAATTGAATAAAATAATGGTCCCATATGTATAGGTCCTTTGCAGTGTACATTCCACACAAAAGTACTTTTATAGCATCTCTATGATATATATATAAATACAAAATATATATTAATATATGTTAATAACATGTACTTGTATAGCACATATCCATGTACATTTCACACAGACTTGATTATTTAGCAAAAAAGTTAAATTGGGTTATTTTATAATTTTTGATGCAATAAAGGTCAGTTCTCAAAAATCCAATACAATCAATAAAGTCAAATAAAGTTCAAGAATAAAACTATTTTTATATTTAAGTTTTCCAGGGCCTATTGCCAGAGTTATTGAGTCTGATAAGGTTTGAAAATTTTCTTTCAAGTATGCCTATCTCCAAGAGAAGGTGGTCAAAATTGTTGACAGGCTTGCAAAGTGAGGTAATTTGTGTTTGGTGTGTGTGTATGTAAATGTGCATGTGTGTATGTTGTTACTGTAGCATGTATACAGTATACTACTGTACATTTGTTTAAATAGAATGTTAAAGAAATATAGCCCTGTATACTTGCTAAGATAAAAAGTTAAAAAAATTCAAAATTCCACACAAAAATGTAAAAAAAATATGTACTCACAGCGAGGAGAAATAACTTTATTGGGGCATGGATGAAAAATGTTTTCATGAAAGAAACAATCTAAAGGAAACAGCAATCTTTAAGAATCCTGTGACATAGTCTACAAACCTTTACAGTTCATATTTTCTTCCATTTTAAGAAAGGAAAACTTCACTAAAAGTAAAAAGCCAGTGTGCTGTGTAAAACTCGAAGAGCCAGAATTTGAAAGAGTTTAGATCTTTGTAAGTTACTTTCAGAGGTTTTAATCTATAAATTCATTTCAAGTAGCACGCAGAACTCTTATAGAAAATAGGTAGGAAATTAATTTTATTTACTGCCTTTTTGTTTTATAGGACATTATATTATTTTATATGTATATATTTTACCCTCAGACTCCTGACCCATTTTCCATTAACACAGATATTAATGTGTAATTGATATGTATTGGATAGTTTTAGCTAATATTCTCAAAACTAGATTCCCATAGACCAAACAATAGCTCATATGAATGTGCAATTGCAGATAAGCCGTGGATTCTCAGGGAACAGGAAATGGAGAAGGGCATAGGAACAGAGGTCTTCCACACTTCTTTTTTTTACTGTACTAGTTTGCCTATTATTTTCATGATTATTTTATTTCATACTTATAATGAATATATTTCATCTGCCTTTCAAAATTAACTCAAAATCTTTAAAATAGGATGAACTTTTGAAATTATCTGGAAAATAATTGAACCTCTGATTTCTATACTTTTTTGTAGCTTACACATTGTTCTAGCTTTAATATTTCACTTGATTTTCATGCCTAACATGAGAATGAGAACTAGTGTGCTCTATAAAAAGCACTGTGTATGAGGCCAAATTTCTGAAGTGATTTAGGGATTCAGCTTTTTCTCACAGATAAGACTTGGGTACAAGTATTTCAGTTGTGTAGGCTTCAGGTTTCAACTTAATGCTGCACCGATAATAATAGAATCTAATTCACAGTATGGTAATAGAATAAGTTCCTATATCTTAAAGAAATTTGTAAACTGTTAACAAATGTTAGCCAATATATACCTTGTTTATAACCTAAATTCACATAGCTAAAAATGATGACAGGATTTAATTGGACTGACTTCTCATCCAGGATCCTTTCCTTTACAAAACACTATCTTCCCCAACCCCTAGAGTTATGAAAGAGAGCATGCCATCTGTCAAATATGATGCCAAATATAAATTAATTTACCCTTGAGATCAAATATGTATCACTATTCATAGAGATGGTACTGATGTGATAGAAGTGGCATTAATAAACCTTCCTATGGAATTTGAAAGATACTGTTTTCTGTTATAACACTTCTAAGAGATCTCAACCAAAATTTATTCAACATTTTCTCACACACCTATTATAAGATACACTTGACATTATCAATTTTGGGCATAACTTTGGCTGTGTGTGTGTGTGTGTGTGTGTGTGTGTGTGTGTGAGTGTGCAGGGCTTTTTAATCAAGGGTTACCAAGGTTGAGAAATGTTGTTTAAGAGTTATAGGGCAAATATCTTGAACTTTCTGGTAAGCATAGTTTCTTGCAGAGCTAATTATAAATGGGCTAATTTCCATTTTTCATACTGATTTGTAGAAAATATTAATATATTCTGAGTATAATATTTTGATAACACCATATAAACATTTTCTTGATGTCAGCTTCTTGTCTTTATAACAACTATGGCTTTCTTTACCTATAATCCATTTTTCAGAGATTTAATAGAGTATGACTTTAGATTAATTTTATCTGTTACTGGAGATCAGATGCCTTGTTTCAAAGAGCATGTCCAGTGTTTCTCATTTTTTGACTGTAGATAATGTAGTTAACTGTTTATTTCCATTTTCTTGTAGTCAGATTATCTAACCAATACAGAACAACCATATGACAAACATCAATCTACTTAAATATTCTACATCTTGTTTTTCTCACATCCAACATTAGGGAAAAAAGCAGTACTTACTTCCCATGGCTGTTAGGAGTACTAAATATATTAATAGGAAGCCTGCATTTAGAATAAGCTCTGGGATGGTAAGTGCTCAGTAAATAACAAATAGTTGTAGCATAACCACATTCTCATTTTATTATTACTATTATTATTATATTGTTTTTGTTGCTGTTTTTATTGCTACCAATTTTCTATTTCCATGTTTTCTTTCTATTTCTGTTATCTGATTGGTACTTTTTTCTTTTTTTCAATTTATCTGTATTATCTATCCTCACCCTTCAGCTTGGGGGCCTTTATTTTGGTGACAACGGGTCTTAGTGTTATTTGTCCCTTTGAGTTGTTTCTTTCTGCCCCTCAGCACGTGTTGTGAAGTTCTCAAACACTCTTCTGTTTCGCTTATTCCTGCCTACACCGCAAGGGCTTCCCGAGTGTCCACCTTAGAATTCAACCTTGGTCCAGTGCTTCTAGCGGGTCTTTTTTCTCCCTGAGATTGCAAGTTTGTAATCATATTGATGATTAAAACTGCTTCTTTTTCCTTTTTCTTTTCTTTCTTTCTTTCTTTTTTTTTTTTTTGGCATTTGTGTATGTTGAATTGGAGCGGGGATTTCTCTGAATCTGCCATTAGCTTCACTCTGGCCTTTCCCGGCAGTGTACTGACTGCACCTCTCCTTTCACTTGCCGTTAGGATTCCTCCCCGCTTTCTACCAGTCATCATTCTTCCGTAAGTTTTGGTTTCTAGACGGTATCCTATCTTCTTACCATTATATTTAGTTTTTTTGTTGTTGTTATTTTGTTTTTACCTTAAGAGATTTTTGGTAGATTTTGGATTTAGATCCAATCTCTTACTTTATTCTACCTTGTTATTTATGCTGCAGTGCATTTTTTAAAAATTCATAGCAGTGTTTCAATGAAATATTAAAGTAAGCTTCTAGGCCATTCAATCAAGCTATTTAATGATCTCTTAGGAAATTAATTAGCTAATATACCTTGACACCCATATCCATTGTCTTCATAACTTACAAGAACAGTGAGGAGAAACTCCCTGGATGCTGACATTGAAAAGTAAAACCTCTTTTTAAACAATGTATTTATAAAAAGAATACTAATAAGCAATAAAATTTTGAGAGACAACGTAAGATTAAATTATGGTTTTGAAGAAAGTGGCTCAGGAGGTCCTGACCTTTGTCTGTACTTTGTCATCTTGTCATTTCTCACTACTGCGCTTTTATTGCATTTTTCTACTTCAGTGTCAGAAACCTAATGGCATGCATCTGTCAGCTTCACTTCAACTCACTTCAGTGCTGTTTCCTCCAATAGCATCTACAGTATTGAAAAAATTTTTCTGATAGACGCAATTTCTTGTCTTTTAAGTGTGCTGCTTACTGTGGCTAATTGCGTTTTTCATTCCTTAGCCCTTAAGGAAGGTCTAAACACTAAAATACATATATCTCATGAAAAAAGCTTTCAGAATATTTCTCGTACTGCCTTTACATTGCATAGGCCATTTGTTATTCCCAGTAGCTCTTCCAAATAGCTGTGCTTCACATACTAAGACTACGATGTACAGCAACATGCCAATGTGCTGCTTTGGAAAATTTTAGTAAAGAGCATTGTTTCTTTTACTTTATTATTAATTTACTGGAGGCATCTTCACCCTTCCTTTCTAAGTATGCATTTCACTGGTAAAATAGCTATGAGATCCCTAAGGCCAAGCAAGTGAACTTTCTGTGAAAAAATCTTCCATATAGCAAGTTGATTATAATTGCAGTAACTTGTCTTTGAAATTTGTCTCATTTCTACCTGTATTTTCATACAATATAGGAAAAAAGTACATTGTCACAATTTGAGGCCATGTTCAATTAAAAATTAGATGCTTATGCAAGAAAAACAATCTAAAGATAGGGAATTTGATAATATTCTTGTTATTCTTATAAATAATGATTTAATAACTTTTTGTAAATATTTCCTCTGCTATATCTCTGTAAGCTCAATAAAAATTTCCAAAAAAGTGTGGACTCGGTAATATATGTTATATTTAATAAACATATTATATATTTATAATATATTCATATATGTATAGAATTGTTTATATACTTATATATAAATAAATATATAATATGTATGCTTACATACATAGTAATTAGGTTATAAGTATGATACAAATTTAAGTATACATTCAGTGATGAATACCATGCCATTGCACTGTATACATTTGGTTTGAACTAAACTTCCTCATACTCCACTGCCAACTCTTAGGTCAAGTGGTAGACAGTACAATTCAAGTATCAGTGAGTTTTTTCAAGGGTATAACTTTCCGTTTGGATTTTTGTAAATAAGAATAAAATAAACAACCATTCAATAGTGTTATTGATCAGATTCTCATTGAGTTTAAATTTATTGGCAGTCTATTGCACTTTTTCCATGACAATGCAAGCTCCTTGGATGCAAAGAATGATAATCTGATTATTAATATCCCTAACAGCTGGAATCATGCCTGACACATATTTGGCACTGAATAAATGTTTATTGAGTGCCATTAATTCTTTGAAAAATCTATTCAAATATTTCAATTATACTGAACATGTAATATAGAAAATTTAAAAACTTGAAAGAAGTTATATTGCACAAAGGAGAGAACAAAGGAAAGCATAACAATTTCCTAGCACTCTCCTTCAATATCCTATGTCTTTAGTCCTTGGATAGATGAATTGATGAGTCAGACATACCATATGATGAATAAAGTTTATGTGGTCTATGGTGTTAATAGATCCTTCTGGATGATAATCAGCTATGTGGATTCTAACTGACTAGTGGAGACACAGAGAAGTAGGATTATAGCTCAGATACCATCTGAATATGGTATATGCAACCATTACAGCAGGAGTACACTCCTGTCTTCATTGATATTATGTATAAATATTTCTCTTCATCACCATCTGTTACCTCATTCTGTCCATATGAAGTAAAACCAATAATAATTTAATGATCCCATAACTCACAGGCTATTATATCAGAAGACAGGTCACTTGATTCATTCATTCAGTAAATATTTATTGGGCATCTAAACTGTACAAGGCACGTACTATACTTTAGGTATAATAAAACAACACTCTCAAATCCCTTCCTTCAACCAACTTCAAATTTCTCAGTGTGATAAAATACTAATATGAAAAGAAAAGAAAATACAATTATTCTATTAAGTTCTAAGAAAGCAAAAAAGTAAAATGTTGGAGTCATATATGCATATGGGAAGAGTCTAATTTGCAGAGTTAATTCTCATTAATTTATTTTTTTCTAGGATCTCTTTGAAGGAAAAGTATCTAATTATTATTGATATGCTTTATTAAAATTAGAGAGACAGAAGTAAGGACATTTCTAAGTCCAAATCATGCTGATAAATAAAATTGTATCTCTGAATCACGTTGTTATAAAAGTGAACCACATTAATGCTTGAACCACAAACAGGTGACCTATTATTCTCCAGAAGAAATTATAAGTACATTCTGAAGGACACTTCCCAATACATAGGTTAATATGTACATTGTCATTCAAAACTGTAAGGCAATACAATTCAAAGAGTTAGTCTTCTACCTGTCCAATAAGTTTGAATCTGCTTAATGTAAATATAAATACAACTTTAAACAGTAAATTCTAAAACACTTCAAGAAATCAGTATGCAAAATCCTTTATATTCTTCAAAGGAATCATCCCAGGCCAGCCCTTAGGACTGAGATTAGTGCATAGAAATGACACCAGCTGAAAGCATGGTTTTCCTTCCCATCTTCTGAACAATAGCCATACTAGAAGGAAACGTTAGCTTGTGAACATTTGTATTTGCATAAGAGAATTTCTCTAAGTTGATTAGTGCAGTGGAAAACCCATACTGAGTTTAGTTACCATATGTTATTATAAGTTCATTTTCTTAAGTGATCTTGTTTAAAAGAATTTCTGGCAGATGGACAGAATTCTTCTGGACGTCAACTGAATAACTGAGTCACAACACTTACTCAGGAAACACATGGAGAAATACTAATTAACACAAATATCATAGACATCATTTTGTATTTTCTTTAATGGTTTCTTACTGTTGGAAATTGGAAAATAAATACTGCAATGACTACTATGAAAATTATGGCCACTTGACTCTTTATAATTAGCAATTTGAAAATTCAGTCAGCTTAAACCATCTGTTTTCTTTTGTTTGCTAATAGGTTGTGCATAAGCTGTCTCACTGTTCAAGGACAGCTGTGAAAAGAAGGGGAAAAAGAGTAAGAATAAAGACTTGATTTCTATAGTGGAGAATTTAAAAATTGTTAGGAGTGGTACAATCTAAAATACATAGTGTAGCAAAACTAGACATTGTTATAAATCATCACAATAAGGAGAAAACGTATGCTGAACACTCAGTCACAGAATGAAGTGCTTCATGTCTTGGGTTGTTTTCAGCATGGTGGCAAAATGTCTGTTCAAAAGGGACATAGTCCTGTAGCTCGAGAAATCTTAGTTCTCAGCCTGGCACTGCTTTGACCTAGACCAAGGTCTGTCTTCTCTGAAATGAAGTGACTGGACAGTATGATCTTTATTGTATCCAGTACTGGCGTCAGGGATTTCAGAGCACAAGAATATTAAGAAAATTAATTTATTTTTATCTTTTTTTCATCTAAAATGTGAGAAATTCCATATTTTATAAATAATTATTTTGATAGGTTTGTAAAACAGACTGCTAGAAGTGGAAAAATATATTTATCCTGTATATTGGCTCTGTTGAAATGGCATAAAGCTCCATAAACTTCCTAAAACATTCATATAATTAATTTACAGTATGATTTTTTTAAATTTATTTTTGAATTACCAGATCTATTATCTGTGGGTAAAGGTTAAATTCATGAATTTCATGCAGTTAGAAAACTACAAAGCAGAGTTTAGATCTAGAAGTATGGCTATCTTAATTTTCTTGTTTAATTATTTTGGAAGATAAAAATTGTCCCTGTAAACACTGGATGGCTTCCCTGCATTGCAGACAATGGAAAAAAATGAGTATCATTCATTGTTTCCTCATTTGTATGAATTTGAAAAATACAGAGTTAATTAAATGTAGCTTCATGTATTTTATTTTATTTTTTATTTTTAGTTGAATTTGAATTTAAATTATTTATTTTGGAATAATTAATGTGCAATCACTTGAACAACATCATGGTTATACACCCCTATTATCAAGTCCCCCCCCACATATCCCACTACAGTCTCTGTCCATTAGTGTACTAAGATGCTATAGAATCATTACTTGTCTTCTCTGTAAATACAGCCTTTCCCGTGTCCTTCCCCACCACCACATTATGTGTGCTAATCGTAATGCCCCTTTTCCTCCCTTCTCCCTCCCTTCCCACCCATCCTCCCCAGTCCCTTTCCCTTTGGTAACTGTTAGTCCATTCTTGGGTTCTGTGAGTCTGCTGCTGTTTTGTTCCTTCAGTTTTTCCTTTGTTCTTACACTTCGCAGATAAGTGAAATCATCTGATACTTGTCTTTCTCTGCCTGGTTTATTTCACTGAGCATAATACCCTCTAGTTCCATCTATGCTGTTGCAAATGGTAGGATTTGTTTTCTTCCTATGGCTGAATAATATTCCATTGTGTATATGTACCACCTCTTCTTTATTCATTCATCTACTGATGGACACTTAGGTTGCTTCCATTTCTTGGCTCTTGTAAATAGTGCTGCAATAAACATAGGGGTGCATATGTCTTTTTAACACTGCGCTGCTGCATTCTTAGGGTAAATTCCTAGGAGTGGAATTCCTGGGTCAAATGGTATTTCTATTTTGAGTTTTTTTAAGGAACCTCTATACTGCTTTCCACAAAGGTTGAACTAATTTACATTCCCACCAGCAGTGTAGGAGGGTTCCCCTTTCTCCACATCCTCGCCAACATTTGTTGTTGTCTGTCTTTTGGATGGTGGTCATCCTAACTGGTGTGAGATGATATCTCATTGTGGTTTTAATCTGCATTTCTCTGATGATTAGCAATGTGGAGCATCTTTTCATGTGCCTGTTGGCCATCTGAATTTCTTCTTTGCAGAAGTGTCTGTTCAGCTCCTCTGCCCATTTTTTAATTGGCTTATTTGCTGTTTGTTTGTTGAGATGCATGAGTTCTTTATATAATTTGGATGTCAACCCTTTATCAGATATGTCATTTATAAATATACTCTCCTATACTGTAGGATGTGTTTTTGTTCTATTCATGGTGTCATTTGATGTACAGAAGCTTCTGACTTTGATATAGTCCCACTTGCTCATTTTTGCTTTTGTCTCCCTTGCCCAGGGAGATATGTTTATGAAGAAGTTGCTCATGTTTATGTCCAAGAGATTTCTGCCTACTTTTTTTTCCAAGAGTTTTATGGCTTCATGACTTACATTCAGGACATTGATCCATTTTGAGTTTACTTTTGTGTGTGGGATTAGACAGTAATTGAGTTTAATTCTCTTACATGTACTTGTTCAGTTTTGGCAACACTAGCTGTTGAAAAGGCTGTCATTTCCCAATTGCATATCCATGGCTCCTTTATCATATATTAATTGACCATATATGCTTGGGTTTATATCTGGGCTCTCTGTTCTGTTCCACTGGTCTATAGGTCTGTTCTTGTGCCAGTACCAAATTGTCTTCATTACTGTGGCTTTGTAGTAGAGTTGAAGTCAGGGAGCATAATTCCCCTGCATTATTCTTCCTTCTCAGGATAGCTTTGGCTATTCAGGGTCTTTTGTCATCCCATATGAATTTTAGAACTATTTGCTCTAGTTCATTGAAGAATGCTATTGGTATTTTGATAGGGATTACATTGAATCCGTAGATTGCTTTAGGCAGGATGACCATTTTGACAATATTAATTCTTCCTAGCCAAGAGCATGGGATGAATTTACATTTATTAGCATCCTCTTTAATTTCTCTTAAGAGTGTCTTGTGGTTTTCAGGATATAGTTCTCACAGTTACTTGGTTAGGTTTATTCCTAGGTATTTTATTCTTTTTCATGTGATTGTGAATGGAACTGTTTTCCTGATTTCTCTTTCTCCTAGTTCACCATTAGTGTGTAGGAATGCAACCAATTTCTGTGTATTAATTTTGTATCCTGCAATTTTGCAGAATTCAGATTTTAGATCTAGTAGTTTTGGAGTGGATTCTTTAGGGTGGGCATCCTTGTCTTGTTCCCTATCTTAAAGGAAAAGCTTTCTGGTTCTCGCTGTTAAGTATAATGTTGGCTGTGGATTTGTCATATATGGCCTTTATTATGTTGAGGTACTTGCCCTCTATACCCATTTTGTTGAGAGTTTTTATCATGAATGGATGCTGAATTTCGTCGAATGCTTTTTCAGCATCTATGGAGATGATCACGTGGTTTTATTCTTCTTTTTGTTGATGTAGTGGATGAGGTTGATGGATTTTCGAATGTTGTACCATCCTTGCATCCCTGGGATGAATCTCACTTGATCATGATGGATGATCTTTTTGATGTATTTTTGAATTCAGTTTGCTAATATTTTGTTGAGTATTTTTGCATCTATGTTCATATGGGATATTTGTGTGTAATTTTCTTCTTTTGTGGTGTCTTTGCCTGGTTTTGGTATTAGAGTGATGCTGGCCTCCTATAATGTGTTTGGGAGTATTTCTTCCTCTTATACTTTTTGGAAAACTTTAAGGAGGATGGGTATTAGGTCTTCACTAAATGTTTGATAAAATTCAGCAATGAAACTTTCTGGTCCAGGAGTTTTGTTCTTAGGTAGTTTTTTTATTACGAATTCAATTCCTTTGCTGTTAATTGGTCTATTCAGATTTTCTGTTTCTTCCTAGGTCAACCTTGGAAGGTTGCATTTTTATAGAAAGTTGTCCATTTCTTCTAGGTTATCCAGTTTGTTACCATATAATTTTTCATAGTTTTCTCTAATAATTCTTTGTTTTTCTGTGGTGTCCATACTGATTTTTCCTTTCTCATTTCTGATTCTGTTTACATGTATAGACTCCCTTTTTTCTTGATAAGTTTGGCTAGGGGTTTATCTATCTTGCTTTTTTTCTCAGAGAAATAGCTCCTGCTTTCATTGATTCTTTCTATTGTTTTATTCTTCTCAATTTTATTTATTTATGCTTTAATCTTTATTATATCCCTCCTTCTACTGACTTCGGGCCGAATTTGTTCTTCCTTTTCTAGTTTCATTAATTGTGAGTTTAGACTGTTCATTTGGAATTATTCTTCTTTCCTGAGGTAGGCCTGTGTTGCAATATATTTCTCTCTTAGCACGGTCTTCACTGCATCCCACAGATTTTGTGGTGCTGAATTACTGTTGTTCTTTTTCTCCATATATTTCTTGATCTCTGTTTTCATTTGGTCATTGATCCATTGATTATTTAGAAGGATGTTATTAAGCCTCCACATGTTTGTGGGGTTTTCATTTTCTCTGTGTAATTTATTTCTTGTTTCATACCTTTGTGATCTGAAAAGCTGGTTGGTACAATTTCAATCTTTTTGGATTTACTGAGGTTCTTTTTGTGGCCTAGTATATGATCTATTCTTGAAAATGTTCCATGTGCACTTGAGAAGAATGTGTATCTTGTTGCTTTTGGATGGATTGTTCTGTAGATGTCCTTAGGTCAATCTGTTCTGATATGTTGTCCAGTGCCTCTGTCTCTTTATTTATTTTCTGTCTTGCTGGTCTGTCCTTTGGAGTGAGTGGTGTGTTGAAGTCTCCCAAAATGAATGCATTGCATTTACTTCCCCCTTTAATTCTGTTAGTATTTGTTTCATGTATGTAGGTAATCCTGTGTTGGATGCATAGATATTTATAATAGTTATATCTTCTTGTTGGACTGACCCTTTTATCATTATGTAATGTGCTTCTTTGTCTCTTGTGACTTTTTGTTTTGAAATGTATTTTGACTGATACAAGTACTGCACCTCCTGCATTTTTCTCACTATTATTTGCATGAAATATCATTTTTCATCCCTTTACTTTTAGTCCTTGTATGTTTTTAGGTTTGAAGTGAGTCTCTTGTTGGCTGCATATAGATGTGTCTGGTTTTCTTTATTCATTCAGTAACTCTATGCATTTTGACTGGTGCATTCAGACCATTTACATTTAGGGTGATTATCAATAGGTATTATTGCTATTGCAGGCTTTGGATTCATGGTTACCAGAGGTTCAGTGGTAATTCCCTTACTATCTAACAGTCTAATTTAACTCAGTTCATATGCTATTACAAACACAACCTAAAGGTTCTTTTTTTTCTTTCATTTTCTTCCTCCTCCATTCTTTGTATGTCATGAATCATATTTTTACTCTTTGTCTATCCCTTGGGTGACATCCATTTAGCCTTAGGAATACTTCCATCTATAGGAGTTCCTCCAAAATGCACTGTAGAGCTGGTTTGTGGGAAGTAAATTCTCTCAGCTTTAGCTTATCCGGAAATTGTTTAATCCTTCCTTCTAATTTAAATGATAACCTTGCTGGGTAGAGTATTCTTGGTTCAAGGCCCTCCTGCTTCATTGCATTAAATATATCATGCCACTCCCTTCTGGCCTGTAAGGTTTCTGTTGAGAAGTCTGATGATAGCCTGATGGGTTTTCCTTTGTATGTGATCTTTTTCTCTCTCTAGCTGCTTTTAAAAGTCTGTCTTTATCCTTGATCTTTGCCATTTTAATTATTATATGTCTTGATTTTGTCTTCCTTGGGTCCCTTGTGTTGGGAGATCTGTGCATCTCCATGGCTTGAGAGCCTATCTCCTTCCCCAGATTGGGGAAGGTTTCAGCAATTACTTCCTTAATGACATTTTCTATCTCTTTTTCTCTCTCTTCTTCTTCTGGTACCCCTATAATGAGAATACTGTTCCGTTTGGATTGGTCACACACTTCTCTCAATATTCTTTCATTCTTAGATACATTTTCCTCTCTGTGCCTCAGCTTCTTTGTATTCCTCTTCTCTAATTTCTATTCCATTTACTGTCTCTTCTACTACATCTAATCTGCTTTTAAATCCCTCCATTGTATGTTTCATTTCAGATATGGAATTTCTTAATGATTGAGTCTCCATGTTAAATTTGTTCCTGAGTTCTTGAATATTTTTCTGTACCTCCATCAGCATGCGTATATAATTTTTATTTTGAACTCTCTTTCAGGAAGATTGGTGAATTCAGTTTCATTTGGCCCTTTTTCTGGGGTTTGTGAGATTTTGATCTGACCCATGTTCTTTTGACGTTTCATATTTCTGTGTGGTGCCCTCTACTGCAGAGAAGCTCCAGTCTCTGGAGCTGCTCATCCCCTCCAGTGCGGTTGGGGGTCATAGGAGAGCAGAGCTGGTGCCTGGGGGGAGGAAAAATCAGTTTCCTGATTCCCATCTGCCGTGCCTGTCTCCAGTGTCAGAGCCAGTGGGCCAAGCACACACGTGTAAGCCTCTGTGCTTTGCGTCTCTAGTTGTTGTAGGCGGGGCCTCCCTCTGGTTGGTCTGATGCTAGCACAGTGACTGCAAGTTTGCAAACTGGTGCTGGAAGGCCAGGAGCAAGGTGCAGCACCTGTGTGTCACAGTGGGGGTCTTGGAACTGTGTAGGCAGCCAGGGGGACGGACCACCTGAAGCTCCTCAAAGCTCCCAACCAGCTGGGCAGAGCATGTCCAGACAACCTTGTCCCCCTATTCCTTCTCCCATGCAGCAAGCTCTGTGCAAACCCCACACCTTCAGTAGCCTTCTCCCTGCTAGGAAGCCTCTCAGACTGCTTGCCTTTCCTCTGACACCTAGCGGCCAGATGTGTATCCCCCCCCCTCCACAAATGGCCGGAATGTCTGTCTCCCAAGCACTCTTCCCATCCGAGCACTCCAACGTGCAGAGAACCATACAATATATGCTTCCGCTCACAAAGCAGATTTCCAGGGGTAGGTGTTCAGCAGTCCCAAGCTTCCATCCCATCCCTGCCCCATTTATCTTCCTTCCACCAGTGAGCTGGGGTGGGGGAAGGGCCCTGGTCCGGCTGGATTAAGGCTTTCCTACATTACCCTGTTTTGTGAGGTCTGCTCTGTTCGTGAGGTCTGTATACAGTCTGGTTCAGGCTTCTTTCTTGTTGCTTGGTGTTTTAGGGTTAGTTGTATTAATTAACTAAATTTTTGTACTATTTGTGGTTTTGGGAGGAGTTCTGCATGTCATTTCTCACGCCACTATCTTGAATCCTCAATCACTTCATGATTTTAAAAGCATTGTAAAATAATCACATTACATAAATACATAGTATTAAAGGGAAAAACGTCTGTAATTATTTCTGCAAAAGGTAACATGGCACATATTTAAAAAGAGATAATTCTTTAAGGAGTTAGTCTGTACTCAAGATATAGTAAGTACCCAATAATTGTTAATATCATTATTAATATTATTAATAGTGCCACTATTTAAAAATACTTAGAGCTACCATAACAGTAATATATATAGTCATACAATGATATTTCTTACTAACTCTTAACTTTTATTAATCATATACTGTCTAACATAATAATCATTTCTAATATTCTAAAAGTCTGTACTGATATTAAATACATCTATATATGTAATAATACAGAGGTGGTAAGATATTTTGAATGGGCAAAGCCCCATTCAAAGTTGAATTTGTTACATATGACTTATACCAAAATAAACATCATTAATAATTTTCATTCATTTAGAAAATGTAACATGTAATTCCTAATATCTATTTAGTGACTAATTTTGCAGTAAACTGCTTTCTGCTAAATACTGGATTCACATCTCTAGATTTTTAACTACAATTTTAAATGTAATACTATATGTGCTTAAAGAGAACTGTACTTGCTCTTCAGATATATGAAAATTAAACATTATCTGCCCTAAGTAATATATATTAGCAAGAAAACTGGTAATACTGGGAAGAAAATTGTGATTTATAAAACCTTGTGACTTTTAAGTTTATTTGATACTGTCATTTAAGGGTAAGACAAAAGTAATTTTCTTTTTCTTCCTATTGTTTTCAAAAAACTGCTTTGAACAAATTAGATGAATGTTACTGTTACTGACTGCTTTCCTGGTACAGTCCATCTCCCTCACTTTGTTGGTAATATTGTATTTCTTTATTATGTGGCAATATTTCATATATGTAATGTCTGAAAATTGTTATGAACATGTTTCCTAGAATGCCATATTAAAATCAACAGGATTTAAATATTTTGGTGTACTTTTTCCTATTTATTCTTGTTTTAACCAATCTTTTCATTTTCTCTCCTGTAAATTACAAGTTTTTCTCAAATGCCATTGCATATTAGTTTTTACAGGGTTGAATAATCTTAAAATATTTATGATCTTATTCCTAGAATGACTTTAAAATTTTGCAAAAGATTATATAAGATGATTGTGGCAGAATTGAAAAACTGTTTCAGAAGGAAAAAAACTGGACTAAAACAGAAAGTTCTGTGGGTAGCAGTCCATAATTATAGTTCTATGGTCACTTTACTATGTGTAAAGATCATTCTTAATAAATCAGAACCACTTAATCTAAAGCTTCATTTGCTTCCAAGTATTTCTGTTTTCCTGATTTTCTGGAAGGGTATTAAACATATGTGATAATATAAATATCTAGGATACTTAATAAGATAAATTATAGGTACATGATTCAATAGGGCAGCCACATACACTCCTCAGATGCTTATAGACAGATTACTTGAATTTCTAGAGTAGTGGACTTTAGGCATCCACAAAAGCCTACATTTAAAAAAGAAAACCTCTGCCTTATCTTACTACACTAATGGACAGTGGCTGCAGTGGGGTATGGGGTGGACTTGATAATATGGGTGAATGTAGTAATCACATTGTTTTTTCACATGAAATCTTCATAAGAGTGTATATCAATAATATCTTAATAAAAAAAAGTAAACCTCTGCCTTCTATTATGCACTTATAGGTACAGACTATTTAAAGTAATTGAATTATTCTTACTTATGAAAGTTCTAGTCTCCAACATTTGGAAGCTGATTATCTCTGGTCTTATTCTTTATGTTTAATTCAGCATACGGGTCTACTTTTCACTGTCCTAACTTAAGACTTCTCTTTATCATCACGTTTGGATACTAAAGTTATAAGAATGTTTTAACTGACTAATACAAGACAATCTTGGTACTCAGGTGAAAACAATTTCAGTCATTCTACTGTAGCATAAATGTTGATGAGTTTTCTTTAATGTCCATATAAAGAAATGTTTTATTAGTGAATCATTCACTCTTGCAAACTTAGACCAATTCTTACTTTAACTTTGATCTCCACTTATCACATCTATTTCTTCACCTCATCACACATAGCTTAGAACAACTTTTCTCACACTACATTTTTAGCTATTCTGACTTTCTCTCCAGCCTAAAATGCAGTATAACTTAAGCTAATATACAAGTAGCAAAATAAAACCCACATGAACTATATATGATCCTTAAGTTTCAGGCCATTTTTGACTGAATTTTGCCATTTTTTCACATTCACAGAATAGAATTCCACATTAATAAATTAATAGAAATAGAAGACACATAGAAACGTTAAAAATAATAGATCTTCAAAGAATTTGACTATCAGAATAGTTATTTGAGATTTATAAATGACAAAAAATGAAATAAACTAATTTTTTGCAGAAGAAATATAGTATGTTTTATGAAACGCATTAACATGCTAAAAAGGCATTTGTATTTTGATTATACAGCTTTGATAAGTTTTTTTAAAAAGATAGAAGTTGAGCACATGGATTTTTGTTCCTAGTAATAGCCAAAAATGAGATATTATTTATTAGTCCTAATGTGAACTGTAACTTCCTTGGCAGGTGAATTTGTTGATCAGTAAGACATTTGTAAATCCATTACTTTCTATGGATATGGCAAAACACCTATATACCAATGTGTAAAGTGGTTTTTAGCAAGATAATCTTTGGACATATTATCTATAGCTGTATAATTATATTACAAGCAATCCAGCTACATGGGGACAATTTACCTGCTTGAACAAAAGTTCATTCATCTGTTCAATCTGTTGATGCTTATTATGGCTGCTGAATTTAATAGAAGCAAAGGCATCTAGAAGCAAAAGCTAAAGAATATAATATACAGAGAAAATACAAAAGTGCTAAGTTAAGAATATTTTTCTATGAAACTTGTTTCTAATCTAAGGATATACATGTATTTTCTTTTGGCCCTTGACAAATTTAGACATTATTTATACTGACTAGATTCGAATAAACTTTCAATGAAATACAATAATCTTATTAATTTAATTAGAATTGATCAAAGCTATTGTTATTAAAAAGTCTGTAGGTTATTTTTAAAACTTTATTGGATATAGTCAATTAGTAATATATTTTGACATGCTTCCTGCCAGGGTTATATTTAGCACATTGTCATTGGAAACTCTATTGTGAGAATATGATACTAAAATTTCTGGGATTGGTATGAGCTGTTGTTTGAAATACATGCGCCAACTTTTCATAAGTAATTAATAATAATATGAAAACTTTTCACTATGCTATAATCTTGGGAGAAAGTATTGCTTTTGTACTGATAACACTACAAAAGGGTTCAAGGAACTTATTTTACCTAAAATGCATTCTTTGCCTCCACAAATGGCTTTTGTAAGTATCCCATTAGAATGACAGTCAGGAAGTTGGAGAATTAAACAGGAAAAAAAAATAAATTGAAAAGTCAACTTTTGAAAATGAATAGATGATTATTACCAAGTCACCAAAGATTTTTACACCACTAAGATTAACACATAGCAAGCCTTTCCTGAGTTAATTAAAGTAAAAAATGATATCTCAGAAAGTTGAGATGTGAAAAAAGGGAGACTAGCATAGTGATTCAAAAGAGCTGAACAAAAGGAGGGCATGAGCAAGACATACAAGACACATGCAAATAACAGTAAAGTAGGATTGGGTATCTACAAATCAAAGAAAGACAGCCTATGTTAAAATTCACAATACATAATGAAAACACAACAGTTTTGAATACCTATGTAGTAAAGAACTAAGTAATCACTTACATAAAGCAGAAATTAAGGAGATAAGGAGTCTTATAAATACTGACAGTAGGAGAATATAACCTGCTACTGTCTGTTCAACAGAGATGAAGGGATAAACAGGCATAGCTACTCTTGCTAAAACACTGTTTTCAGATGCAGTAACAGTGTGTGTTTATGCATGTGGACTGTAGAAATGGACACCAGGTTCTATTCTAATCATGCTATTTCTTGGAAAGATATTTTTGTTTTTTTGCAACTTAAATCTTTGAGCCTCTCTTTCTTCTTATATAAAAAGAGACAATAAGAGAACATGTCTCATGACTTTACTATTCAGACTATATAATACAGATAAGGGATTCAGTATGAAACCTCTTAGATATGAATTTTTTCAGAAAGTATTAGCTGCTATTATTCAAAAGGAATTCTGGCTTTGTTTAGTTTTTATTACAAAAATTTTCAAACATATCCAAGAGAAGAAAAAGTTTTCCTTTCTATAAAGTGGGGTTCCTATGGCCAGGATCCGCACCGAACTTAAATGTAACTGGCCTGTTGCTATGCTACCGCTTCCACACCTTTAGGCACTAAGCCATTATTGTGTTAATATGAAGAGTTCCGCCCAGTGCTCTGTGCGAGACAGGGTGGCGGAGGCTGCATGGCTGGAGGAGAGCGGAGAGGAGGCTGGAGTGGTGGCAGCGCCGAGGACAGAGGCCCAGAGGACGGCTGTGCGGGATGGCTGTGCAGAGAGGCCAGAGGCAGAGACCGGCTTGCTGCATCCGAAGCAGCAGTGATAACACAGACTCGCTCTGAGTGAACGGGATTTAGTGACTGACCTGCCACCTGGAAATAAAGTTGGGTATAACCTTTTCATCCCAAGAACCCTTGGCTGTAAATTTCTTTGGTCACAGTGAATCTATAGCGAACTTGCTTGGAGCTGAAACTCATTTGCCACACAATGACTTACAAATCCAGAAGCAATTAGGAAAGGGTTTTAAAATTTGATTTTAAAAAGACATGGTCAAAAACCAACCCACCAAAGAAAAAATTAAGACAATAGATAAAGACAAATGGCAAACTTTGAAAAATAATCTGAAACACATATAATTGAAACACTTAAAATTCATTTGGAACAAATATTACTTTTGGTGGCTAATTTTAATACGTTCTTCTTACTAAAGCTTATAGAGGCCTAAATTTTCTGAATCTTTTCCTCGGGATCTTAATATTTACCATGTCCTTCAAATATGCCAGTCCTCATTTTTTTAACAAATGAAAACTGATGCTAACTGTGGTTTAACCTGTAATAAATGCCAAAAATTATTTATCTTATGTTCTCTAATATTACACTAAATTGGAATCTGCTCCCATCAGGGATACAAATACAATAACTCTGATCTTGCTGAGAAATAGAATAAAGAGACGAAGTTGGAAAAGTGAAACTGGGGACAAATAATGGAGACGCGTGAAACAGTCAGATATTCTAATGTCAGCACAGTTCCCTCCTTTCACCAATCCCATTCTGATGAAATAATCACCTAACTTTCTCATTTTTCCACTATTAACCAATATTAATGCAAGTCAATTTAAAAAATGTTGATGCTATTGACATTTGTGTAATTCTTTGTATAATAAAGATTTGTATAATTCTTCTGGAGGCTTCACTGCCAGCACATCACTCTGCTGTCTAGTTGACGGCCATCAATATTAATGCTTTTATATTACCTATTTATTAGAGTTCATTACTGTGAAACAACTTTCTTCTGATTTAGCAAAATGGCATTTGAAATTCTGAAAACCCACTGACTAAATATTAAAGTCAAAATAAGACCTTCATGCTGTGCTTTTCCTTTGGATGACTGTTTATGAATCAATTTATTCTTAGTACATGCAGTTGCAAGCTGTGTCTGTTGATTAAGACTAGATTTTTAAAATATCAAACTCCACAAGGTAGAAATTAAGAGCAGTATTTACTCTTAAAAGCATTGAAAAATGGACAACTTAAACACTGTGTTAGAATTTAGATAACAAAATTAAAATATTATTTTAAATATATATTTATCAGTAAAAAAAGTAGAAGAAAGTCGTGCTTCCTCATGGGTGGCAAGCTTACTTTTCATTTTGTTTCCACATGTCTAAATGGAAAACCACTCAAGTAAAGTTTTTATTTTCAATCAAACGCACATTTAAGAGCAACAATACTGAAATAAACATACTGACCTCATCATCAACTAATAGAAAAAGTTGAAAATTTCTCAATTATACTCGGAATCTCTAAAGCTACTATATGAAATTATTCTGATTTACTATAAAGTTTTTCTATACTTTGCTATGTTAATTTCATTTGTATACCTACATATTTGTGGACATTTGTGTATTTTTCCAAAGTCACAGATATCATAGAGTTTATGGCTTTTTAGATTTGACTAATCTATCATTGCAACATGTGTTTAATAAATATTTGGTGACAAACATGCTTATTTATGTCTTAGCAAAATATAAATAAATATGAATAATCAGGGTTTTTGTTACCTATCTTAAAATTATTAATTTCTATGTTTATTGGTCTTTGGGAGAGTCTGACGGTGAGGCTGATGTGATCTTTATCTGGAGAAAGCATAGACTCCTTTAGACCTTGAATTTGGTTTGAAAATCACTAAATTTATTGTTTTTTGTGTCAAAAGTGTCTATGCAGCGAAATGATCTATGCCACTGGAAAGAACGGGAGAGTTTGAAATTGTAGGCATTCACATGTTCACCAGACATGAGTATCAGATGCAAGAATTATTAAGATGTAATGTGAAACGTGAAAGACAAGAGGACCAAAGTCATAAGACATGGGGTTGCAGTTAAACCAGGGAAGTCGTCGTCAACTACAATCCTGAGTTTCAAGTGTTCTGTCAATTAAGACCAAATTAAATGAGAATAATATATTTTCAGGATAATTGCGGTTTTCTCATACATTACTCAATTGTAATAACTTCAAAACTAAAAAATTGAATTTGATTTTTAAATAACATTATGTCAATAAGTGTTTTATTTTTATGTATAATTAATAACAAAATGATATAAAATAGTCCATTTTTAAAGTATTTCACCGAAATAAATATCATGACATATTATTTATATTACCCTCATATTTATACAAATAATAATAAATAATGTAAATTTTCATTGAGCATTACCTCCTTACTTATTATTCATATATTTAGTAATTATATGCATAAAATAAGCCATATTTATTAATATTTATGGTACTGTTATTTTATAAATTCTATACTATGATTCATGGTGTGGGAAATTGAAAAAAATTATAACAGTCACACTGTACCAATGAAACTATTATTTATGAATAATTTATTTTCTCTTATATTAGGCAACTTAAAATTCATAATACTGAGAATTCAAGATGGCGGTGTGAGAGGTGAGACAGAGAACTCCTCCCCAAACCACAGATAGTGTGAAAATGTAGTTAATACAACTAACCGTAAAACAGCAACAGGAAAGAAGGCTGCACCAGACTGTATACAGACCTCACAAACAGAGCAGACCTCACAAAACAGGGTAACGTATGAAAGCCTTGATCAGGCTGGACCCAAGCCCTTCCCACACCCCAGCTCATTGGAGGGAGGAAGAGAAACAGAGTGGGGGAGGGGGTGGAAGCCTGGGACTGCTGAACACCTAGCCCTGGAGATATGCTTTGCAAGCAGAAATCTACATTGTGTGGTGCTCTGGAGGATGGGGAGCTGGGACAGGCAGACTGCTTGAGAGACAGATTACAGCCATTTGTGGAAGACAGGATCCACACCTGGCCACTCTGAGACAAGGGAAAGGCAGGCAGTCTGAGAGACTTCCTAGTAGCGAGAGGGCTGCTGAAGGTGCGGGGTTTGCATGGAGCTTGATGGCAGGAGAAGGAATAGTGGTACAAGGTTGTTTGGGCCCACTCTCCCCAGCAGATTTGGAACTTTGGGTAGATTCAGGTGCTCCATCCCCCTGGTTGGCTACTCAGCTCCAAGGCCTCCCACTGTGATACGCAGCCTGCTGAGCCTTTCTCCTGGCCTGACAGCAGCGGTCACAAACCAGCAGTCACTACTCTGGCATCAGGAGAGCCAGAGAGAGGCCTCACCTACAACAGCTAGAGACGCCAAGCACAGAGGCTTACACTTGTGTGCTTGGCCCACTGGCTGTGATACTGGCGACAGGCAGGGCAGACAGGAATCAGGAAACAGATCTTTCCTCCCCCCAGGCACCAGCTCTGCTCCCTTACAACCCCCAACCTCACTCGAGGGGATGAGCAGCTCCAGAGATTGGAGCTTCTTGGCAATAGAGGGCACCACACAGAAATATGAAACGTCAAAAGAACATGGGTCAGATCAAAATCTCACAAACCCCAGAAAAAGGGCAAAATTAAACTGAACTCACCAATCTTCCTGAAAGAGAGTTCAAAATAAAACTCACTAACATGCTTATGGAGGTACAGAAAAATATTCAAGAACTCAGGAATGAATTTAAGATGGAGATTCAATCATTAAGAAATTCCATATCTGAAATCAAACATACAATGGAGAGATTTAAAAGCAGATTAAATGTATTAGAAGATATGGTAAATGGAATAGAAATTAAACAAGAGGAATACAAAGAAGCTGAAGCATGGAATGAAAAAAGAATCTCTAAGAATGAAAGAATATTGAGAGAACTGTGTGACCAATCCAAACGGAACAATATTCACATGATAGGGGTACCAGAAGAAGAAGAGAGAGAAAAGGGGATAGAAAGTGTCATTAAGGAAGTAGTTTCTGAAAACTTCCCCAATCTAGGGAAGAAGATACTCTCTCAAGCCATGGAGATGCACAGATCTCCCAACACAAGGCACCCAAGGAAGACAACATCAAGACATATAATAATTAAAATGGCAAAGATCAAGGATAAAGACAGACTTTTAAAAGCAGTTAGAGAGTAAAAAGATCACATACAAAGGAAAACCCATCAGGCTATCATCATATGTCTCAACAGAAACCCTACAAGGCCAGAAGGGAGTGGCATGATATATTTAATGCAATGAAGCAGGAGAGCCTTGAACCAAGAATACTCTACCCAGCAAGGTTATCATTTAAATTAGAAGGTGGGATTAAATAATTTCCAGATAAGCCAAAGCTGAGAGAATTTATCTCCCACAAACTGCCTCTACAGTACATTTTGGAGGGACTCCTATAGATGGAAGTATTCCTACAGCTAAATGGATGTCACCCAAGGGATAGACAAAGAGTACAGAATATTATTCATAACATACAAAGAATGGAGGACGAAGAAAAAGGAAGAAAAAAAAGAATCTTTAGGTTGTGTTTGTAATAGCATATGAAGTGGGTTAAATTAAACTGTTAGATAATAAAGGAATAACCCTTGAACTTTTGGTAACCACAAATCTAAAACCTGCAATGGAAATAAGTGCATACCTATTGATAATCACCCTAAATGTAAATGGTCTAAATGCACCAATCTAAAGATGTAGAGCCAATGAATGGATAAAAAAAACAAGATGCATCTATATGCTGCCTACAAGAGACTCACTTCAAACCCAAAGACATACACGACTGAAAGTAAAGGGATGGAAAAAGATATTTCATGCAACTAATAGGGAGAAAAAAGCAGGAGTTGCAGTACTTGTATCAGACAAAATAGACTTCAAAACAAAGAAAGTAACAAGACACAAAGAAGGACATTACATAATGATAAAAGGGTTAGTCCAACAGGATATAACTATTATAGACATTTATGCACCCAACACAGGATCACCTACGTATGTGAAACAAATACTAACAGAACTAAAGGGGGAAACGGAAAGCATTGGGAGACTTCAACACACCACTCACTCCAAAGGACAGATCAACAAGACAGAAAATAAATAAAGAGACAGAGGCTCTGAACAACGTATCAGAACAGATGGACATAACAGACCTCTACAGAACACCTTATCCAAAAGCAACAGGATACAAATTCTTCTCAAGTGCACATGGAATATTTTCAAGAATACATCATATACTAGGCCACAAAAAGAACCTCAGTAAATTCAAAAATATTGAAATTGTACCAACGATCTTCCCAGATCACAAAAGTATGAAAGTAGAAATAAATTATGCAAACAAAATGAAAAAGCCCACAAACACATGGAGGCTTAACATGCTCCTAAATAATCAATGGATCAGTAACCAAATAAAAACAGAGATCAAGCAATATGTGGAGACAAATGACAAAAATAATATAACACCACAAAATCTGTGGGACAAAGCGAAGGCCCTGCAAAGAGGGAAATATATTGCAATACAGGCCTACCTCAGGAAAGAAGAACAATCCCAAATGAACAGTCTAAACTCACAATTAATGAAACTAGAAAAGGAAGAAAATATTAGGCCCAAAGTCTGTAGAAGGAGGGATATAAAAAAGATTAAAGCAGAAATAAATAAAATTGAGAAGAATAAAACAATAGAAAGAATCAGTGAAAGCAGGAGGGGGTTCTCTGGGAAAATAAACAAAATAGATAAACTCCTAGCCAGACTTACAAAGAAAAATAGAGAGTCTACACACATAAACATAATCACAAATGAGAAAGGAAAAATCACTACAGAAACCACAGAAATACAAAGAATTGGAGAGAATACAATGAAAAATTATATGCTAACAAACAGGATAACCTGGAAGAAATGGACAACTTTCTAGAAAAATATAACCTTCCAAGGCTAACCCAGGTAGAAACAGAAAATCTGAATAGACCAATTACCAGCAAAGGAATTGAATTGGTAATCAAAAAACTATGTAAGAACAAAATGACTATCCCAGAAGGTTTCATTGCTGACTTTTATCAAACATTTAGTGAAGACTAATACCCGTCCTCCTTAATGTTTTCCAAAAGTAGAAGAGGAAGGAATACTCCCAAACTCATTCTGTGAGACCAACATCACTCTAATACCAAAACCAGGCAAAGACACCACAGAAAAAGAAAATTACAGACCAATATACCTGATGAACATACATGCAAAAATACTCAACAAAATATTAGCAAGCCGAATTAAAAAATATATCAAAAAGATCATCCATTATGATCTAGTGGGATTCATCCCAGGGATACAAGGATGGTTCAACATTCGAAAATCCATCAACATCATCCACTACATCAACAAAAAGGACAAAAACCACACGATCATCTCCATAGATGCTGAAAAAGCATTTGACAAAATTCAACATCCATTCATGATGAAACTCTCAACAAAATGGGTATGGAAGGCAAATACCTCAACATAATAAAGGCCATATATGACAAACCCACAGACAACATTACACTTAACAGCGAGAAGCTGAAAGCTTTTCCTTTAAGATAGGGAACAAGACAAGGATGCCCCCTCTCCCCTCTTCTATTCAACATAATAGTGGAGCTCCTAGCCACGGCAATCAGAGAACACAAAGAAATGAAAGTATCCAGATTGGTAAGGAGGAAGTCAAACTGTCCCTGTTTGCAGATGACATGATATTGTACATAAAAAAAACCCTAAAAAATCTACTCCTAAACTACTAGATCTAATATCTGAATTCAGTAAAGTTGGTGGATAAAATTAATACACAGAAATCTCTTGCATTGCTATACACTAATGGTGAACTAGCAGAAAGAGAAATCAGGAAAACAATTGCATCCAAAAGAATAAAACACCTAGGAATAAACCTAACCAGGGAAGTGAAAGACTTATATTCTGAAAACTACAAGGCACTCATGAGAGCAATTAAAGAAAATTCCAAAAAATGGAAACATGGATAGGAAGAATTAAAATTATCAAAATGGCCATCCTGCCTAAAGCAATCTACAGATTCAATGCAATCCCTATCAAAATACCAACAGTATTCTTCCACGAACTAGAGCAAATAGCTCTAAAATTCACATGGAACCGCAAAAGACCCTGAATAGCCAAAGCAATCCTGAGAAGGAAGAATAAAGCAGGGGGAATTATGCTCCCTGACTTCAAGCTCTACTCCAAAGCCACAGTAATCAAGACAATTTGGTACTGGCACAAAAACAGACCCATAGACCAGTGGAACAGAACAGAGAGCCCAGATATAAACCCAAGCATATATGGTCAGTTAATATACGATAAAAGAGCCATCGATATAAAATGGGGAAATGACAGCCTTTTCAACAGCTGGTGTTGGCAAAGCTGGACAGCTACATGTAAGAGAATGAAACTGGATTATTGTCTAACCCCATACACAAAAGTCAACTCAAAATGGATCAAAGACCTGAATGTAAGTCATGAAAACATAAAACTCTTAGAAAAAACACAGGCAAAAATCTCTTGGACATAAACATGAACAACTTCTTCATGAACATATCTCTCTGGGCAAGGGAAACAAAAGAAAAAAGAAGAAGTGGGACTATATCAAACTTAAAGCTCTGTACAGCAAAGGACACCATCAGTAGAACAAAAAGATATCCTACAGTATGGGGGAATATATTCATAAATAACATATCTGATAAGGGTTGACATCCAAATTATATAAAGAGCTCATGCACCTCAACAAACAAAAAGCAAAGAAGCCAATTAAAAAATGGGCAGAGGAGCTGAACAGACACTTCTCCAAAGAAGAAATTCAGATAGCCAACAGGCACATGAAAAGATGCTTCACATCACTTATCATCAGAGAAGTGAAAATTAAAACCATAATGAGATATCACCTCATACTAGTTAGGATGGCCACCATCCAAAGACAAACAACAACAAATGTTGGTGAGGATGTGAAGAAAGGGGAACCCTCCTACACTGCTGGTGGGAATGTAAAATAGTTTAAGCATTGTGGAAAGCAGTATGGATGTTCCTCAAAAAACTCAAAATAGAAATAGTATTTGACCCAGGAATTCTACTCCTAGGAATTTACCCTAAGAATGCAGTAGCCCAGTTTGAAAAAGACATATGCACCCCTATGTTTATTGCAGCACTATTTACAATAGCCAAGAAATGGAAGCAACCTAAGTGTCCATCAGTAGATGAATGGATAAAGAAGAAGTGGTACATATACGCTATGGAATATTATTCAGCCATAAGAAGAAAACAAATCCTACCATTTGCAACAACATGGATGGAGCTGGAGAGTATTATGCTCAGTGAAATAAACCAGGAAGAGAAAGATAAGGATCAAATGATTTCACTCATCTGTGGAGTATAAGAACAAAGGAAAAACTGAAGGAACAAAACAGCAGCAGACACAGAACCTAAGAATGGACTAACAGTTACCAAAGGGAAAGGGACTGGGGAGGATGGGTGGGAAGGGAGGGATAAGGGGGATAAAGAGTTATTATGATTAGCACACATAATGTGGGGGGGAGCATACGGGGAAGGCAGTATAACACAGAGAAGACAAGTAGTGACTCTACAGCATCTTACTACACTGAACAGTGACTATAATGTGGTATGTGGTAGGGACTTGATAATACGAGGAATCTAGTCAACATAATATTGCTCATGTAATTGTACATTAATAATAGCAAAAAAAAAAATTCTTAATACCTCCATAGAAAAGGCTAGCACATAACCTAAGTCAAAGCAGTTCAAAGTTCATTGGAGTCTGTGTCATTTAACTACAGATTACTGTTATCTTCTACTTAGCATTATAGCCTTAAAAGTACATACTATATAAATTAGTTACATACTACATGGAAGTTTCCTTACTATTGATTTATCTAGATTAATCTGTCTGTGTAGTTTTTCCAGTACCATTAAGTCTAGTCAGTATTCTTAATAATGTAATGGTTTTTCTTTAGAGTAAGAGAAATAAATCTATTTAATATAACAATAATAATAGTGAAACATTATGATAATGATGAATGATATGTGAAATATTCACAAATAGTTAATTCTGCTACCAAATTGATAGAATTCTGGAATACCTTGCTAATTTCTTTGGTATCTTTTTTATTATAAGCAGTATCATTTTTTTTTTTAATTTCTTGAAATGCTAACATCCTAAAGCATGTATCTTGTTTAGGAAAATATCTTAAATTTGTATTGCCGCCATTTAAATGGAGCAAATAAAGAGTGAAGTGGAACTGTCAGTAAACATTAACATTAATCAACTAATTGAGCCCATCCTATGCATTTATTCTGCATAGAATCACAAGTGTTTATTTAGATAAAATACATTGACTTCAATTATGGTGTCTTTCCTGTACTGAAAATTGTGTTGTATAAAGTTTCTATCTAGTAGATGTATTGTTGCAGAGCAGCTTATATAAGAACGAACAACACCTATTTTGCATAATGGACCTGTAAATGACAGCAATATGGGTGTCCATATGTTCTATCAGTCTCTTTTTTTATTTGTCCTCCCCTATCCAGCCAAATGACCACATAATGACTATTACCACAGAATCACATTAACAAAAGCAAATGCCCATATATTTATATCTGGACCTGTACAAATTTTATCTAAATGTCTCCTGATAAGAATCAGTAAGGGAGACAATAATCTACAGTAATAATAGAAGTTTTCAAACACAAACAAAAAGATTAGGAATAGGTTTTTTTTTTTTACTGCTTTATCATGTAAGTTTAATATAGACAATCATATGATAATTTAAGATACATTGTCTTTTGTGGGGCCCTTTTTGGTCAGAATCCCAAAGATAGATTTCTTTTCAAGCAAAAGACATACATTTTAAAGCCAGTTTTCTGATGTTTGAAAAAGGAGAATTGTATCCAGCCTGGGCACTTGCCATACACACACACACACACACAAACACACACACTCGTGCACACACACATACACTGTTATATATGGATATTTATCTACTGGTACAATTTAAAGGTGCTATGTCCAGAGGTTGAAAATCCATTTTGGCATATTTAAAACAAATTGTTCATTATATTTCTGATGTAGTCCATTTATTTCAAAATCACTATTAATTTTAAAGATTGAGTGTATGACCTACTGAAAACATCATGATTAGGAACAACATGTTTTTTGAGAGATTCTTTTAATTTAAATAAAATATATCTAAAACTAAATATGAATGGATTTAACTTCAACAACCATTTGTAGAAGTCATAGACAATGAAACAAGTTTGGTAGTGATAATAGAGTTTTCACACTCACTCTTCCTTAATCTATGTTATGCATATTTTGACATTAGAGAGGTTTATTTTAATAACTGTGAGCACACCTAAAATACATTAAAAAAAATGAACTGCCTGCCAATAATTTCACATAGTTGTTGAAAGAGTTTAAAAGTAATTTGAAGATCTTTTGTGTTTTCATGTTTATGGAACACATTTTTAATGTTTTGAAGTAAAATACTGTCCTAACATAATACCAGTGAAGTTAAAACATAATCAATTATTTTTAATAACAATAAAAATGAGAAAGTTTTAAAAAACAGTTATCCCATATTTGCCATTTCTTGATCCCTTCATTTATATATATATATATGAATATAATCTCCAACTTTTTAGTACAGTATTATTTTACTTCTGATTGAAAATTTCAATTAACATTTCTTGCAGTATGTCTTGGTTGAGAATATGTGTTGTTTTTAGCATTTTAAGATACAAATCCATTGTTTTGACTGTGCAGGTTCTGATGAGAAATCTGCTGGAATGTGTCTCTTTGTTCTTCTGTATATAATGCAACCTTCTTTCTTTGTGCTTTAAGATTTCCTTTTATTGTAGATTTTTGTTTATGATGTGGCTTAATGTTGTTTTATGTGTTTAATGGAATCTTCTTGGGTTCTCTAGAACTAAGGGTTTGTAATGTCATCAAATTTAGAAAATCTTACCCACATATTCTTTAAATAATGATACACACTCCTTTTCTTCCACATCCCTAAATAAACTTTTATTGACTGCTATTATTTTCTATGTCACTGAAACTATTATTTTTCATATTTTTCTCAATATGTTGATTTTTGCTTAGTTTCCATTGTGTCTTTATGAAATAAAGATTTTCTTGTGCAACATTTACTCCACAGCTAATCCCATTCCAGTGATTTTAAATTTCAGATATTTTTCCATCTCTAGAGATTCTTCTTTTTATATCTTTCAGGCTTCTTCTCATTATGTTCATGTTTTACTTTATTTACTTGAATATAACTAATACTTGTTTTAATATATTTGTTTAATTATTTCATGCCTCATTTCTGGATCTGGTTCTACTGATTGATAGATTTTTTTCCTTCATCAATTGTATTTTTCCGCTTATTGGCATGGTTGGTACTATTTGGATTCTATATATAATTAACTTTGTCTTGCTGACTACCTAGATTGTTTTTGTTTTCATTTAAAGAAAACTGGGTTTTGTGCTGGTAGGCAATTTGTTGCCTTAAGTGTCAGCTAGAATTTCAATTACTGTGTTAAAGGTTTGTTAGGAAATGTTTGGAGTATCTTATGCATTAGTGAACATTTCACCATCATATTAAGGCATGAATCTCAGGAAATGTTATTAATTCTATTCCAGCTGTTGAAACTCTAGTTCATCACAGCTTATGTGTAACTGCAAATTATTCAGTTCATTGTTTCAGGCCATCCTTCGCCTACACATGTGTTGTTTTATTCATTCTGTTTGACCTAATATTCAAGAAATAGTCAATAGGATTCCATGCCCACTTTTGGAGTTCTCTCTCGAAAGGTCCCTTTTCTCTGAAACTGTGTCCTGAAATTTTCAGACATGTCTGATCTCTCTGATCTGACCATATTCTGAAAACTCAGCAAGACTACAACTTGGATATCCCTCCTAGCTCTGTGCTCCAAAGGTTTTCCCCACACATAAAGTCTGAAAATCAAAGGACTTGTGCTTGGTTTAATTTTCTCAGTGACCACAATCCACTATTTGCTTCCAGTGTTTGAAAATTGACTAGCTATTTTCCAGTGTTAGTCCAGTGTTAGTGTAAATTTGTCCAGTGTTAGTGTAAATCTGGTTTCTCTGTCATGTTCATATACATTTTTGAACACATACATAATACATTCACAAATAGTCACAGGTGAGGTTTTCCAAAAAAAAAAAGAGCTCCTTGTGTGTCATTACCTCAAGCATAGTTCATTTCCATTTTGTAACTGCCGAGATGTCTCTCTTGTATGTATACTTGTTAAAGTTTGTGATTATGAGTTTTTGCTCAATATTTTAGCAATTATTCAGTGGGTGAAGTTGTGCTAGAGTTACATGGGGTTCTTCAGCTGTTGTAGATAAGCAGACTAATTTACGGTTTTCTTTCGTATGAGCTACAGCTTGAAGGACTCAGGCTCCCGTTATTCATTGCTTGTAATACATGTCTCATTCTTTTGCTTCCAAGATAGCAGTTTTCCACAAAGAAATATACATCCTAATGTGTTATTTTGCTTCTAAACTATTAACCAATTTTTAACTGTATTCAAGGGGTTGTCGTCTATGAAAGAGGTAAACAGAGAAGTTTATGGAGACAGATGTAGAGTGAATTTGGCTAACTCTGAAAACAAGCCTCTTGAAGTGAGGTGAGGTAAGAATGGAGTGGAATATAAAATATTTTTTTGCCATTGGGAAGTAAAATTAACAGTTATAAGAGAATGAATTTGCATGAAAGTTTCCCCAGTCTTTATGATGGATGGCACCCCTCCTTAAGTGATACGATATCACTGATTTACCCAGAATGATGATTATAAATCAACCACATCAAGTGAACATTTGCCTCAGATATAACGCAAGTTACAGTTAGTGAACATTTTCCTTAGCTATAATGCATGTTCATCTTATTCCAGGACTGTTTCCTGCTATTACCTTTGTGTTATCTCAAGCTTATTTCAATGCGATATTGAATCAATGCATAATTTTACACACCCAAACTTTACCTGCTGTAGCAAAATCTTAAGGCTTGTTCTTTAGACATGATAGAAAACATGAATACTTTTCTTTAGATATTATCCCCGAAAAAAGAATTAAAATTATTATTGTTGATATTTTATGTATGACATAATTTAGCACTTACAACAATATTCCCGGATATAACAAAATAGCTTTAGATTAATAGTCAAGTAGTTCTAGTCACTATGAAGTAATGAAGTAATTTTTGTTCATGAATTCACTTTTGTAAATGTCAAAGTTAAGTCATGTATTGTTTTCCTAGGAAAGATTTAACATCTTATCAAATATTTTTCCAAATATCCCTGATACCTATTCAAAGGAAATACATTTAGTGTAAAAGCTAATTTCTTTGTATTTCCTAATGTAAAGTGGTAATTTAAAAATTTACCTTAAAAAATAACGTTTCATAATTACAAATAACTTTTATTTTAGTAATTTCTATAGAATATATGCAATCTGAAAGGAAAAATTCATCTCAACTTTGTGTTCAAAGAGGTAGAAAAGAAAGCAGACCAAAATAAACATTTGGACCTAAATACAACGAAGAAATAAAGTATGGTGGTTGTAGTCTTGTCTTACTCATACTGGAACTACATTTCCTAGGATTCCTTTCTCTGTAGTTTCCATGTTAAAATTAGCTACAAAATAATTCTGCATGAGATTTGGAAAGTAGAACTGAGGCAGCTTCATGCTCTGTAGGTTAATTCAGAGCAGCAAGCACCACTGTAGTTCATGTACATTGTTATTATCTGTTGGCATCTTATGGAAGAGTGCAGCAGCCAGGGCTCACCTGTCCTGCCCTCTTCCCTACACATATGGCACAGAATATACATATGGCACAGAATGTTCTAGCTGTAATGGGCTCCAATTTCCTTTCACATTCCAAGTTTTCATATGTAGCTTTTCTTCCTGACTACCAGCTAAATTTTAGAGATCCAGGCCTATCATCAGATTCAGACACAACAGACTTTGCTACATATTTTAACCAGTCCCTCAAATTACTTAGTCTAACTTCTATAATATAACCCTATTCTGTATAAAATACTATGTAAAATTCTTTATATGTATATATCCTATACTGTATATATTTCTACATGTAAATCCTATAATTCTATAACATTTTGGTATTCTGCTTCCCTGATTGAACCCTGATAGAGAGAGAGAAAGAAGGTAGTACTCTCCTTTGAAACCTTAGTTTTCTCACCAGTATTGTGTGGAAATAAATTGTCACGTTCTCATAAACTTGTTACAATATTAAATGTAAAGTGTATAGCACTTATGATTGTATCTGTTAGAGTGTTATTTATATGCTTTATAATAGGACTAATAATAAAACATTTATGCTCTACCTGATGAATTTCATCATATTATTTCTTTTTTTCCTTAAAATGAATACTGCATCTCCATATTTAAGCACAAGTATCTCATTTCTGTCACTTCCTTATTATGCTTCTATTGTAGTGGTAAGTTCTGTTACATTTGGTTCTAAGAATTCTACCTCCTTTTTTATATAAAGGACAATTATGAAGTGGAATAAAACCATATTTATAATCATAATTAATGGGTAGAAAATAGTAGTTATCATTTTTTTAGCAAAATAAATCAGTGATGTTTTTATCAAATGTTTACAAAGAATTGTAATTCTTTATGTGAACAAATAGCATTTGATATAAATGTCATATGTTTAGAGTTGAAAATGTTTTATTTTCTATTTTCTAACCATAAAGATAATTATAGATATTTACATAAAATTACAGTCTCCATGTCTGAAATAAAGAGTCAAAATTTTCAAATTTAAGTTTATATGTCTGGAAATATAACTCTTGTCATGGCTTCTGTTATGATATTCAATCAGTAAAATTGTCATTATCTCAAGTATCATACTCATAGAAAATTTCCTCTCTGTTAAGTTTTAATAATATAAATATTTTTAATACATGAGGTTTATTTTTTCCTTTGTTAAAAAAAACCAATTCCTTAAGAAAATCTTCAGTTTCAGCACCCCAGAAAGAACTGTAGAATTCCAAGTTTCCTACAGAGAATATTTATATTTTCTTTGTCAGTTTTACACATTGGGTATTGTATTAAGATCTCATTAACTCCAGATTCATTAAATTATGTTGTAAAGAAATAAATCCCAATTTTAATTATAAAAAAGTATAGCAAAATAAGATCAAATTCTTGGTGGAGGAGATAACTACCCAACAAGAGACCATTAAAAAATTCCATCTTATGTTCTACAATAAAACATGCTGTGTTAAAAGTGATTGCATTTGAAGTTATTGGTATATTTGAATGCAAACTACCCAACTGTGAAAAGTGAGGCTTTCATTTGCTATAAAAATAAATTAGGAGACAGTGCTTTGTTGGTAAAGCCATTTGAACACCTCAGCTCATAACTATTCATAGTAATATAAACATATGTCATTGCTCATACTGTGAGCTGCCATGTGATTTGTTTTATTCAACACTACTTTATATCTAAAGTGAACATAGATGAGATATAATAAAGGCAAGCCTGATATAGAGATCCTGTGGGAAATTATACAATAATGTTACTTATATACTAATTTTCTTCTTATGAAATCATGACCCCAATTCAATTTAGAGCTATAGAATGTATATTGTTTAACATCACCATTTCAATGTTAACATCTCAGTAAATCACAAAAGTGAAATTTTTAAATAAAAGCACACTTTGTGTAAAGTCAGTCCTTTGGGAAAATGTTTTCATTTCTAAATTAAAAATAGCATGGAATAAATACTGAACATGTTATCTTTTGCTCATTGAAACTAAAATTACTTTTTTTACTTACAAAACAATTTTCTCTGTGAAAATATCATAAAGATAGTGCCAAGTACATTATATGAAAGCTTATTTAAGAAAAAAAATAAATGATGAATTATGCTAATTATGCATTTGTATGAAATTCCTGAGAAACATTTAAGAATAGAAAGTTATTAATTTAATTGTAGCAGTTCTGTCTGTACAAACACATGTACCCACATTCATATATTAATTTGTTCACTGGAAAATATTACAAAATGGAAAGAGCAAAGATTTGGAGTTAAAGAAACCAACATTTATCAGCATATCTTTCAGCAAAAAAAGCTATACAGGCCAGAAGGAAGTGGCATGAAATATTTAATGTATTGAAACTGAAGGACCTTCAACTAAGAATCCTCCAACCAGAAAGATTATCATTCAAATTTGCAGAAGAGATTAAAAATTTCCCAAATAAACAAAGACTGAAGGAATATAGAAGCACTAAACCAGCATTACCGGATATGTTAAAGGGACTTCTATAGATGGAAGTGATGTTAAGCCTAAATAGTTTTCACCAATGGAAAAATAAATAAATAAAACAATAAAGGTAGTAAGCCAATTACTTACCAAGCAAGTATGAAATTAAAACAAAACAAAAGCAGTAAAACCATCTGTGCACAAAATCAGTCAAGGGATACACAAAAAAAATGCAGATTATGACATCTAATACATAAAGTGTAGAGCAGAAAGAAGAACAAAAAGGAAGTACTTTTAGATTGTGTTTGATATAAGAAATCACCAACTTAATACAGATGGTTATATAGTTAAGAAGCTGTCCATGAACCTTATGGTAACCACAAACTTAAAGCCTATAATAAATATGCAAAAAAAGAAAAATCATATCACAACACTACAAATATCAAATAACAAGAGAAGAGAATAAGAGAGGTAGAAAGGAACAGAGAGGAACTACAAAAACACCAGAAAACAATTAACAAAATAGGAATAAGTACATTATCAATAATTGCCTTAAATGTAAGTTGACTGAATGCACCAATCAAAACACATAGCCTGGCAGAATGGATAAAGATTCACCCAAAACAGAAGAACCTAAATAGGAAAAACAAATAGTAACAGAACTAAAGGGAGAAATATCATTCACATTAGGAGACTGTAACACATCAGTTACATTAATAGGTTAACCAGACAGAAAATATATGAGAAAACAGAGGCACTGAACAACACATTAAATGAGATGGATTTAACACATATCTATAGAATATTACACACAAAAGCAGCAGGATACACTCTCAGGAGTATGTGTGTGTTCTCCAGAACATCACATACTAGGCCACAAAAAGAGCCGCAATAAATTCAAAATGATTGAAATTGTATCAGGCAACTTCTCAGACCACAATGATATGAAACTAGAAATAAATTACAAGGAAAAAAAGGCCACAAAAACATGGAAGCTAAACAACATGTTTCTAAATAACTAATGGATCAATGAACAAATCAAAGTAGAAATCAAGCAATACATAGAGATAAATGAAAACAAAAATACAACAGTACAAAATCTGTGGGATGCCACAAAAGCTATTCTAAGAGGAAAGTACATAGCAATACAGGATTACCTCAAGAAATAAGAAAAATTCCAAATAAACAGATAAAACTCACAATTAAAAAACTAGAAAAAGAAAAACAAATGAAACACAAAGTTAGTAAAAGAAAGGACATAATAAAGATTATAACAGAAATAAATAAGAGAATAAAAAAATAGAAAAATATCAATGAAATCAAGAGCTTGTACTTTGAGAAGATAAAGAAAACAGAAAAACCCCTAGCCAGAATTATGAAGAAAAAAAAGAGAGGACACACAAATAAACCAAACCAGAAATGAAAAAATCCTCAAAATGGATACTATGCAAATACAAAGAATTATTAGAGAATACTATGAAAAATTATATGCCAATAAATTGGACAACCAAGAAGTGATGGACAAACTCCTAGAAAAATACAACCTTACAAGATTAACCCAGGAAGAAACAGAAAATCTGAAGAAATCAATCACCAGTAACAAAATTGAGTAATCAAAAAACTACCAACAAACAAAATCCAGGGCCACATGGCTTCACAGTTGAATTGTACCAAACATTTAAAGAAGAGCTAATATCCATCCTTCTTGCAGTATTCCAAAAGTAGAAGAGAAGGGAAAGCTTCCAAACTATTCTATGAGGCCAGCATCAGTCTAATACCAAACCAGGAAAAGACGCTACAAAAAAAGAGAAGTCTAGGCCAATATCTCTGATGAACATAGAGGCAAAAATCCTCAACAAAATATAGCAAACAATTAAAAAATACATCAAAAGGATCCTCCATCATGATCAAGTGGAATTTATTCCATGGATTCAAGGACTGTGCATTATTTAGAAATAAATCAATATGATAAACCACATTAAAGAATAAAAATCACATGATCATCTCAACAGATGCTGAAAAAGCATTTGACAAAATTCAACATATGTTCATGATAAAAACTCTCAACAAAATGGGTATAGAGTGTATGTAACTCAACATAATAAAGGCTATATATGCCAAACCCACAGGTAACATCATACTGAATGGTGAAAAGCTGAAAGTTTTTCCTCTAAGATCTGTAACAAGACAAGGATGTCTAATCTCACCACTTTCATTCCACACCATACTGGAGGTCCTTGCCATGGCAATCACACAAGATAAAGAAATGAAAGGCATCCAAATTGGTAAGGAAGAAGTTAAAATGTCACTACTTCAAGATAACATGATACTATATGTAGAAAATCCTTAAGACCCCACCAAAAACTATTAGAAGTAGTAACAGGATTTAGCAAAGTTGCAGAAATCTGTTTCATTTCTATATACAAACAATGAACTAACAGAAAGAGAAATCAGGAAAAAAATTCCATTTACAATTTCATTGAAAGAATAAAATACCTAGGAATAAACCTAACCAAGGAGGTGAAATACCTGTTCTCTGAAAATTATAAGACCCTCATGAGAGAAATTAGTGAAGACACAAATAGATGGAAATCTATCCCATGCTCATTGTCAAAATGGCCATCCTGCCTAAAGCAATCTACAGATTCAATGCAATCCCTATCGAAATACCAACAACATTCTTCAACGAACTAGAGCAGATGATACTAAAATTTCTCTGGAACCACAAAAGACCACAAATAGCCAAAGCAATCCACAGAAGGAAGAATAAAGCAGGGGTATTATGTTCCCCAACTCCAAGCTCCACTACAAAGCCACAGTAATCAAGACAATTTGGTTGTAGCACAAGAACAGACCCATAGACCAATGGAACAGACCAGAGAGACCAGATATAAACCCAAGCATATATGGTCAATTAATATACGATAAAGGAGCCATGGACATACAATGGGGAAATGACAGCCTCTTCAACAGCTGGTGTTGGCAAAACTGGACAGCTACATGCAAGAGAATGAAACTGGATTATAGTCTAACCCCATATACAAAAATAAACTCAAAATGGATCAAAGGCCTGAATGTAACTCATGAAACCATAGAACTCTTATAAGACAACATATGCAAAAATCTCCTGAATATAAATATGAACAACTTTTTCCTGTATGAATCTCCTTGAGCAAGGAAAACAAAAGCAAAAATGAACAAATGGGGCTATGTCAAACTAAAAAGCTTCTGTAAAGCAAAGGACACTATCTGTAGAACAAAAGGCATCCTACAGTATGGGAAAATATATTTGTAAATGACATATCTGACAAGGGGTTAACATCCAAAATATGTAAAGAACTCACATGCCTTAACACCCAAAAAGTAAATAACCCAATTAAAAACTGGGCAGACAATATGAACAGATACTTCTCCAAAGAAGAATTTCAGATGGCCAACAGGCACATGAAAACATGCTCCACACCACTAATTATCAGGAAAATTCAAATTAAAACCACAGTGAGATCATCTCAGACCAGTTAGGATGGCCAGGATGGAAAAGACTAAAAACAACAAATCCTGGTGAGGATGCAGAGAAAGGGGAACCCTCCTACACTGCTGGTGGAATTTAAACTAGTTCAACCATTGTGGAAAGCAATACAGAGGTTCCTCAAAAAACTAAAAATAAAAATACCATTTGACCCAGGAATTCCACTCCTAGGAATTTATCCAAAGAATACAACTTCTCAGATTCAAAAAGACATATGCACCCCATGTTTATTCCAGCACTATTTACAATAGCCAAGAAATGGAAGCAACCTAAGTGTCCATCAGTAGAGGACTGGACAAAGAAGAGGTGGTACATATACACATTGGAATACTATTCAGCCATAAGAAAGAAACAAATCCTACCATTTGCAACAACATGGATGGAGCTAGAGGGTATTATGCTCAGTGAAATAAGTCTGGCAGAGAAAGACAGATACCAAATGATTTCCCTCTTTTGTGGAGTATAACAATAAAGAAAAACTGAAGGAATAAAACAGCAGCAAACTCACAAACTCCACGAAGGGACTAGTGGCTACCAAAGGGGAGGGGCGGGAGAAGATGGTTGAGGAGGGAGGGAGGGAGAAAGGGATTGAGGGGTATTATGATTACTACACACGATGTGGGGGGATCATGGGGAAGACAGTGTAGCACAGAGAAGACAAGTAGTGACTCTGGCATCTTACTACACTGTTGGGCAGTGACTGCAATGGGGTATCGGGGGGGGCACGATAATATGGGTGAATGTAGTAACCACATTGTTTTTCATGTGAAACCTTCATAAGAGTGTATGTCAGTAATACCTTTAAAAAAAAAAAGCCCAGCAGAGATTAGCCAAGCTTTGTCCAGACTTGAAAATCTTCCCAACAGGATCATGAGCCAAATAAATTATTGCTTTTTAAATTAAAAAAAAAAAAAAGTAAAAGTACAGGAGAGGAAAATGGAAATATATTGCCAGGCACATCATACTATTGATGCTAATAGAATTTATAGCCAACAAACTTTCTTAATACAAAGTGTTATGGAGTTTATATTCATAATAGTAAGAATTGCTATTCTCCCTATTGTTTCTTTAACAAGAGAAGAAATCACATTAACTGTGGAGATACTGTATGTAGAATAGAAAGAACAGTTGTGCTATATGTAAAATTATCAATAGTTAATATGTGTGACGTGTGTCTCTCTGTTTTTGATTTGTCTGGGATTGTGATCATTTTTCCCTTTTGGAATGTTCCATGGCTGCGTCATGAAAGTCACCTTTCAGAATCACCTGAAAGCACCACCACTCCTGCTATTTCATGACTCGTGAGAATTCTGGTTTACTTGTTGCTTATGGATTTTACAAAATCCAAATATGCCAGAAGATCTAACATCATGGAACACTAAGAATGCTGCATTATTTCATTTAGTCATTAAAATAGCTTCCTATGGAGATAGTATACTCATTTTGCTTGGGAGAATGCTGATGCTGGGTGTGAAAAGTTACTTTACTGAAGTCCCATCTCTAATAAATGTAATGGATGGCTTGAAAGCTTGTGTGTTTACCCATTAAGGAATACCACTCTCCTACATTGATACATTCATTTATTTTTTCTAGTATTATTATTCATCCTTTTATTTTATTATTCCTAAAACTTAATAAATATCTCACTTTCTCTTTGTTTTTTAAAATTTGGAATTACAACCAAGAAAAACAATTCATTAAATATTATTGCTGGGATAGTAAATTAAAAAGGAGAAAATAACATGAAACTGGCTCTGTTTTGGTGCTATTCACAACCTACTCTAGGTTAAAACAAACTGGTTCACGTGAAATCAATTGTAAATTAAATATTTTATTTCATTTTTACCACAACTAATATGATGTTTGAAGATTGAGTTTAATTGCATACCTTCTCGGAAGTTTGCAAGATCTACGTACTGATATCGTATAGATTTTACTTTTAAGAGGTTTTTTTATTTATAGCATTGTTTTTTTCATTTTTTATTTTGTTATCATTAATATACAATTATATGAGCAACATTGTGGTTACTAGATACCCCCATTATCAAGTCCCTACTACATACTCCATAACAGTCACTGTCCATCAGCATAGTGAGATGCTATAGAATCACTACTTGTCTTCTCTGCGCTATACTACCTTCCCCGTATGCCCCCACCCCTGCTACATTATGTGTGCTAATCGTAATGCTCCTTTTCCCGTTTATCCCTCCCTTCCCCACCCATCCTCCCCAGTCCCTTTCCCTTTGATAACTGTTAGTCCATTCTTGGGTAATGCTATACCAGTAAGCAGCAAAGTGATGAAAACACCAGCTGATGTTTAAAACTTTTTCACAAACATGTATAAATTGATTTTCACTTACTCTTTTAAAAAACTTAATTTAAAAGTAATGTCTGTCTCAGCTTACCTCTGGGATTCCTAAAATCCCATAACCATCTGAAATATAATTTCATTTTTCTTCAGGAATAATGGACTCTTTTCATTCCATTTTGTATTTTCAACAATAATCATATTATGTTTTGGATTTATGACTTATGAGTGAGCCCTATGTCAACTCATTTACTGTACAAGATTTCACATTTCGGTCCAGTAAATAGAATTAAAGAGGAAATAAGGTAGTACTTAAATAGAGCTACTTATAAATTGTCATTTGAATGACTGATAGCATTAATTAAATTGATATTGTTTTATTCTCAGGAAATATAAGAGTGCTCAGAGACTTTATAATGGAAGATCTGTTTAGTCTATTTTTTAATTATGTCTTCCATGTAAGACCTATATCTAGTTTATTTTTAGAAGGCTTGATAAAGATGCATTTAGTATGAATAGAGCACATTATTCAGATGTAAGCATCTTCACACTTATTATTCGATATTTTAAAAGGTTATGGAGCTGGGAGGAGCCAAGAAATACAAAGTTCTATTTGGAAAAACTATTAATCTGAATGTAGATTTTAAAGTTTTGCCTTGTGATAATTTCTCTCAATTGACAATCTACTTATCCCAGGAGGCTTGATTAGATCTTTAATTAACTCAATCTGGAAGTGCAATGACCTCTAATTAAATTAAATTTTATTTCTTCTGGCAGCAAAATAATGAACTTATGCAAATGAGTTCAAAGCTAAGCAAAATCAAGACTTAAGTGACGCTAATAATAATGTATGTCAATAAGTTACAGCAGACTCGAGAAAAACAAGGGAAGTTCCCATCTGCTTATTAAAATTGTGAGGGTTAAACATTTGATTATTACAAATGAAGCTAAGTCTAAGCATGCATATGTAGTAAATATGAATAAATGAAATGTATCTTTGCAAAAGTACATCAGGAAGGCATAACAATCTTAATTATTTTTCTGAGTGGTTTCCCTCAACATTAATTTAGTTTGCTATTACTTGAAACACTTCCATAAAATGCTTTTTTGAACTGCATGCAAAATCAGGATAAGTCATATTTGCAACTCAACTATGTATAGTCATGCTATGTCCCTCTTTGCTGGGGGATTTAAAAAATAAATATATAAGATATTAAAATGCTATGGTCTCTATTCAAATTCATTTATAATGTTAGGGCCTCTAATAACCCAATATGTAAAATCAAAAGGAGATATGAAGTTTTGCAGCCTCCAAGTATTAAATGAATGTTTTGTATTATGTCTTATGAACACAAAAATATTAATACTTTATTATAAATACATTTCTTAAATATTTGTCCACTAAGTAACTAAGAATTTTCTGACACAGTTTATTATTATTTAAATATTTTCAATATTTTAATCTGCTTTATTTGGTCTTTGGTTGTAAAAGCCACATGTGAACAATTAGGTAAAATACAAAATTTAAACATATGCAAAAATTTTCAGTATCAACAGCAAAACACAGATATATTCTGACTTTTTATTTAATATTTTTATATGCTTAGTTTTGTTTACAGGACTTTTTCCTTTGGTAAATTTCACATATCCAGAGGAGGCACATGTTTTATATGAATACTTGAATGAGTTTTGAATAAAGCATACATCCATACCTATTTATTAATTTATAGAATATTCCCTTCATCCAGAAATTTCTCTTGTTCTTCCTTCCCAGCCAGCCCTACAATGTCATCTAGAGACCATGACCATCATTTTAATTCTTTAAACCACAGGTTGTTTTGCTGATTCCTTAACTTCACATAAATGGGAACGTGCCATTTTGTATGGACAATTCATCAAGTTACTGTATCCATCAGCATTTAAAAAAATTGAGTAATGTTTTATTGTGTGTGTATACATATACACACACACATATATATATAGCACCATTTGTTTATATATTCTCAAGTTGTTAAACATTCTGATATTTTCCCAGTATTTAGTTACAATGAATAAAGCTACAATAGATATCCTTGTGTAAATCTGCCAGTTTATATTTTATTTCTCTTAAATATCTAGGGACATAATTCTGAACTATTGAGTAGGTAAAAAACTTTTTAGTGATTGTACATTTTACATTTCAACCAACAATTTAACTGTTTCCATTTTTAGTCCTCATCAATATTTGTAGTTGTTTTTTTTTTAATTTTAGCCTTTTCCATTAGTCATTGTTGATTTAATGTTCATTTTTCTGATAAATAGTAATGCTGAACACTTTTTCATGAGGTTATTACCTATTTAAATGAATAAGATATATCTCATATATATAATACTAAACTTTTTAGATAATATTGAGTTCCTTACATTCCATAAGCTAAGTGTCGTTTACTTACCTTGATGTATCTTTATATTTTATATAACTATTGATGAAGCATTTGGTGTATTAAATAACAAGTTTTTATTTTCAGATGTTTTGCACATTAATAAATACACTACTTGTTCCTAAGAAAAAAAGATAATAAATAAGTCAAATAAATTATGGTATAGGATCTCCTGTACAAGAACACAAGCTGTATTTATCATTAAGTGTCAAGTTTATAAAAAGGAAGAAGACACACCTCAAGATGCATCTTATAACAATTTGCTCTAATAGTATCACAAAGTGGACTGAGGTTTTACTTCCTTTCTTATTGATGATGATATTTAGTAAATCATGAACTGTGAAAGATTTCTTTTAAAAGGAAGTTTCTGAGTGTTAACTATCAGTCATACTAGTTCAGACTGATGAATGACCTCACACTTAGGTGCAGTGATAACAGTCCTGAGCAAATATTAGCTCAATCAGAACATTCTGCTCTCTACCTGATTTTCAAAGCAAAATACATTCAGTGTATAAAGACCTGGTATAATTTAGGGAGCATTAAAGATCCATTTAATCGAAAACCTCTCCCTTGGAAGAATGGTTGGGTCGCTGGAAGACACCGTCACTAGCAACCTTCCTACACAGTGCTCTGGACAGGTTTCCCATTTTAACTAAGTGGAAGTCTTGTTACCTAATAACACTAAAATATTGCATTGATCAACATTTCCCTAGTAAAAATCACATGCATCTGACCCTTATGTAGCTCATACTAGACCTAAAGACATGATTAGTATTTGAGACAATGAAGAGGAAAAACAGAATTTCAGAAATGAAAGCATTCTGGGGAAGTTAAACAGGTGAAAAGTATAATATGGCCCCAAGACAATTAGTACTGAGTGTTAACGTTAAAAACCATGATGCAGGCTTGCAGGATCTTTGTCAGGAACATGTTTGAGTATGTCTCTGTATGTTTTGTGTACGTGAGAGAAAATAATTGATCTGGACACCCTATGGAGACATACCAATGCCCACCTAGATAAAACTTCACAATTAATTTCTCTAAAGTTATGATAAAATTTGATAAACATTTAAAATATTGCTATTCCTTCTTTTTTTCTGCACTGAACAAACTGACGAACTAGCTTTTTAAAGTGGATAGAAAAGGAAATACATAGGAAATAAATGCTTCTGTGATAGCTGCTTAGTAATGTGCAGTTTACAGCATTAAATCTATTTCAAAAACAATAAGAAAACCACCTTAATCATTTTTTTCCTTAACAGGTTACTCTCTTGAATATAGGACATCTAGTCGAAGTCAGCAGGAGGATTTGCCAAATGTGTTGGAAATCTCTTTTTACTTTTCTTTGGAGATCTAATTCCTAGTGTGTGCAGTTGAAAGACAACTTTGGTTAAAAGCTGGAGATGCAGGCTTGGACCAGACTCTAGGGAAAACACCAAAGATCACTAAGAAACTTTAATTTTATTGTGAAGGGTGAGCCTAGGAGGTGCCCTGATTCTTCTGATTCTTTCATTATCCACATTTTTAATCAGGAAAAATGCAGCCTGCTTTCAAGCGCATCCCATATCTTTTCACTTCAGCCCAGCTTCACTGTCATTACACTGTTCTAACGTGGTATTCTAATCCCAAGAAGACATGAAAAATTAGCAATTAGTAAAGTCACTATGTTTTCATTTTTAAAAAATTCATTGCATCACATTTATTATTTCCTTCAACAAATATTGATCAATGTGTAATATGAGCCAGGTACTCTACTAGTTACTTATAATACGATATAAAAAGTCAAAGATCCAACATTTAGGGAGCTTATAGACAGGACCTGAGCAAATAATTCAAACAATTTTAAACAATTTGGTAAAGCCTATATTAATAGGTTGTTTCTCAAACTTCCTGGGAGAAAAAGGGCGATGAGAAAAAAGAAATTTGGCTTATCTTCAAGATTATGAATTTTCATTTATTCTTGAAGGTTGCTTAGCTCAAGTGGAGAAACATAATTTTTCTAGGTGTCTATTATGTGTCAGACACTGTACTGTGATGTGGGAATTCTAATAGTGATGAAAGTAACCAGAATCGAATCTTATGAGGAAATATTGGGAATAAATCATTGCACGAGAAGGAATGTATATTTAAAACTTTTTTAAAACACAAAAGACCATTGTGTATATGTACCACATCTTCTTAATCCATTCATCTACTGATGGGCACTTAGGTTGCTTCCATGGGTGGGAAGGGAGGGATAAGAGGGTAAAAGGGGCATTACGATTGGCAGACATAGGGTGGGGGGGCACGGGGGGGACTGTACAGCTCAGAGAAGACAAATAGTGATTCTCATCTCACTACGCTGATGGACAGTGACTGTGGTGGGGTTGGTGGGGGGGACCTGGTGAAGGGGGGAGTTCAATCATCATGGTATTGCTCATGTAACTGTAGGTTAATGATACTAAAATAAAATAAATTATTAAAAAAAAAAAAGAGAAAACCTTTCAAGATAAAAAAATAAATCTTTTTCCAGATTCAAAAAAAAAAAAAAAACACAAAAGACCACTGAAACAGGCTAATTTCCAAAGCATGTCAGAAGAGAAGTTTCTGAGGGGATAATATTTAAGCTGAGATCTAAATTATGTGGAAACAAGACATGAGTAGCACCTGGGGAAGTGAAATTATGAAGGAAGGCCTTGAGATTGGAATGGGATACTATTGTCTTTGGAACCAAAAACAAAATGGAAAAGAGCTAGATTGAAAGAATACCACAGTGAGGAAAATGTATACACTGGGTTCAAAGAAGAGGGTGCAGCCAAATCAGGAATCACCTCATAAGGTAAGGTGATGATCTAAATCATCTATTATAATGATCAGTGGGTAATTATTATATAAAACTAAATTTGAAGTGGACTATTAAGTGGGCAAGAATTTACTTTGGATCAAGGTTGTGATAGTTTAGATGGAGGTAAGTGTATAGATTAGTAAAAACAGTTGATTTGGATTGGACTTGAGCAGTAAGCATAAGTCAGGAAACAAAGATAAACACAGGATTAAAGGCTTGGTGACAAGTGTTGCCATTGACTGGTTTTTGGGTCGTGGATAAACTGGGTGACCTCAATAGTTGGACATGCTGGCTGGAAATGCCTGAAAGACATTAAGTGGTGATGTAAATTAAGTTGTGAGGTTAGGGCTATGGATGAACTTGACTATTATAAAAACATAGAATTCTATGACATCATGGCACTTCCAGACCTGATTTCATTTTAACTTCAGAAAAATCTTTTGAGGGAGATATTGATTAGATTAGATTAGACAGATGACAGATGATAGATGATAGTTACAGATAGATGATGATAGATAGATAGGTAGATAGATATGGATACTTATGAACTTTGGATATTGTTGGATGGTAACATTAGAATGGATATTTAGGAACACTGAGTAACTTCTCGCTTTATTGCTAGGAGTGAGGAAGTTAAGAATTTGAATTCAGTCTCTCAGTCATAAAGGACATTCTTTTCTCACTGCTGTAAGAGGGAGTAAGACTGGAGGTGATTTCCACAGAAATAAATGCAAAAATAAGCCACAAGTAAAAGCCATTATGGAGACACTTGCATTTGAGAGAATGCTACATCATTCAAATGCTGAGACAAGAGAGATGCAGGAAATCGAGGTGGGGAGGTGGTGGTGGACAGGTTATAGATGCCATGCTGAGAAGATTGTATTGTACAATGGGAATTAATTGAAAGATTTATTTTCGAAAACAACAGAGGTGAATTTGTGTTTTACAATGATCATTCTGGAAGTACAGGAGAGCCTGAATAGAAGTGGGTTAGACAAGAAGAAACTATTTGTGTGAGAAATGAAGAGGACCAAATTTAAACCAGTTTCAATATGAATGGATTTGAGAGAATTTAGAACCCTTTGATCTTGTGATAGTTGGACTTTAAGAATGAAGAAGTACAAGTCAAAATTTCACAAAACCAAACAAAATGAACAAAACAGCAGCAGACACACTGAGAAGTGACCAAGGGAGAGGAGCTGGCAAGGGTGGCAAAACTTCCCTGGAAGCCATTTGGTGAGGGTGCTGGGAAAGTGGACTTTAGAGTTTTCCCCTCTGCAATACACATTATATCAAGGGAAAGATAGGGAATGGATTTGGGCATAAACAAGCCCAGGACTAACACAATAGGGATGCTGAGAAAGACCTGGAAATATTCCTAATGACTGGAATTCACTTCTGTTCCTGTTGCCACTCTGAACAAAGCTAGAATAAAAGTGTTTCCATTTATGCTTATGTGGTTTTACTTTCAATTCTATGATAACTGTTCAAAGATGAGGACTTTGGGGATCAAAGTACACGGGTATAGATTTTAAAGCATCTGTAATAATTTATACCTACCATAATAATGTGTGAGCATAAGCCTTTCTGGAATGACCAACAACTAAGTATATTTTATAAAATTAAAATCTTGAAGCAGTGTTAACTTAATGCTGTGATTTGCTTTTACCTGGACTGTCAGGAAGGTGAATATATTTTCACATGCTTTATGACCTTTTAAACATTACTCTGCCAAGAATTATTCATTTCTCTCCTGGGTTCTCTGCATTTTTACTGTCAGTGTATAAGGGCTCAATGAAACCTTTATCACTCTCGTGTGTGACTCTTTCCTTAGATGTTTTGCCTTTTTAGGTTACATTGCTATATTATTATATTACATACAAATATTAACTGTTTGTTGTATCAAATATATTAATTGTTTCATAGCTTTGGTCAGGAAATGTTTACCTATTTTCTAGCTTGTATAAGTGTTTTAAATATATTTAGGATTTTTAAAATATAAATTTAATTCTTTAGTTCATTTTTGGGTAGTGAAGAAAAAAACAATTATTTTCTTTTAGGTAGAGTTTTAATATGTTATATTAAAAAAAACAAAACTTATTTTCCCCTAAATTAAAATATCACCAATGTCATACATTATATTGCTTATATCTAGGGATCTATTATTGGGTATCTTTTCTATCTATTTGTCTATACATGTATTAATGCCATTGTTTAAGAGCTTTATTTAGGCATAATTTACATGTAGCATAATGCAACACTTTTTATTGGTATAACCAACAAAATGGTGTAAACTTCACCACACATATTATTAGACTGTTTCCATCTGCCCATGAAAATGTCTTGTCTTGGATTGGATTAAAGATGGCAGCATGAGAGGTGAGGCAAAGGCTTTCTCCTAAAACCACATATAATATGAAAATATAATTAATACAACTAATCCTGAAAGAGCAACAGCAAAGAGAACTGACCCAGACTATATTCACCTGGAGAAAAGAGCAGACCTCACAGAACAGGGTAACATACCAAAGCTGTGGACTGGTGGGACCCAAGACCTTCCCCCACCCCAGCTCCCTGGCGGGAAGAGAAACGGGGCAGGGAGGGAGTGGAGGCCTGGGAATACTGATTACCTAACTCCAGAGATCTCTTCTGGGAGCATAAACATACATTTTATGGTGCATGCATGATACTCTCATGATTATGGGGTTGGAAAGCTAAGACAGGCAGGATTCCTGAAGAGACTGAGATTCCAGCCACTTGTGGATAGCAGGGATCCATATCTTGCTGCTCTGGGACAAAAGAAAAGCAGGCAGTCCAAAAGAATTCCTAATTAGGAAACCCTTAGCAAGAGGGCTGCTAAAGGGGCAAGGATTGCACAGAGCTTACTGCTCAGGAGAGAGGACAGGTAGAAAAAGTTGTCTGGGTACACTCTGCCCAGCAGGTTGGCAGATTTGCCATATAGACTCTCATATTTAAGGAGGAAAAAGAAATCTTCCTCCTTAGATGATCTTCAGGTGCTCCAGCTCCCTGGCTGGCTACACAGCTCCAAGGACCCACTCCATGATATGCAGCCTACTGCATCTTGCTCCCAGCCAGCCCCACCTGGCTCACAAACCGGCAAACCCTACCATGTTGTTAGGCCAGCCAGGGGAAGATCTGTCTATAGCAACAACAAATGCAATACACAGGCTTATACCTGTGTGCTCAGCTAACTGGTTCAGGCAGTGGAGACAGGCATAGCAGCCAGGAAACAGGAAACAGCTCTTTCCTAGCTCCAGGCACCAATGCCACTCCCCTGTGGCCCCTGACATTGCTTCAGGGGCTGAGCAGCTCCAGGGAGTAGAGCTTCTGGGAAATAGAGGGCGCCATATACAAATATGAAACACAAAAGGAACCTGATTCAGAGTAAAATTTAACACAACTCCTGAGAAAGATTTAAATGACATGGACCCCATGTATCTTCCTGATGGGAGTTCAAAATAAAAATCATTAATATCTCATGGAGGTACAGAAAGATTTCAAGAACTAAGGAATTAATTCTGGTCAGAGATCCAGTCATTGAAGAGCACAATGGAGGGTATTAAAAGCAGATTGGACATGGTTGAGGAGACAATAAACAAAATAGAAACTAGAGAAGAGGAATACAAAGAAGCTGAGGCACAGAGAGAAGAAAGTATCTCTTAGAATGAAAGAATATTGGGATAACTCTGTGACCAATCCAAACAAAAGAATATTCACATTATAGGGGTACCAGAAGAAGAAGAGAGAGAAAAAGGGATAGAAAGTGTCTTTGAGGACGTAATTGCTGAAAAAACTCCAACCTGGGGAAAGAATAGTCTCTCAGGCCATGGAGATGCACAGATCTCCCAATGCAAGGGACCCAAGGAAGACAACAGCAAGACATATAGTAATTAAAATGGTAAAGATCAAGGATAAGTACAAACTATTAAAAGCAGCCAGAGAGAGAAATAAGATCACATACAAAGGAAAGCCCATCAGGCTATCATCAGACTTCTCAACAGAAACCTTACAGGCCAGAAGGGAGTGGCATGATGTATTTAATGCAATGAAGCAGAAGGGCCTTGAACCAAGAAAACTGTACCCGGCAAGATTATCATTTAAATTTAAGGGAGGGATGAAACAATTTTCAGATAAGCAAAAGCTGAGAGAATTTACCTCCCACAAACCATCTCTACAGTGTATTTTGGAGGGACTGGTATAGATGGAAGTGTTCCTAAGGTTTAACAGCTGTCACCAGAGGTAATAAAACCACAGTAAAGAAAGTAGAACAGCTAATTACTAAGCAAATACAAAAGTAAATTAACTATCCCCAAAGTTAATCAAGGGATAGTTAAAGAGTACAGAAATATGATACCTAATATATAAAGAATGAAGGAGGAAGAAAAAGGAGGAAGAATAAAAAAGAACCTTTAGATTGTGTTTGTAATAACATAGTAAGTGAGTTAAGTTTGACTCTTAGCTATTAAGGAAGTTAAGCTTGAACCTTTAGTAATTATGAATCTAAAGCCTGCAATGCCAATAAGTACATACCTATCGATAATCACCATAAATGTAAATGGTCTGAATGCACCAATAAAAAGACATACAGTCACTAAATGGATAATAATGAGACCCATCTATATGCTTCCTATAAGAGACTCACTTTAAACCCAAAGACATACCCAGACTAAAAGTGAAGGGATAGAAAAAGATATTTCATGCAACTAAAAGGGAGAAGAAAGAAGGAGTTGTAGTACTTGTATCAGATAAAATAGACTTCAAAACAAAGAAAGTCACAAGAGACAAAGAAGGACATTACATAATGATAAAAGTGTCAATCCAACAAGAAGTTATAACCATTATAAATATCTATGCACTCAACACAGGTGCACCCACATATGTGGAACAAATACTAACAGAATTAAAAGGAGAAATAGAATGTAATGCATTCATTCTAGGAGACTTCAACACTCCGCTCACTCTGAAGGACAGATCAACCAAACAGAAAATAAGTAAGGAGACAGAGGCACTGAACAACACATTGGAACAAATGGACCTAACAGACATCTACAGAACTCTACACCCAAAAGCAGCAGAATACACATTCTTCTCAAGTGCACATGGAACATTTTCAAGAATAGATCATATACTAGGCCACAAAAAGAGCTTCGGTAAATTAAAAAAGATTGAAATTGTACCAACCAGTTTCTCAGACCACAAAGTATTAAACTAGAAATAAATTATGCAAAGAAAATGAAAAATCCCCCAAAGTCATAGAGACTTCACAACATGCTCCAAAAACCAATGGCTCAATGACCAAATAAAAACAGAGATCACACAATATATGGAGACAAATGACAATAATTCAACACCACAAAATCTGTGAGATGCAGCAAAGGCCATGCTAAGAGAAAAGTATATTGTAATACAGGCCTACCTCAAGAAATAAGAACAATCCCATATGAGCAGTCTAAAATCACAATTAATGAAACTAGAAAAAGAAGAACAAATGAGGCCCAAAGTCAGTAGAAGGAGGGACAAAATAAAGATTAGAGCATAAATAAATAAAATTGAGAAGAATAAAACAATAGAGAGGATCAATGAAAGCCAGAGCTGGTTCCTTGAAAAAATAAATAAAATAGATAAACCTCTAGGCAGACTTGTCAAGGAAAAAAGAGAGTCTACTCACATAAACAGAATCAGAAATGAGAAAGTAAAAATCACTATGGACACCACAGAAATACAAAGACTTATTGGAGAATACTATGAAAAATGATATGCTAACAAACTGGATAACCCTAGAAGAAATTGACAACTTTCTAGAAAAATACAACTTCCCAAGGCTGACCCAGAAAGAACCATAAAATCTGAACAGACCAATTACCAGCAATGAAACTGATTTGGAAATTAAAAATCTACCTAAGAACAATATTCCTGGACCAGATGGCCGCACCACTAAATTTTATCAAACATTTAGTGAAGACATAACATTCATCCTCCTGAAAGTTTTCCGAAGTGAAGAAGAGGGAATACTTCCAAACTCATTCAATGAGGCCAGTATCAAAGATAGAACAAGAAAAGAAAATTACAGACCAATATCCCTGATGAACATAGATGAAAAAATACTCAACAACATAATAGCAAACTGAATTAAAAAATGCATCAAAAAGATCATCCATCATGATCAAGTAGGATTTATTCCAGGGATGCAAGGATTGTACAACATTCGAAAATCCATCAACAAAAAGGACGAAACCGCATAATCATCTCCATAGATGCTAAAAAAGCATTTGACAAAATTCAATATTCATTCATGATAAAAACCCTCAACAAAATGGGTATAGAGGGCAGTTACTTCAACATAATAAAGGCCATGTATGACAAACCCACAGCCAACATTATACTTAACAGCGAGAACCAGAAAGCTTTTCCTTTAAGATTGGGAAAAAGACAAGGATGCCCACTCTCCCCACTTCTATTCAACATAGTACTGGAGGTCCTAGCCACGGCAATCAGACAACAAAAATAAATAAAAGGCATCCAGACTGGCAAGGAAGAAGTTAAACTGTCCCTATTTGCAGATGACATGATATTGTACATAAAAAACCCTAAAGAATCCACTCCAAAACTACTAGATCTAATATCTGAATTCAAAACAGTTGTGGGATACAAAATTAGTACGTAGAAATCTGTGGCATTCCTATACACTAACAATGAAGTAGCAGAGAGAGAAATCAGGAAAATAATTCCATTCACAGTTGAATCAAAAAGAATGAAATACCTAGGAATAAACCTAACCAAGGAAGTGAAAGACTTATACTCTGAAAACTACAAAACACTCATGAGAGAAATTAAAGAAGATACCAATAAATGGAAACACATCCTGTGCTCATGGATAGGAAGAATTAATATTGTCAAAATGGCCATCCTGCCTAAAGCAATCTACAGATTCAATGCAATCCCTATCAAAATACCAACAGCATTTTTCAACAAACTAGAGAAAATTGTTCTAAAACTCATATGGAACCCCAAAAGACCCAAAATTGCCAAAGCAATTGTAAGAAGGAAGAATAAAGCTGTGGGGATTATGCTCCCCTACTACAAGCTCTACTACAAAGCTACAGCAATCTAGACAATTTGGTACTGGCACAAGAAGAGACCCATAGACCAATGGTCAGACTAGAGAGCTCTGATATAAAACCAACCATATTTGGTCAATTAATATACAATAAAGGAGCCATGACATACAATGGGGAAATGACAGCCTCTTCAACAGATGATGTTGGCAAAACTGGACAACTACATGCAAGAAAATAAAACTGGATTATTGTTTAATCCCATACACAAAACTAAACTCGAAATGGATCAGGGACCTGAATGTAAGTCATGAAACCATAAAACTCTTACAAGACAACAGGCAAAAATCTCCTGAATATAGGCATGAGCAACTTCTTCCTGAATGCATCTCCTCGAGAAAGAGAAACAAAAGCAAAAATTAACTCATGGGACTACATCAAACTAAAAATTTTGTGTACGGCAAAGGACACCATCAACAGAACAAAAAGGCATCCTATATTATGGGAGAATATATTTGCAAATGACATATCTGACAAGGGGTTAACATCCAAAATATATAAAGAACTTAGATGCCTCAACACCCAAAAAGCAAATAACCCAATTAAAAAATGGGCAGAGGATATGAAGAGACAGTTGTCCATAGAAGAAATTCAGATGACCAACAGACACATGAAAAGATGCTCCACATCACTAATCATCAGGGAAATGCAAATTTAAATCACAATAAATATCACCTCACACCAGTATGGATGGCCAAATTCCAAAACACAAACAACAACAAATGTTGGCGAGGATGTGGAGAAAGGGGAACCCTCCTACACTGCTGGTGGGAATGTAAGCTAGTTCAACCATTGTGGAAAGCCATAAGGAGGTTTCTCAAAAAACTAAAAAACAGAAATACCATTTGACCCAGGAATCCCACTTCTTGGAATTTACCCAAAGAATACAACTTCTCAGATTCAAAAAGACATATGTACCCCTATGTTTATTGCAGCACTTTTTACAATAGCCAAGATATGGAAGCAACCTAAGTGTCCATCAGGAGATGAATGGATAAAGAAGATGGGGTACATATACACAATGGAATACTATTCAGCCATAAGAAAGAAACAAATCCTGCCATTTGCAACAATGGCAATATGGATGGAGCTGGAGGATATTATGATTTCCCTCATTTGTGGAGTATAACAATGAAGCAAAACTGAAGGAACAAAATAGCAACAGACTCAGAGACTCCAAGAAGGAACTAGTGGTTACCACAGGGGAGGGGGTGTGGGAGGGTCGGAGAAGGGGATTGTTGGGAATTATGTTTAGTACAGATGGTGTGGGGGCATCACGGTTAAAAGAGTGTAGCACAGAGAAGGCAAACAGTGAATCTGTGGCATCTTACTACACTGATGGACAGTGACTGCATTGGGTATGGGTGGGACTTGATAATATGGGTAAATGTAGTAACCACACTGTTTTTTCATGTGAAATATTCATGAGTGTATATCAATAATACCTTAATAAAAAGAAGAGAAAAAAAAATGTCTTGTCTCCTTTTGTAGTCAACCCCTTTTCCCAGGACCTGTCACAGGCAGCCACTATTCCACTTGCCATCTATTAATTTGACTTTTCAGGACTTATCACATATATGAAATCATACAATGTGTTTGTGTCTAGCATCTTTCATTTAGCATACTGGGTTTGAGCTTCATCCACTTTGTAGTTTAAATCAGTTTTTTTAAATGTAGTGTTAAAAACAGTAATATATTTTATATATACACCATCTTTTATTTATCCATTCACCTTCAAATGGATATTTGGGTGGTTTTAAAATGCTAGCTATTATGAATAGTGCTTCTCTTAAGATTAGTATACAACTCTTTTTGTGGACATGGGTTTTCATTTCTCATGGGTAGATTCCTAGGAGTAAAACAGCTGTGTGTTATGGTAAGCTTATATTTCACCTTTTAAGGAACCGCCAAAATAGTTTCCAAAATATTTTTTCCAAAGACCCTGTACCATTTTACATTCCCTCCAGTAATGCATGAGGGTTCCAGTTTTTGCACATCCTGACCAATGCTGTTTATAATCTCTCTTAACATGACCTTTCTAGTGAGAGTGAAATGGTATCTGATTCTGGTTTAAACTGTACTTATGAAGAACGCTGAGCATTTTTCCATGTGCTTAATTAGCTATTCAACTTTCTTTGGTGAAATGTTGATTCCAGTTATCCAGCCAGTGTTTATTTGGTTTGTTCTTTTTATTATTTCAGTTGGAAATTTTTTTATATGCCTTAGATACAGTCCTGTAAGATCCATGATTCTTCAGATCAGTGACCTGTCTTCTCATTTTCCTGTGTCTACTGAGGCACATTTTTTTTTTTATTTAGATGAACACTAATTGATTAAAATTCCTTTCATGGGTTAAGAATTATTGCTTAACTAAAGTTACAATGACTTCTTCCTATGATTTGTTCTAGGATTTCTCAAGTTATAGTTGTTACATTTAGGTATATGATATGTTTTGTTATTATTTGTGAATGGTGAGAGGTAAGACACTTATTTCTTTTGTAATTAAGCAAACAATTGTTTCACTGACTTTTTTAAACCAATATAGTCCAACTGTTTATTTTCTGTATAGATTTCCTGATGATATATATGGTCAATAGATATGCCATCTAGAGAATTAAAATTATTAAAAGCTGATGTTTACAAATATCTGTGGAAATGTAAACAAATATTGCTAATTGTAGGAGAAATTATACTTTTAAACCTTCATTGAGTTTCTTCATGAATAGACACAATTAAGAATAGAGTTATCTCAGTGAAAAAAAATTAGATTTTACAACTAAGGGTCTTTGACAGCTTAAGAGAAAGGATGTATCTTTAACACAACATTATAAGAAGAGAAACCATCTAGTGGTCAAAGTGTGAGATTAAGAAAGAGAGTGGAGTGAAAAATATTTTTCATCAAGAGGCTTATATATTTCTCATCAATTCTTCTTATAAAAAATGTAGACATGGACGCCTTTTCTTCTGTATTTATCTCTCTCACCTGGGTTCACTCATTTAACCACCCACACAGTTTTAACAAACATCAGTGTAATATTGGCTCCCAAATTAATTTCTATCCCCTCTTTAGGGGTCCAAACTGTCAGGGTCATTCATGTTTAGATGCCCATGGTGATACTCTCTGCTGAGACCAGCTAGAATCAAATTACTAATCCAGTCGGCACCACCTGGTGAATCCACTGGATGGACTGGCATAATGTGCCATCCAAAAATTGCTGCCTGAGCCAGTCATCATGCTGGGCATGAAAAACATACACCATCATACCCTGGACACAGTGTAAAGGACTCTATGATTTAGATGCAGAAGCTACTGCACTGATGCCGGGCTTGGGACTACCAACAAAATTTTAACTGTTTGTCTCATGAATCTGTGTTACCTATGGCTTTGCCCCCAGCTGAACCTAGAAGACATGCTATGTTGGTCCGCAGCTCCATCTGAGGCCTACTAATGGTATCTCACCTCTATTATTTGTTTTCCATGTTAAGGTGTTGCTGTCCCAAACCAGTCAGCCAATTTCTGTCACATAAAAATGACCCTGAAAGGAATCTGTCCACTGTTTGGTTTCTCAGACCATCTGTAGGCTGGGCATGCCTATTGTTACAAAAGCCACTTACCAATGGGCTGATAACCAAGATGTAACATGAACCCCTCATGGTCCTTACTGTCCATAAGCACCTGGTCTTGCTGAGCATGGTATGTCCTCCTCAAAAATCAACTCAAAGGACCTCTAGCTCTTCTACTCTCATCTCTTTCTTTCCCCACACCTTCATAATGACAACTTTTATTTCACTTCCCGCTGCTGTCCCAGAAAGGAAGCTGCTTCTTGTGTAATGATCAGGATGAAAAATTCAGGGGGTTGTTTAGACTATTTTAAAAGTTTGGGGTTTCATCCTGCCATTGCTGTTTTTGATGCATTTTTCTTTCCATTGACTTAAACCAGTAGCCACCCTGCTGGGCCAAAAGGAAGCACAGAAGACTTAAATTACATCCTGAATTCATTTTCTAGAAAGAGTTGTAATTCTTGAACTTGTCCCATCCATATGAAAAGTCTGGGTGTGATTAGAAAATGATTGGAAGGAAGTGAAATTTACAGGTAGTACATAAGAAACAGATTTTGTGGTCGTGAGTGGTGTAAATACAAATTGAAAATGGTAAAAAAATAATTCTCCTTGTTGAAAATAATATGTCCTTTTCCCTTTTCTTAAAACATTTACTTAGAAAATTTGTAATTGCAAGGTCTTTCTCTGTCTTTGATATGTATATATGCCTTTTTAAAAGCTAAACATGATTCTTGCCAGCTTTGCGATTCAAGAATGTCTTTGTCAAGGACCTCTGCACCACCTTTTTGAAAAGCAATCGTCGAGGAAGATAAAGTCCATATCTCATAGTTTCTGTGGGAAGGTAGGAGTCTATTTTCTTTAGGCGCTTGCTACAAGTTGCAAAACTACCTCCTGTCATAAGATATGAGAAGTTTATTTCCCCTTCGGATTAAGTCAGCTAGCTAACACAGATAGTACCCCTCATTACCGAGTGAATTTGGAATGAACTATGTGTGACTCATGGTGCTGTCAAGTCCTCCTTCACATCCATTCTCAAACTCAGCAATAACGACTTCTCAAGTAAGAGGACTCAAATCTGCTTGATTATATTTAAGGGTGAGGTTTGTCTTTGCAGCCTCTTGGGGGATTGCCTGTGATGTACGCCCCATTCTGGTGTAAAGCTTATTCAATAATAAAACTATTTTCTTTTTCTTCTACTTTTGCAGAGACGTTTTCTGGTTTGGGTAGAGATTTTAATTTTTACTATATTTCCCAGCAATGGAGAGTAAAATCCTGGCACCTAAGGAGAAGGGAACATGCTGTGTCCCAGGTGGAAAGATGGAGGGAGTGACATTAGTGATCTTTCTTTCAGAGCCGCTGAAAAAAAGCCAGTGTCTCACATAACCCTTAGACAGTTACGGTGTTATCTATAAAATTAGATGACTCTTGGTATCTAGGGAGAGGTATGGGGAGATACTTGATGTTTTATTTATGTCCATCCTGAAGATTACCTAAAATGAGAGTCATTCACTTAAAAAAAAGTCAAAATTTATCTCTGACATGAGCCGCAGTCACTGATGACCAGAGTTCAGCACTAGAAGCATTCAGGTCAGCCTGAACTCACCAGCCAGGGTCCTTAGGAATGAAATAATCGATCTAGCTGTTCTCCTCTGGGCCAGAGTTTTATCTGTACAATTGCCAGTACATCCTCCTGTACCTGGATTAACGTTTCAGGCCAAGGGGAAGAGTCAATAAACATGATTAGAGCTATCTCGCTTTCTAAGGTAAACACTGATGATCTATTAGATTTGCTCACCTGGCTGGATCTAGGGCACCGGGGCGCACTGTTGTGGTCAAAACTGAAATTTGGCCTCTTCCTTAACCATTTGGAGTCTCGTTGAGAGTAGCTTTAATTAAATGTGGTTAGCATGAGTCAAAGTGACCAAGGGAGGAGCATACACATGGGACAATTTATCAAAAATCAGAATGGTACAGAAATGAAGGTAGATGCTATTGGGGAAAAATCCTCCATAGAGCTCTTACATGTCTGTGTGTCGTGAAAATGGAGGCCCTCCCACTCTTTGTTCTGGATTATCTTTTAAATATCGAGAACAGATTTGTTTACTATCTAGTGCTGTAAAGATAACTTCTGGGGAAATGGCCAGGCAAATTGGTTTGCAACACATTATAAAATATTTGTTTTCACTAAGGCTAGGGTTCCTCAACTGTGATTGAAGACTGCTACACATGTAGCATCTACCCAGGCTTCTCGGTGTCAGTGCCTAAGTGCTTGGGAGCAAGCAGATCCTACACGAACATGAAGCTCACACTACTCGCTGTGCCATGAATGAGAAAGTCCTTTGCCTCCAACATGAGTACCCTGTACTCTTCCAGCATTCATCAAACTGTTACAGGTTTACTTTTCAGATTGAAACAGTCTGAAATCTAATATACTTCACAATTCCTACTATCTGATGGTGAGCTTAGAAATACTAATAAATGTTTTACAGAGGGAGATTTAAAATGCAATATTGAAAATATTGCACTTTATTTCTTAGACAGCAAAGCACCACTGCCCATTTCTGACATGGGAACCAATCGCCCCGGAGTTGTGCTTTCAGAAGGTTCATGTGGTAATAGTAACTGGAAGGATATGGAAGGAAATGCGACCTGCATCATAGATAACTCTTAGGAGGCATTTGCTATATCCATGGGAGAGTTAACACTGGCCCACCCAGACCTTTGTCCTGGACAGAATGGGCATCCCCTCCATTTTACTGTACTTTTTGCTGTATTACATACAACATGATTTAATGAGGTGAATGAATGATATTGAAATAATCTTAGTTGATTATTATTTCAATACTTATTTCAAATCCCCAATAAAAGATGACAGTTCTTTAAATACTTTAGAACCACTGATACAGCTTAGTCATTTAAACTGAAAAATTTCATCACAGAAATTAATATGCAAATGTAACACTTGGTGAATTTAAATTTACATCTGTTGTGAATATTTTATATCCCTTGAGATAAGTACATACTATTATATAAACAGTAAATATTTTGGCTTCAGTTGACTATTAATTTTATCAAGTACAAACTATGTCAAAGTATTCGGTGACCTACTATGCCCAAGCTAACAACTCTTTACAATTATTTACAGATAAAATTCATACATTCTAACGACTATGAGTAGTTACCTAGTTCCAACTTTTTGGTAATAGAAATAATATAAAATGTGTTTTGTGGAAGAAGCACCGAGCATATCAAAAATAGATGAAATAGAGCTGTGATAAAAGAACAATAAACTTTAGTAGCAGTAATAATATCTATTCATCAGCAATTTAATTATGTGTTTTTATTTCATGAAAAACATATTGTACATCAGTAAAAGGATGTCGAACTCCAAATGTGTTTATACTGTATTTTTTAATTTATTTTACTGGGCTTTTGGAGAAATAGTTCCATTGAGTCATAGTGAACATATTTTTACTCTTAAACCTCTCAGTGAAATAAGCCAGGCGGAGAAAGAAAGTGCCAAATGATTTCCCTCATTTGTGGAGTATAACAATGAAGCAAAAGTGAAGGAACAAAATAGCAGCAGACTCGGAGACTCCAAGAAGGAACTAGTGGTTACCAAAGGGGAGGGGTGTGGGAAGCCTGGTGGGGAGGGTGGGAGAAGGGGATTGTTGGGTATTATGTTTAGTACACATGGTGTGGGGGATCACGGGGAAAACCGTGTAGCACAGAGAAGGCAAACAGTGAATCTGTGGCATCTTACTACACTGATGGACAGTGACTGCATTGGGGTATGGGGAGGACTTGATAATATGGGTAAATGTAGTAACCACATTGTTTTTTCATGTGAAACCTTCGAAAGAGTGTATATCAATAATTCCTTAATAAAAAATTAAAAAAAATTTTTTTAGCATGGTTAATGCATTTTCTCTGCCTATGGTCTTCTGCCCAAGTAATTATGGATTATGGCCCAAGGCAGTGGTACTGGGCATGGAAAGAATTCCCCACGTTTGTGTGGTGCTTATATTTATTAGAAATAATATTTTGTGGTTCATATTAAGATATAGGTCCTGAGAAAGAAGGAAGACTTAAGGATAATACCAGAGTTACTGTCTTGGACTCTATGGCAATGTAATTATTTAACCAGGAGATGGGGCAGAGGGGTTCATGCAGGGGTTGGGGATGAAAAATACCAATTATATTCGCTTTAGCTTTTTTCTTGTTATATATATCTTTATGAATTCAGGGTAAAGATATTTAGTTGTTTGTAGAATGTAGGAGTCTGGAGTTCAATAGAGCCTTGTAGAATGAAGGAATCATTAGAATATAGAAGATAATTCAACTACTGGAATAAAAGTGATAATCCCAGCCCTTTTAACAGAATCACAAGAGAAGGAGACCCAGAATTAAACCTAGAAAGACATGACTATTTAAAGTAGAGGGAGAAGAGCTATCAAAAAAGATTTTTTTATGGGGTTAAAGAACATTCCTTTCAAACAGCTAATACACACAGGAGGATTGAACTGTATTCACACTTATGTGTGAATAAATGAAACAATTACTATAATATAATAAATGTATAGTATAGTAACTAGATTAAAAACAAAATATCTTAGATATATTTAAAAACAATATCTTAGTTCCCATATAATCCTGATTGCAAACAGAAAAGACAGCTTTGAGTTGATTATTGGTAGTAATAGTTTAGATATTTGAGGGCTTTTATTCTACAAATGATTGTAAAATCGTAGGTTTTTTCCACCCTCACCAAAAGCAATTTTGCCTTCTGGGTTTGATGTCACATATAGAGAGGATGCATATAATCGAGTGAAGTAGCAAACTATTAACAATAAAAATGTCATCTGAAACCAGTGGATTTCTGGATTTGGAGGAGGTAATAAGAGGCCCCAAAGAGTAACTGAAGTGAGGGAGATGGAAAGCCATGTAAATTCTTGTTTACATATTAATTTTCCATAAGACTCCCTTGGCAGTTATTGATACACTGTACATCATACCTTATATATAAATTGAATAAATACTGAAGTTTGTTTATGTCTGATTCAAGGTACTATGATTCAAGTGGGACCTATATTTAATATCTTCTAGTACAATCTAGTATCTCCAACCAAGACTGATCATTCAGTCCATGTGTTAGGTAATTACATTTCAGTTATTGTTTTTAAATAAATCGGCATCTCTCCTCAAATGGTAAGAAGAGAAGCGGGAAATAATCAAAGGAGCAGAAGAAAGAAGAAAAATTTCAAATTCTTTCTAATTCTCCCTCTCCCACTTCGATATAGCATGGCACCTTCCCCCATGGGACAGTCCACGTAACTCAGAGTCTCAATATCATCGTATTTATCCCAAGTCAAACTGCAACCATTAAATTTAAATTTGAGCAGCATATATATTAAGTAATAACAAATTTTGTGTAAATGAAAACATACACAGGAAAAGTGTTATCCCATTATATTCAGGGCCATCTTCAAAATGTAGTTAATTAGTGTTGAAGATATATAAACTTATTTTAGACAAATTACCTTCTACTAAATCTAAATATATTTTTAAATTACAGTTTTTCTAAAAGTATGAAAGCAATTAAATAAGCATAAACGATCATTTCAGGGCATTTTTCTGACAGATTTTGGGTTTAAAATAGCAAATCCTGTAACAAGAAAGTAGAGATGATGAAGAACTGTAACTAATATTAATTCAAGAGTAGCTTTAGAAGGATGAAACTTTATCATAAGCATTTTGGCTTTCACTCCAATCCAACTTAATTTCTGTTGTTTGCATTTTAAGTCTAGTATCTAAACAATAGCCTAAGCAAGTTGATTTTCAGTTGAGAATTCCAGGAAAAAATCTAAGGACAAGAAATCAACTGTCAGAGAATGGGATAAGTATTAAAAATACATGTCTTTGAAAATATCATTTAAGGGTTAGGACTTTAGGAAGAACCACAGTAGGTTAATTAGGAGCCACTGAATTTTACCCATGATTCAGATCAATTCAGAAAGAGGCATAATGTGTATTTTACATACGTACTATTTCCAAATACTTTAAAATATCATCTTAAAAAGGTATTTTAACTTTGAAAAAACATGATAAATGAAGATAAAGAAAATTATTTAATAACCTGAGTCAAGCCTACCTTTTATAGTGACTTGTGATATTGTTAACAGTCAAGTATTTTTCTCTATTTCTTAAGGAATGTAATTTAGAATATAGACAGACTACGGAATATCTCTTAATCATTTTAATTTAAAATTTTTCAAGAATTATTACTAATAAACTACATACTAATCTAAACTTCATAGAAATAGTTGTAAAATCACCTTTCTCTAAGAGCAAAATGTTAACATATTAAGAATAACACTATAATGATACCTACTGTACTTAATATATGTTTTTGAAGGCATGGAAACTAATTCATTCTAGGCATGGAAAGAGAATTTCCAAAACGTCTTATCCACTTATTTTTTTCTATTTATTTTTATTTCAAATAACATTGATCTACTGCTTGGAGTTCTTATTAATACTAAATATTTGATGGATTACATTAAGCTAACCCTTCCTGAATCAATCATTCTTCCTTTGAGTAGTGTAGGAATGACTTGACAGTTTATTCTTAGAAAAGGAACTAAAACAGCATGCAATTTGAGCTCATTTTTAAGAGAAAAATTCCATGTGTGGGTCAATATGCATTCCTGTATTTTTCCCTTAAAGATTTTATTGGCTTTTCCACTGCTTGAACCTAATGTATATGTTAATAGACTTGTCTTTCAAGTTATGCGTTATGCTTCTATTTGGAAATTTGGAAGTTTAGCAAATTTGTCAACACCAGTGGAACATATACTTTTCTTTATCATCTAATGGCATGGCCTATACCATCAGATATTTTATTTTACTCTAGTATTCTCCTTTATTACCCCTAAGGAGCATAAACTGCTAAGGAGAAATTCCTTAGCAATCCCTCCTTTCATTGCCTTATTTGTCTGATATTCAACTAGATTCATTTAAACCAGTCAATGTTTACAAGTAATATATAGCAAAGCTCTAAACAGCATGAGAGATGCATAGAGGAACAAAATATGAAATCTGTCTACACATAATATGGTTCACTAAACAATAAAATATCTATCATTTGGCACCTGCAGAGCTCTTAATGTATGTTTGTGTTCACATAAGCCACAAATTTTATAACATTTAAAAACATGTGAAATAAAACATGATATTTAAAATTAATGACAGTTTTCAACCAGTGAGAGGAGTAATGTTTGCAATCCCTAAGTATATGACTCGGGATCAAGGAGAGGAGACAACAGTCAGCAGTAGGACTTAATTGCTGGCTCTTGTTTCTTACCATTTATTTCTCTCAAGTTAGCCCACAATTACAAATCATTGAAAATGGCAACAAATGTTTGAAGACCAAAATGATTTTGTACGTTCATATTGAATATGGGTTGAGAAATCCTAGACAGACTTCTAACTGCAGACTACTTTCAGCACTAGTTTTGAAGCTCCATCAACAAATATGTTGGAAGGTTAAATGTTTTAATTTGAGAGGTAGTGACAAATGGTTACTTCATTAATAAATTGTGGCAGTATTCACATACATTTGTTTAAATCAGTTCCAAATACCATCAAGTTATCTTTCTTAAAAAGGAAAAAGTAAAATCATCTAGTATTTGAGAAGAAGTTGAATTTCACTACTTGGATCCTTTACACATAATTATGCCTTAAGAAATGATGTATCTTATCCTCAATCAAGAAAATATTTTGACATGAGAGTGGTACATTTCCTTCCGTGAGTATTCAAATTCTGACTATACATACATATACCACTTGAGCAAACAATGGAAAAGACGTACCTTTACTGGCAATAACCTTGGCATAAAGAAATACTTGTATCTTATTTAATGAGGTTATGCCCTGCCACTTAGTCTCCGTGAACAAAGCACTCTATATATAAGTAATGCATAAGGGATTCTACAGAATACTGTAAAAATTTTATCATGAGAAAGCAAATAATTATTTAAAAATGCAATATATCTTCTGTAACACAGTATTTCAGAATAAAATCAGAATTATCATCTACCTTGTTCCCTTCACCTGTGTGCTACATTTCTGTCAAATCTATTTCTTATAATGAAGTTCATTGGTTTAATTCTTCATAAAGCTACATATCTTTTAGACTATCCACTTGATGCCCATTTATCGTGTATACCCTTGATAATATGTAACAGCCAAAAATATCTGTGATTAAACAATGTTGCTAATAAATGAGTTTTCTAAATTATACTTACAATTAATTCTACAGCTGAATATATACGGAATAACAGAACACCAAAATATAAGAAACAATACTATTAATAGTAAAAGAAATACTTGGAAGAAATAATTATAATTAGAAACTGTACATGTCACTATCATATTAGAAAAGTTAATCATACTCAGATTGTTGTCTTTTCCATATATGGCTCACCAGTGCCTGACTTTTCATTTCACACAATTTTATACAATTAAGGGAATCTAATTTCCATATGCTAAAATTTCATGACCTGAATAAGTTTAATGTCATTGAATTCACGTGGGGTCACTGCATTCCTGCTTTTTAGTGGTCAGCTATGAAACCATGAAGACATTCCCTAGTCTCGAAACCCTGGATTCTGCTCTGTACTTTTGCTACTTACATTTTTTTCTTTTTTTAAAAAAATATGCTTTTTAATTTCAGTTTAAGCTGCTCAGACTATTTCGCACCATTTTTAATAGACTTCAACTGTCACTAAGGAGGACTGAGATTATTCAGTAAAATAAAGTTCCTTTTAAAATCAGATTCAGTAATATTAATAGAAATTATCAGCTTCAATAATCGCTTTGTATAGTTTTATATGGAAGCTGAAAACCAACAACATTTCAAATTTAAGCATTTTTAGCAATCGCTTCAAAAAGCAGATGGAAAATAAAGGTGAAGATTTCACTAACAGCTTTCAGAAGTTGAAGAGTAAAATTTTTAAAAATATGTATTCTTGGGCTGTTCTGTTCTACAAGCAAATTTGTGGTGAAAGAAGAAATCAAGTGAAATACTCAAAAATACACTTTGTGTAAAATATTTTCTTGATTTGATGAAAGTAACCCTTTGCTGTTTTGAAGAAATCACAGGGCAAAAAAAAAAAAATCCTTTTTTTGGAATGTAGTACCAAATAATCATTAATGATTTTAGAACAGGAGGTTTTTCCTTTAAATTCAGTTTAACATACCATTTTAATTGAGAGAGTACAACACATACTGTTATTCTGGATTTCTTTCCTAAGGAAACAGAAATGTTACATTAAAAAATAAACATTTAATACAAGGAACAGATAGGTAGTTGCCAGAGGGAAAGAGAGTTGTGTGGGGAGGTGGGTGTGAAAAAAGTGAAGGGGATTCAAATGTACAAAGTTACAGTTATAAAACCAAAAAGTCAGGGGGATGTGGTGCGTGTCATGGGGAATATAGTAAAAAATACTGTATTAACAGTAAGGGAACAGATGGTCACTAGACTTAACGTGGTCCAGTTTCACAATGTATGCAAATACCAATCACTATATTCTACACCTGAAACTAATATAATATTGTATGTCAATTATACCTCAATAAATGAAAAAATAAATCATTTAAAAATTAGGAAGGATTAATGTTTTAATTTTAGGATTCGTCAAATTTACATTTTTAACTTAATACACATCTGTAGGTGTCACAGTTCTTGAACCTTAAGGAAATATCTTATGTCAACAAGAAAAAAATACACCCTAAGAAAGTTACTACTCCATTTTCCTGCTAGACGGTACACCAACATCATGATTAACCAACTAAAATATGATGCATTTCCATTCACTTAATGTCTGGATCAGAATATTCACTCAAATTGTTTGTTCATATAAGAAAAGATAAACAGTTACCTTTTACAAATAAGGAAACTGAGGAACTAGAATTTAAACCATTTACATTGTGAAAAATGATAAACTGAAATTAAAATGGAGGCAGCGTGGCTAAGTGAAACACCTAAAATGGAGCTGGGAGACCATACAGGAAATGGGGTCTGCATATGTTGACAGTTTCATATTTTGCAGGCATGCCAAATGTAGCTTGCTTCTAAGCCTTGTTCCTTAGGCCATCTGTTATGGACTTATGTGGTCTCTTGTTTGCCCTTGGCTATGGCAACCAATCAGAAGCTAAATAATGGGCAAACTTCTCTGCTGGCTCCTATCATAAAATGTTCAAAACAATTTATGTAAATGAATAAACTTCCTGCTGTTCACATTTAAAAACCCTAAACTTTTGCCAGCAGTTCAGAGCACAATTTGGATTGCTAACTAAATCAGTGACTCCGGTTTTGCAATCCCTAAGACCCCAGACAAACGCAGTAATTGTTCAACAGCTTTGCCTTTTTCTTTGGTAGACAACCCGAATTCTGTATCTGGTACATAGCAGTGCTGGGTTTAGAATGTAAGCAAAAAGTGACTACTGAGTCAGCTGTTCACTGCTACGTTACATGCAGCCCAGATTCTAAGTCTCACTTTCATTACCTATAAAATGGGGTATTTTAGTGCCAACATCACAGTTTTGTAAAAATTAAATGACAGGTAAGGCATTTGAAAGTGTTCCATAATTATCAACTTTTATAAATACTGGTATAATGTAATATCGTGCTACACTGTCATGGATAATGAACAGATTAGCATTAAGATAAAAATAAAGTGGTCATTAAAATATAAAAAAAAAGAAGCTACCCCTTGTCAAGTTTTGTATTAGTCACAAGAAATTTCTACAATCATCTGAAAAGGTGATTAAAATACTCCTCCCTTTTCCTATTACTTATCTGTGTGAGACTAGATAGTTTTCCTGTACTTCAACCAAAGCAACATATTGCCAGAGATTGAATGCATGTAGCAGATACGAGATTCTAGCTTCCTTCTAATAAGCTAAACATTAAAAAGATTTGAAAAAAAAAATTGGTCAGCAAAAACACATTAGGCAATAAATGACATGTTTCTATGAAGAGCTATACTGTCAAACATGTCATTTTTTTTTCTGACTAAGCATAAATAGCTTGTTTTAACATATATAACTTAATTGAAGAGTTATTGCTTATAGGCTAAAAAATAACAAACTTTCAGTACATTATTATCCTTGAAAGATTTTTAGAAATACTTCAATTATATACTTAGAAAAATCATTAAGACTGGGAGAACAATGTATTTTATTTCATGTTTTTAATAATATTAAGCTTTAAAGTCTTCCTTCATTATTTGATTCCTATTACAATCTTACGTAGTAGTGTACATAATTACATAATATCTTAGAAGGTTAGTTTTGAGGTGAGCAGGTTTGGATACACTAACAGTTTTTCATAAGAAAGAAAATTTAAAGACTACCTTGAAACACATTTTCAATTATGCTTCCAAACTAACAAAACAAATGAGTACATGATCATTGTATGTACAAAAATAGGTATGATATGATAGAGATATACTGATATAATAGGATACTTTTTTCCTAAAAGAGGATTCCCTTGTAATTAACATTCATGTACTTTTTAAGCTACTTTTGGAAATAAATATTAATATTTGATATATTGCTTTCCAGATCTCTACCAACTTTTTGGAAAATACCAATTTTTGCACTGGCATTGATTCACATCTGCAAATGTAGTCACTCTTCGACTTGTACAAGAACAACGTGAGCACCAGTCTACTTTGACATGTCTAAATTATAGACATAATCAAACTGGAAAGTTTGCAGTCTCAGATTTATATATATTTCTATTGTTTAAAAAAATATATATATATATGTTTATTACATAATTACAGCCCCCAAATTTGAACAGATACAGATTAAATAATTATGTTTAATGGAAACATGAAAATAATTTTTTCAGCTTCTTGGGGCTTAATAATTGCTCAATTGATGTAGAGTGGTTTAGGCTACATGCCAGTCTCGTACACATAGATTCATGGGGAACACTTTTTCCCACAGTAACATTAAGAAATACATATTTTCTTATCAGAGTCCAACAGTTTTGAAGCAAATAATTATAATATAAATTGACTATGCTGAACCATGGATTTTTTCTTCATAACATACTCACTAATTTATTTTATTCAGCCCAGACTCAAAGATCTTAAATTAAGTCTGCACTCCAAATGACTAACAACTGCAATGGTGTATTACAAATATAATGCTTCATTTGAATAGATGTGCAATTGAAAAGGGTAGCATTTCACAACTGATTGATGCATTAAATAGCTTAAAAATTCTGAGACCCCATGTCAGCAGATATATGTAAAACCTTTATGTATATGCACATTCATACACACTTTTATAGGTACAGAGAGTAAAAAAAGTAATATATTTCTAACACATATTTCTATAAGGAAACTATCTTTAAAGAGGGGAAATCCAAAATTTTAAAAATATATGACTATTTCAGAGTCTCTCAATTGGAATCTCATGTTTTACTTAGGTTCTCAGAGACTGCTAAGTTTATGCACCATAGTCCTCAGTATATCCTTCTTTTATTCATCACTTAAATGACACAGAAGGAGGAACTTAAGATCGCTGTTAATAAATCAGTGTACAGGTATGATGATGGCAGTTTTACAGTTTGGGGAATTATGAAGGGAAAAAGAAAATATACAGGTTTTTGAGTGTGAGTTTCAGCTGCTCAGTGACACAAATTTAGCAGCTCTGTTTTCTAACTATGGCTGTGCAGTATTCAAACTAAATTTGAAATTTTTTTCATTGAGATATGACAGGAAAATGTGTGTGCTGGTTTCATACTTATATTAGGCAGTATTTTCTAAACAGAAAGCTAAATAGAAACTCGGGAATATGGATGCAATTCATCCTTCCACCTCATGTAAAAACTATTCATAAAGTGTACAGCCTAAAGTGTATTACACAGAAGCTTAGCATGTCTAAATTACCAATTTAAAGTTAAAAGTATCAACAGTATTACTGTATCATAAAATCGTTACTACTTGATTATTTACCAATAAAAGTTACCTATTTACACAGGTAGTTCTCCGCTTTTTTTATATGTACTCTTTTAAAAAAATAATCATTATTTCTATAGTTAGTGACTTTTGGTCTTGGTTGCATAACTGAAAGAATTGTTGACAGCCTTATGCAAGGCTACTAGTTTCCTATCATTTAAGACATTTCAAGTATTGTCACCAATTACTGTGAAGAATAAACATTCACTGCTTCCTCATATACAAGCTGCTTTAAGCAACATACCTCTGAGCTTCATTTCACGTTTGGTTTATGGATGATCCTTAGAATCACCCATTGATGCTTAGAATCAATCTGGGCATGAATCAGGTTAAGAGATTATAATAATTAAAGACATCCAGGGAACTGATTAGACTAGATAATCTCCAGGCCACACAGACTATAGGTCTTGCTCAGTTGATGATGGGGCTATGTCCTAATAAACCCACTGTAAGTTGAAGTTCCACAAGTTGACAATTAAATCAATACATCTAACTTAACAACACAGCTTAGCCTAACCTACTTTAAACATGCTCAGAACACTTCCATTAGCCTACAGTTGGGCAAAATCATCTAACACAAAGCCTATTTTATAATAAAGTTTTGAGTACCTCCTGCGACTTACTGGCTCCTTTACTGAAAGTGAGCATCAGAGGGGTTGCGTGGAAGCAGAACGGTTGCAGCCATATTGGGCGTTTATCCTCGCGATCGCGTGGCCGGGAGCTATGGCGCACGTCGCTGCCCAGCCTCAGGAGCAAATACTGTGTCACATGTTGCTACCCCAGGGAAAGACCAAAATTCAAAATTCAAGGTATGGTTTCTATTAAATGCGTACTATTTTTGCACCATTATAAAGTTGAAAAATTACAAGAACACATTAATCTCAAGAAGTCATACTAGTTATTGAAATAGAAAAGTTAAGCCCAAATTCCTATGGGTTTGCAGGAAAGGGCTAGGTAATATGTACATCTGTAATGCAGGTAGTCTAAAGTGGGAATGTTTTTGCTGGAATGAAGGAAAGTGTTAAAATCAAACACGGAGGCCAGACTTGAAAATTCCCTGAGACAAAACCAGTTTAGTCATACCAATAAAGCTTATTTTAGTTTATTTTACAAAATAGGCAAGACCCTCTTACTATGTCTCTGAAAATCAAAAGTGAAATGTAAACTGTTCCCGCAGATTGATAGGAGGTAACCACTAATCAATTTTCTGTCATTTCAGAAAATTCAAATATTGTCACCAATTACTGCGAAGAATAAACATTCACTCTTACCTTGTTTATAAGCTCCTTTAAACAACATACCTCTGAGCTTCATTCCATGTTTCGTTTATGGGTGATCCTGATACTTGAACTGTCTTTTTGGTGTGCGCAGAATAAACTTTTACTAAACTACTTTGGTGATTCATTGGTTTACTTCTGCTATTTCTGAATAAGAGTGCTTTTAATCGGAGTTAAGTAAAGGAAGAGTAAGGGAAGCAAAACACATTTCAGTAAGACCTCAGTTTCATTGACCTTTTATATTCATCAGAGAACAGTAAGTTGGAGAAAAAACCTAAATCCAAAAGAGAAGGAACACAATCCATGAAGAGAAATTAAGTCTAAATACATTAATAAACATTGGAAGTTTAAAAAAGTTTAATTTTAGAAATGATCCCCAAATACAAAAGTAATATTAATGAATTGTTAAACTAATCATTTATTTTGGCTGAAAAACTTGCTCCTAATGGTCTCAAGCTCTCTCTTATTGCCCTCATTAATGATGTGTAAGATTGCTGGCCTGGATTGCTCTATGTTTATCTCCAGGGATACCTCAAATTCTGATACTGACTCTTGGCTAAGATGAGGTTACATATAAGGTAGTAAAGTTCTGAAAAATTTAAAGTTCAAAAGTTCACAGCTGCACAGCTGTTTGGGGAATTATACATTGATGACTAAACCCCAAAGAAATACTCAGAGTACTTATATGCTTGGAAAAGGAAAAGATTTCACTCATTCTTTCAGGTTATAGAAATTAATTGATCTCCAAGTACCCAACAGCCAATTGATGAAAGGGAAAAAAAAATGAGGCTTCTGTAACAGAGGCAGATATAAGTACCATGAAAGTTCATGGAAGAGAGTGGTTTATAATTACACTAGACTGGTAAACCTCACATCTTGACCTTCGCAAATCACAACTTTTAATAGAATTATGGATTGCTTTTCTATTATTATTATTATTAAAAGTTGCAAGACAAATGCACACAGGGAGGGTATTTATATTCAGGAAACAGGACAATGCTAGAGATAAGATAGTTTTCAATATTTAAATTCTTTAACACTAAATTGTAATCTTAGGATTTCTGTCTAAACCTCTCAAGTATACAATGAACTTTTACCTTATTATGAAATGGAAATTTTCAGTATTTGTTTCTAAGGTAATGTTCACTAACTCAAAAATGCCATTAGGAAAATAGTATCCTACTCTTTCTTATGATGTATAATAAATATTTCTTACGTATAATAAATATTTGAAAATAGTCAGTGGATAATGTATTATGTTAAGGAATTTATCACTGTTTAAATACTATACCATATACCATTTGCTTGCACATTGATAATATTAAGTTGCAATTAAATACTTGAATCAAATTTAAAAGAAGGGGCAATTTTTGATTCATTCTCAGCCAAATCAGAAATAATCATTTCGTTTGAACAGATACAGTTGACTTAATGTCTAAACAAAAGTCTCTCAAAATTCTTGCAACATGTTTCTCAGTCAACTACAGAGAATATCAATAATTTATCTTGAAGAACCAATTAACATTTAATTACTAACACTAACGTGTTTACATGCAAATTAACACCTATCTGAGCAACCTAATTGGAAGTGTTTATCTGGTGCTTTTATTGATTTGACTAATAACTTTAACTGAGTATTTCATCAGTTTCACATGCCTAGAGCAACAGCTACAAGCGTTACTATAACCACATCACATAGTAAATGCTTAGAATAATATTTTCTGTATTGCCAAATGTTAGTATTATTCAAATTCACAGAGAGTTTCATGTTATACTATGACAATTCATTCACTTTGAAAGGGTTATTTTTGACTTATAAATAATAATTAGAAGTATTAGATTTTGCTCATGAAAGTAGAATCACTAAATGTATTTTATATTCCAAATCTACTAAAAAAGCCAATACTTTTTTGCTTAGTACTCAAACATTTAAGCGATTTAAACTATAAATACTAGGCACAAGTATCACAAATAGCAACATAGAGCAGGTATATTTTAGTAAAGGTACGGCTATTCAAAACAAAAGTTTTAGCACACATCTCCATGTGACAGTTCATAACAAGCAGGGTCTGAATCAACTAACCTCTCATATAGAATCAGCATCTACAATTAAACACTTCAGATATAATGATAAAGATGATTTTAAAAAGAGAGAAAGAAAGCTTTAACCCTTTTCCATCTTAAGCCCATTACTATTCTATATATATTTTCTATTCTCTTACTGCTAAGTTCAAAAATGATCTTAACTTAGTTGAAATTGTTCCGTTCATTACTTCATAGTGTTAGAAGGCTATTCCTCTTGTTGAAAGTTATAGCTTTGCTAACTACAGAAGTGTTGTTTGAAATATTAAAAACATTAAACAGACACAATGATAACTTGAATGAATTGAACATGTACATATACACCATTATTTCAGGTAGCCTATTAAAAATTCAGTAGGGTCTGTTATACTGAGTGTTTGTATCCCCTTCTAAAAAATTCATGTTTTGAAATCCTACCCCTGAATGTGATGGCATTTAGGAGGTGGGGTTTTGGGAGGTAATTGAGTAATAAGGATGGAGCCCCTATTAGTGGAATTATCACCTTTATAAACAGATAACAGAGAGCTCTCTAGTCCTCCTTCTGCCATGTGAGGCACAAAGATAAGGTGGCAGTCTGCAATCTGGAGGGACGTCAGCAGACCCCAACCAACCATGCAAGTGTCTTGATGATAGACTTCACAGTCTCCAGACCATGAGAAATAAATTTCTATCATTTATAAGACATCCAGTTTATGGCAGTTTGTTATAGCCGGCCAAACTGACTAAGATAGGGACAAAGTATTTAAGTCAGAAAAATACAATATTTTTCATTTCATGAATGGGAACAAACAGAAGAAAAAGTTATTTCACTTTTTTTAAATACTACTTGATATTGCATAACAGATATATTTGTTTCCTACCAGACAAATGAAAAGTTGGCAATTCCTCATTCACTGCACTCTGATATAAAATTATATATATGTATGGGTAATCCTGGGAATACAGTCATTCTCACAAATATAGTCAAATAAGGAAATAGCCTGCTTACCCAACATTGTAAATTATAGGATTCATAAAAGAAATGCTAGGAGTCTGTATATAATAATGATACAAATACATATTGAAGTCATCCTCATCCCCCCAGATCTACCTAAAATAATTTTCGCACAAAACAGGGTACAGACGTAAAGAACAACCTACATCAATAAGGAAATGATTTCTAAATCTCAATGGACTCCTCAGGATGGAATCAATATTACAATGTCAATGAGAAGTAAATAAGAGGTAAATTTTCCAATGTAGGAAAACCTATTATTATTAAGTCTAACTGTGATGAAAAGGAGAGAGATAGAAAGCAGAAGTCAAAAACAATTGCTTCTAGTTTGTATTTTTTAATTATATGAAATGTGTACAGGAATATTAAAAATAGAATATCTGTATACTCTTCATTCAGTTTACCAATCATTAGCATCTCTTCATCCATAAATACTTTAGTGTATTTTGCCAAAGAAAAAGAACATTCTCCTAAAAAACTACTATACAATTATCAAAGTTACACAGTTCAGATTCCTAAACAGGTGATCATGAGCAAATCAATTAATCTCATCAAATTTTAGATTCTTTGACTTTAAGCTTTCAATAAAAAATTAAATTCTTTGGTTTTAAAATCATTAGGCAGAAAGATAGGCATGAGCAGCGTGGAGAGAGAATAAAGCCAGTAAAGCTCAGTAAAAGGGACTCGAAGAGTTAACAGAGAGCCAGGAGAGACACAGGGTTAATGACTTAATTAGTTGAAGTTCCAAGGGCCAGGAGTAACTTGAAATGCCTGGATATTCCCCAGATAAAGAAAAGCGTCTGAGCACAACCCATGTCTTCACTGTATCAATTAGATCAAGCCCTGGTAAACTTACTCAGCCTGCTAAAAGTCCCAGTTTATTCTTTAACTAAATTTATGTGCTGTTTTCCCTCTTCTTCCTGACCCTTAATCGAGTAACTTTGTACCCAGGGCAGGAGACAAGTCTCAGAAGTATAAATAAACCTATGTGGACAAACAATGCCAGGATCCGGAACAACATAGTCACCTAAATAACCCTGTTCTTAAGACAAAACTCCAAATTATAAATCACCTGTATACACCATGCCTTATGCTGACTCCTACCCAAAAAGCCCTATAAAACCCCAAACCCTTAACCCTTAGGTTAGGGGAGCCTCTTTTCTGAGGTTGCCCACACTCTCCTCTCTTCGAGTGTGCACCTTTTTGCCTTAAATAAACTTCTCACTGCTCAATTTATTATATTTTGTCTCTGGGATCTTTCAGTAGTAAGTGTCTTTGTTACTTCGCTATTTCATTCTATCCTGCAGACTTATGCTCTGTTCCTGTCCTACTTCAGATAAGTAGGGAGGGGCTGCTGAGAGCTCTGATTTGGGCTTGCAAGTTCCTGTCACCTGGATGACCCGATGGAGCTGCCGCTCAACGATAATGTTCCTTAGTAGCCTGCCTGAAAAAATCTATTTTTTTTTTTGCCTTTGGGATGTTCTCAGAACATAATCTCACTCCACCCAGTGCTCTGTGGCTCCCCCAAATCCTGTGGGGGTAGGGACTCAGTTCCCACCCCGTGGAGATTCAAGCAGACACTGGACACCAGGTGATACTGGTTTTAGGAGTTGGCAGGCAATAGGCCCAATGACGAGTAGGAGTTCAATGAGCTTCCTTCCTCCCTCCGTTTTTCCTTCCTTTCTGCTATATTCAAATAAACCCACCTTTGTCTACCTTGACTCGGGCCTGCTCCTCCCTTGGAGAACATTCAAATAAATCTTTCACTCAGCTTCACTACTGTGTCTCTGCCCTTCCATTCTCTGTTGCGGTGGGGACAAGAACTGAGGAGAATAAACTCAATCCCCAACAAAATGATAGTAAAAAATTATCCTAATGTAAGCATTTTTCATATGACTAAGCTAATATAAACTACGGAGTATTTCCAAAATTAGAAACTACTTAATGAAACTAGATGGAGATAGTAATGACAGGAGACAAAAAAAGAATTAAAAAAATGAAAGAGACAAAGAAGGTGAAGAAAGATAAAAAAGTGACATACTTGATGATGAAGAATTTCTTTTATAGGAAAGTAAACTTCAGGAAATGTTAGTAGCTTTTCCTATTCTCAGACAGCCAGAAGAACTGCAGACCAAACTTATGAATTTTGCCATAAGCAAATTAAAAGTTGTGTAATCTAAAAATAAGTAAATGGACAAAAAAGACAGTTCCAGGAACTTGTTGGAGATAAAATACTAGTAACAGATATTTAGTTCATATGCAGATTTCCCTGTTTCTCATGAGTGTCTGTGATACCATTTTTTCCCAGTCTGGAATTTAATCCAGAAGCATGAATCACATTTAGTTATGATGGAAAGCAATTTAAGTTCATGCTCATGCTTACACAGTAAGAAGTAGTAATTTAAAACAAAAGAAGGAAATGGTGCTATTAAGAGGTATAATTCCCTAAATTGCTAGGATAAGGATGACATCCAACACACAAGTGAGAGATTAGCAAGAGAAAGCAGATTTACCAGTGCCAAGACAAGTAAATCTGTAGGTCTACTGGCAGAAAATTGGTGCCTATCTTCTCAGCAAGTAGAAAGTTTATCTGCTGAGCATTAGAGGAAAACTTGTAGGGACAGAAGTTTAAAGGGATTGGAAAGTTTTCAAATAGCTGTTTGAAAAAGTGAGAGAGCTGATGAAGGAAATGGGAAGTTATCCTGCAATACTGAGGACAAATATAAAGTAGAACACTTTAAATGTTATAGTGCAAAAGACTTTAGGTTTATATGATTTACCATGGCAGTATGCAGAAACCTCAGAGTGAGCAGAGAGAATGCACATTTGGAACTTATCAGGACTGGAGTTTTTCTAGATGAGTTAAAAAAAGGAAAATGGGTTAAATTTTTGATGTGAGTACATGAGTGATATTCCATCTTAGCCTAGTTGTCAAGCTGGAAAACAAAGTAGAGTAAATAAAGAGGGGCTGGAGGGGGAAACTAAGATGTAACTTAGAAAACAAGTAAAGTTGGAGTATAATTTAATAAAATTTAAAAATATGCTTTGATATCCAATTGAGATTTGAAATTCTCAGTGGCCCAATTAAGATATATAATATAATGGGGACGAACGAATAAGAAAGATGGGACACAAAGATAACAAGATACTGTATATATGATATAGAGGCCCATGTTATCAAAAGTAAAGGTGTAGCTATAAGAACAGGTATGGAGCAACATTCAGTGACTATGATACTGACCAGTTGCTAAGTTGCTGTGCACTGTTAGAAATGCCACATGGAATTTGACGTCAGCAAAAATGTAGACAATTATTTCAGTAGGGGGGGAGACATAATACAGTTTCTAAATTCCACAATGCATGAAGGCAGTTACCAAAAAGTAATGACAAGGTAAAGAAGGGTGTTGTAGATGGATGGCATGAGTCTTAAATAAGGCTATTTTACAAAAGATGGATTGGGAGAGATGTAAAGGCAGTGTTGGACATCAAGCACATCTGAAATTCCATCTTTCAATGTTTTCTTAAAAAGAGTCTGTGAGAAAAATAGCATTCCCAAGAGTAGAATTATGTACTTATGATAAGTACATGTTAGTTTAATAAAAACTATCAAATAAGTGTCAGTTTCTCCATATCCTTGCCAGCATGCAGTATTACAATTTTTTTTTTTGAAATTTCAGCTGTTTGAATAGGTTTGTAATGATATCTCAGTATGGTTTTAACTTACATTTCTCTAATGGCTAATGATGTGGAATATCTTTAAGTTTATTTACTATGTGTATCTCCTCTAGGAGAAAGCCTCTTTAAGCCTTTTACCCATTTTTTAGTTAGGCTGTTTCTTTGTTTTTATTGCTGAGTTTTAGTTCTACAGATGTTCTAGATACAAGACTTCTCAGATGTATGATTTGTCAGTATTTTACCCCAATCTGTAGCTTTTCTTTCATCCTCTTAACAAGGTCTTTGCAACACAACTGGTCTTAATTTTGATGAAGAACAACTTGTAATTTCTTTTATTTCAAGCTATGTGTTTGTTGTCATGACTAAGATTTTCTTCTAAAAGTTCTATAATTTTAGATATAAGCACATGAATTGTTGTGAATTAGTTTGTGTGTGACCCTAGGTTTTATTCTAAACATTTTATTAGCTTTATATTTTACATTTAAATCTATGATCCATTTTCACCTAACCTTGTATATAGTACGAAGTATAGAAGAGGGTAGGTTTTATCTTGTTTTTCTCTGGCTTTGGTTTTGGTTTGGCCTAAGAATGGCTAATTGCTCCATTATATATATATGCATGTGAGACACTAATCAAACACATTCATACTCATATATATGGAACATATATGTGGTCTATATTTGCCAAAACTCACTGAGAAAATACTACACACTTTCCAAGTGGAACAGTCTAGACGTTTTAAAATTATGTATTTTTATCTCTAATATGCATACCATCAATTTGTACATATTTCCTCATTTATTCACCCTACAAATATTAGCTGTCATTTTGTACCACTTTGCTTGAAAGTTTTAGGGTTATAAAAATGAAAAAAACAGGGTCCACTAAAACTGTCATTGCCAAGTTAATTTGAGCAAAAGTAACAAATAACTTAAATACTGTTGAAAATTCTTGATATAGTAAATTACTAGGGATCTATGAGCATAGAATTCTTATCAAGAAAGAATTTCCAGAAATTAAAAATACAGAGAGCATACTCTCACTTCCTCTATTTTGCATAATTTAGTGATATATACATATATATATATATATACACACACACACACAATGCCTCCCTAAATTGTGGGAATTGATTCAAAATGACTCTGATAAAATAGATATATAGTAGTTGAACAGATCAGAAACTGTATGTGTGTCATTTCAATTAGAGATCTAAAACAGCTCTTTTTTCATTTTTTAGCCCTGCATTCAAAAGAGGTATATTAACTTTTTTGTAAATTATTCAAGACTCTCATACTAAACCAGGTTTCTTACCATTGTTACCACATGCAGCTTTTATTTTCCTAAGAGAAAATTCCTTTCCTTACTGTAATTATTAAAATCTATTCACAAAGTCTAATTTTGTTCCATTATATAGTTTTTAATGTTTTCCTCCTTTAAAACTGGTATGTGATGGAATACACTAAAAAGAAAGGGGAAACCTGCTTGCCAATATGACTGCTTGAAGCATTCTCCCACATGGTCCATTTTGGATAACTTAGTGATACATACATATAATAGCAAAGACTAATGTCTCCCTAAACTTGGGGAATTGATTCAATTTGACTCAGATAATATATAACTCTACTAGCTGAATAGATCAAAAGCTATGTGTGTTTTTAAAGCAATAATCCTTTCTTCCATTAGAAATTTAAAATAGTTCTTCCCATATTTTATTGGTACATTGCATTAGTATTTTCTACTTTTTCAGAATGTTATGCTGATATATTCAAAAGATAAGATTAAATATAACTGCTTTATCTTTATAAGGGATTCTGTGGCTAACTGGTATAAATTGGGCATGAAATGAATGTATTACTGCAAAAGCGTGGAAATAAAACCCATTATCAAGTAGAACTTAATCGTTGCAACGGCAAATCATTTTGTACGCTGCAGATTCTCTCTGAGACTGCTTTGCTTTATACTTTTTAAAGCTTTGCAGAAAAGGAATCACTTTCTCTTTTTTCTTTACTTTTATGACTTCTGGCTTTCATATTAATGTTTGCCTAATCTATTTGGTATATATTTGAAGAACTAATTGGTTTTTAAAGGTCTGTTGCTTCGGTGGCCATGTTCTGTATTCACCTTTCCCATATCTTTCTAAAACCTCCATCTCACAACCTGAAATTGCCATAAAATAAAGTGTCTCATAAAGCATAAATCATATAAAACTAAAATTTAATTCTTTGATGTATAAAATAGGATGAGGTAATGCTCTATAACTATTGGAACATACGCCCTGTGATTTTTACCCTGCTATTCTTAAATTCCCTCAGTCATGGCCTTGTGATCAGTAGATGGAAAAGTAGTAAGGCAGTGGTACCTTGTCTATAAAATGAGTTTATGTACATTTGGTAAATTTGCAGCATCATTCGCTATTCTGAAAAAATTATCAAGTCAGAGGTTAATGTGTATATAATATGTATATTTCTCTTTTTCAAAATTTGGAATTACTTTATGTTTTTTGGGAAACTTGCTTTGTGGAATTTGTTCCACAGCTTTTAAATCAAACATATTAAAATTATATTAAGAGAGACACCATATATTTATTCATGAAAAATACGATTCAGTAAAAACATATCTGTGAATAAAAATAGGAATGGGGCCAATCACACTTTGTAACCAGAATACACAATACAAAAATAACTGCACAAATAAAAATCTAACACATTAAAGCGTCTAGCATTTTAAGTAACATTATGGTAAATATTGGTCTTCTTAAAAGAACTAAGTGCCAGTTATTTGATGAAGCATAAGAAAGGCATGAAAGAGTTGAGTTTTACAAACAAAATTAGAAGGATATTATATCCAGAAGTTGCAGGTGAAGATAGAGTTAAAAGCTCTGTGTGAATTGGAGGGGAACCAGAGGGAGGGCCCTGGTTCTTTGTTTTGTATTTGATGCCTCTCCAAAACTATCAGAGAAAACTGAGAATAACCTCTTCCAAGTTAGAGTGTGAGGTCAGGCCAAACCAAAAGAAAGATCATGGGTAAATAAGAATTCTATTCCATATTGTTTCCTCTTATCTATATTAGTGAACTTAGCATTCAGCTGATGGTTCTTGGTGATACAACAAGGTAATAGGCATATTTCAGTGAGACTTACAAATTATGTCAGATAATTAGCCTGTTTACAAATTGCATACGAACTAATTATTGCTGTAGGAATATACACCACAACAAAACAGTCTGTATCTTTTTTTGAACAATTAAATTTCATTTTACCTTTTATATAATATAAATATATGATTTCAAAGGACTCTTACTGGAAAATTTAAGACCATTTGTACAACCACAGACCCCAACGATAAGCCTACATTTATGTTTGTTATGGGGAAAAAAAGTCCTTAATGGTTAATCTCTTGAAAGGAATTTCCACATAATAAGGACTTAGAAAACATAGATTTATCCCTCGAAATACTTCAGAATAATGACATTTTTTTCTGGAGACATGAAGAGACATTATTATCAGATGCAAGCTTTATTTTTCAAAAATCTGTCCATGGACCTCCTGACGGTTCCCATGTTTCCTTAGTCAAAGGATTCCAGGTTAAGATCCAGCACTGCAGAAAGATTTTGATTAAGTCAGTAAATGTGGATTGTAATTCAGTAAACTGAAAGCCTTCTAAAGGAAAAAAGAAAAATCAACACTAAAAGTTGGAGCTGAGAAGCACAACTCATGATTTTTCTCAAATAATTTTATATTCTAATAAAGACTTTTAAGTCATGTAAAACAAAATCAAAACAGTGGGACTAAATGCTTTTCTGAAGTAGCCACAAAGTCTGGGGGCATAGAGAAGGGTAGCCTAGATCACAGTGAAGGTTAATAGAAGTAAGGCTCTCAGGTGGGTGTGATATGTAAACTGGGTTTAAGATATATATACATTAAATAAAGAGGGATAATACATCCTTTTTGAATATATTAAAAGTGACATGCTTTAAATATGCCACTCCCATATAAGGGTTATTTTGTGCTAAACACATTTGAAAAACAGCAAATTCTTGAAGGGTTTTCTAATTTCCCCCCTTTCTTCCTGAATACAAGAGATAAAAATTCCCATGGACAAAAATTCCCTTTCTATACCAGAAAAAAAGAACAATCCTTGATGGGGAGTCATAGCCACAAGAAATCTGTGTAAACAGACCTTGTTAAAATTATGCTTATCCTCCTTCAGCCTCCCCAGATTAGCTTAGTTACTTTTCCACAATTACTCCTCTTTGTTCAACCTAGCATAAAAGTATTTAGCTTTAGCTACTTTTTGGGGTCTTTATTCCTCATGAAGACTCCTGCGTCACACAAAACTTATATTAAATAAATCCATTACTTTTCTACTGTTACTCTGCCTTATGTCAGTTTAATTCTCAGGCCATAAATGGGTAGAGGTATATGATATATGTCATGGGATATGTCTAAGTACATACCTATAGATGTATATAAAATGAGAAAATAGCTGAAACATTCATATACAGTTACAAGTATTTACTCTTCTTAAACATTTTCTGGAGATGTGAGCTAAGTTAAAAAAGAGAAAGAAATTTATAATAATTGAAAATATGGGGGTAAAAATCATAACGGTTTTTAGATAATATGAAACACAAGCCTGGAAAACCAAAGAAAATTAAACTTATTCAAATCTCTTTGTAAAAATAGCTTAAAACTTAATAGCAAAATACTAAAAATGCAAAAGACAAGCATTATCAAGTTTTGACAAGGTTGTGAAAAATTTGGAACTCTCAAATCCTGCTGTTGTGATTGTAAGTTAATGCAACTACTTTGTAAAACTTTTCAGCATCATATACTAAAGATAAACAACCATACACATATCTATTTCCCAATTCTAATACTAGATATATACCCAACAAAACTTGGTATGTGTGTGAATAAAATACATGTACAAAAGTTTGATAATAATGATATTAATAACAAAAATCTGGAAAAAAGCCCTCATTGGAACAGCAGAATTGATAAGTACTTTAGGAAATAATGATGTGGAAGGTTTATTAGAGAATTGTTAAAAAATGTAGATATCCCTAAAATATATCAGCTTATGCTATTCACTAGGGTCAGGAAATACTGTAAAAGCTCTGAAATGGACAAAGATTATGGAGCAAGCTGCCGAGTGCACCCTTCCAAGTTTTGTCTTCCTTTTATTGTCTATGAGCTATTTTAACCTATAAGTTGCAAATAAGCAGAATAGACAGCAATGAAAAGAATTCTTGTCCTTAGAGATACAAATTGTATCAAGTGTAAAGCAATTACTCATTGCTCTGTATATGTTGACAGTTTTGTCAGCTTTATTTCTATTTGTAAATTTATTTCATCATTTTTTTGTCCATGTATGGCACTCTGGATTCTCCTGTGACCCAACTGTAACATTGTTCCTTTCAATAGTTAATGATTTAAATTATTTAAACGTGTTTATATTATATTTCTATGAGAGTAAAAATTTTATTATTTTACTATTTTCTAAAAATAGACTTTTAAAAATAATGAAGTATTTCAACACTAAAATACATTGTGATACTGTAGTTAAAAACTTTTATTTCATTAAATAGTGGGTTATTAATTACTTACATGTTGCCATTAAAAGAGTATCTATTTTGACTTGATTTTTAATAAAAAATACTCTAAATATAAGCATAGAGTATATGTTACAATGCAATGCATACCCTGAATTACTCATAACCTAGTCAATATAGAAAAGTTTTACAAAAACCTAAAGAAATGATCATAGTTCACCCAGATTTGGCAAGCTTACATATCAGTTACACAGTTTATAGAATGATATATCTAAAATATGTTCATCTTTGCTAGAATGATAAGGAGATGTCAGAATTATGCCACTAATCAGATAACTGAAAAAAAACAGGCACATTTAAACCGTTCCAAGTAACTGCTTCTAAACTGAAACTTGTTTTGTGAAGACACATGTTTGAAAATAGTTATTTGGAAAAGTTTCCAGGGTCCAGCAGAGACTCAGCGTTCCTAAAGCCTTAGCTTACTAAGAACCAAGAGGATGTTAATCTTTGACTTACACTTCATGCTGGGTTGGAGGCATCTGGGTTGTTTCCAGGAATGCGCACCTAGTGGCTCTCAGAAGAGGAGGGAGGAGCCTGAGGGGAGCCGACAGGGGCTTCATCGCCATCAGGAGTGTAATGAGGACCAGAGCACCCAAGTGCCTTGGAATAAAAGTAAAAAGGTTGGGGTGGTCGTGTTTGGTGTTCACCTTACTGAAGCTATGATTCTGTGTTCTTTTCCTCAAGTAAATTACATATTGGATCCTTCACCTTAGTTCCTTATCATATCTGTTAGCCGCACACTGTGATTCTCACCTACAAACTCTGACACTTCACAAAACTGAAATGCTCTAATCTTTTAAATCATTTTCCATATGAAGTGTTTCAGAGGAACAAAAAGTAATCAAAATTGTTAAGTATACCCTGATTAGGCTTTAAAAACGACTGATTGGTATCAGTGAAGATGAACATTTATAAGCTGAATTTTTTAAAAATGAACATTGTGGCTGAAAATGAAATATCATTTAGCTCATGCAATCCAAGATGCCCTTTTTCCTTTCAGATAACATATTTCGGTAATGTACCATTTTCTTCTACGTAACCATTAAAACCAAGCAAAATCTATATGCACATTCATTTGCTGAAGTCACTCTGTTAAAAGTTTTGAGATATCAAACGAATTTTAAATATATTAAATTTTTAACACTATACAACACATAATAAAAGGTTTAAAACGTTATTTTATTTTATTCACATACTTTAAATTTCTGTGACTCCCTGTTTTATGTGTATAGAAATCAAAGAAATATTCAGTCATGAAAATTCACATTGACATATACTGATACAGATGCATGTTCAGTAAAGGCTCTATACAGGAAAGAATAGAGAACACATCTATAGGTAGTAAACTAGATATTGAATATGACTGATACTACTTAGGATAATTAAGATACATATGGTTCTTCATACAAACATGATGAGTACTAAAACAAACAGAAAATTTAAGATTGAGGTAAGAGGCAATTCAGAAACATTCCTGAGATTGAATGGATGTGGAATGATATTTCAAATATAACTATGAAGCCTTTGGATTTGTGATGCCATTACCTAGAATATGAAATAAAAGAAATGTCAGATTATAGGGGATTGGATATAAGAAAATATGCATGGAAGTAGAAGGCCTGAAAGCAGACAAAGTCACCAAAAAGTTGGATTTAGAGCATAGAAGTTGGCTAAAACTTATACCAGAGTGCATTTTGGCGTATAGTCACAGGATTATTTACTTAGCAAATTACATCAACAACAACAAAAGCCCATAGAGTGGCACATTTTAACTTTCCTGAGATAGCATACTATAATAGGTAAATAAAATATCTCTAGAATCAGATTCAACCAATTTCCAAATAATAAGCTTTGTTAATCAGTAATTGTGTGATCAGAACAAATTACTCAAACTCACTAAGCTTCTGTTCTCCACAGTGTGAAATGAGAGTATTAGTAAGACCTGTGAGGATTATGAGATAAGACAGGCCTAACGCAGTGCCTGGGACTCACTAAAGGAGGAGCAAATGCCCATGTCCTCATCACTGCCCCTCTGCTTTGAACTAGGGGTCATTTCCTATATTCACTGATTTTACTCTCATTCTCAGTTGGATCAGCTTTCAACTGACCCCTTAATGTCACCCTCTCATGCTCATAACGTTTTACATTTTTAAAAACATTTTACATGTATGAAATTCCTAGTTTTTCTTAAAGCTGACTTTTAGTCCCACATCCTTCACAAAACTTTTGATTTTTTAAACTCACACTGGTGCTTTATTTTTCTGAACATTTCTGGAATATTTAGTTCATCACAGGGTGCGTGGGATTTACCTCTTGATCTTCACTATCTTTGTCTTCCCAACGTTTTACTTTAGAGACTATATACATTCATGTGAATTAAAATATTCATTAAATGTAGACTTTTGGGTACACTGAAATAAATATTTTAAAATACATTTATGGTGAACAAATGTAGATGTGTGTAAATGTACATAAATATCTATACATTTCATTGTGTCAGGATAAATGTAGTGCTTTAATACCTACTTTTCTGAAGAAAATCAGATAATCTATAATCAACTTTTTGTTCTATTATTTTGTGTAATAGGGTTACCCTTAATTAAAATTTTTGTCCATGAATGAATATACAGGCTTAGCAAACAGACACATGAAAAGATGCTCCACATCACTAGTCACCAGGGAAACGCAAATCAAAGTCACAATGAGATACCACCTCACACCAGTCAGAATGGCTAGGATCAAAGAGACAAAAAATAGCAAATGGCTTTTTTCCAGATTTTGGGGAGGATGTAGGGAAAAGAGAACCCTTGTACAAGGTTGGTGGGAATGTAAATTGGTGCTGCCAATATGGAAAACACTACAGAGTTTCCTCAAATAATTCAAAATAGAGCTATGATATAATCCAGCAATTCCAATTCTAGGTATTTATTTGAGAAAATAAAAATACCAACCTGAGGAGATATATGCACCACTATGTTCTTTGAAGCATTTACAATAGACAAGATAGGTGCATGGATAAAGAAGATGTGGTACATATACACTATGTGATATTATTTAGCCACAAAAAGAAGAATGAAATATTGCCATTTGCAATACCATGAATGGACTTAGAGGGTATTAAACTAAGTAAGTCAGACTGAGAAAGACAAATACCATGTTTTCCTTCAAAACAAAACAGGGTAAGGTATTCAGTTTAAAAGATTATCTTTTAATCTTTCACATTCATTACCATGGTTTAATGCCATTCTAGAAAATCTACAGATTTTACTTTCATTCCAGAAGGTCTTAGGTTTTATACTAGGGGTTAAAACGACCCCCTATGCCAATTGTGGCCTTCCTACACAGCTCCCTACTTCCAAGTGTAGGCAACATCCATATTTTGTCTGTTTTTGTTCACTCACCAGTGCCTTCAGGACTTTTCTTTTTTCTTTGTTTTTAGCTATTCTGGTCAGACTGTTCTAAATCTTGCAAAATATATTAAGAAAGAAAATAATATAAACAATTTATGTCCCCCAAAATGTCACCCGAGCTATTATGTGAAGTAGCTTGACAGCAGGCAGGCAAGTTAGGAGGCAAAGGCCACCTTGTGAGAGGAGATAATGACAGCAGTGACACTGGGTGAATTTGGATCACACTTAATGGTAGAACCTATAGGACTCGCTGGGAGATTAGATACAGAGCTCTCTCAAACCTAAGAGGAATCAAGTCGTGATTTGCAGATATCGATTTGGAGGTGTTAAGCATCCCAGAGGGAAGGGTGTGGGGGTAATCAATTTGTAGGGCAGGGTGCAGAGTGCTGTCATTAGTTCTGCTTTGAATGTAGTAAGACTGGCAGGCCAGTGAGCATCATTCATTTGAGAATGTGGAATTAGCCGGTGAATTTATGAGTATGTTTTAGAGTGAGTCTATGAATCAAGATATAAATTTGAGGATTAATGTATATGTAAGAAAAAGAATCTGTATTGTGACTGATTTACTAGCCTATTTTTAATGTCCAATATTATAACTTTTTAGTCGAACAGGAAAATTTTCGAGAATGTGAATCCCTAGGGTTGGGTAACTAAGTAATATATCCATATATTTCAAAATGAATAATTGGCTATGAATAAAAATGAAAAAGGAATCAATGTTAAAAGTCGTATCTTATATTTTATCATTTAATATAGTTCTTTAAATATTCAGTGAGCATGTATAAGAAAATAAATTATCTAAAGCAATAATTTTATTTTCATATATGCAAGATACCCAGAGAAATGTAAAGGCTCATTCTAAGAGAGGGAATGGGGGTTTCCTTTCACTCACATATTGCTGCATACATCTTAAAAACTACTGAGGAAATGTCTCAAGTAGCTGTTAAGTGAACTAAACTTCTTGCCCTCCAAAAGACAACAATCCCGTCAGTAGATCATAAAATGCATATTAATTAATCATTTTACCAATTTAGACTTTACTTCACATGTGGTTATAAGAAATGGTACAAGTCATTTCATATAAAGTCTCTAAAACTTAAGGCTCTCTGCTCTTTTTTTATACAAATTTATTATCCTTGAGTAACAGTACATTTACCTTGCAGAATTGTTTTACCCTATGTGGTTTAAGGGCTGTTGCCCCCAGAATCAATAGTGTCTTATTGATGCGGTAATGTATTCTGTGCATCCAATCTTACTCTTTCCACTTGAAAAGACTTTGTTATTTATCACATGAAGAAAGAACAAGGCTGTGCTTTTGTTTTGCTTCGCTTTTCACTTGACAAAGCAAATGAAAGTGAAGCGTGTTTAGAGAAAGCTATTTCGTGAGAGGAAAGCTGGCTGTGAGAAGAAGCAGGCCCTTTAGAGTCAGGTGACGGCTTTCAGAGGCATCACTTAAATTTAAAGACACCATGCAAATTGCATGACACTGCTTTTTAAAATGCTTTCAGGTCTCTCTTTGGTTACAAAATGTAGGTTTTATGTAACTTTCTCCTGGCTAGTGGGGACTAAGGCAATGGTGTTAGTACTTTAGGGCAAAATGTGAGTTATTGTTAGACTCCCAAATCAGAAAAACAATTGGATACAGCTTATTATTTTCAGTTGTAATTTAAAAAAAAAGTAAAGTTCCTTTTTAACCCCCAATTAGCAGTGGCATGAACATTTGTTTCAAACCCATCCACATTTAGATGCCAGCAGGCAATTTTTATTGTATTGTTATTCCTTCTGAATCACCTCTTGATAAATCTACGTTTTATATAAGGGTTTTACCTAATGAGATTATTTAATGAGTAGTCTACTTTATCCTAAAAAACTGAACGGTCACTGAATTTCAGTCATTGCTCTAGCACATCCTTTAAATGTTGGCGAGCATCCGGAATAAGTGAGAGGACCTTCACCCCGTGCTGGAAGGGAAGTCACTTCAAGACATGTGGGAGTCTCCTTTTCTCTCTCTTCTATACACCTACATATAGAGAATAATTAATGCCAGGGAGAGTTTGCCATCCGTTGATAAAATTTTTGTCTGACTGCTTTCTGGTAATTTTGAGCTTAAACAAGCCTGTTTGCATAGGTGACTGTTATTCTTCTCTTATTCTTACTGCCATATAGAAAGCTATCCTTTCATGGACAAAGTCATTCTATCTTGCAGGTAAAACATGCCATCCTCCAACTCTATGTTCTATTTACAGGAGAAGGAGTAAGAAGATTCTTCTGACATTTAGAATAACACCAAAATCTCCAATATATCACTTTGAATAGAAAATTTTTATTTTAAATTTCAAGTGAGATAGTAAAGCAATTTGTTTAGTGAATCTAATGTTTAGTTTGCCTGTTCAAAAAATTAGATTTATTTCACATGATATATCAATGTTGTCTGTATTTTATAATAAAGGTATTTAGCATGAAAATTCAATACTGATATGATAGATATTTGGAAATTCTGACTCTTCCTGCAGCCGTAAAAGAAGAAAAGTAAAGAGAAAAATGATATAGATAGAAGAATATGCAATACATATCACAGTTAAGCTTGAAATTGCAAAGAAGGATGAAACAACTTATCTACTATTTTTGTGAGAATTTTCTTTGTCCGGGTTGGGTAAATGATTCCTAAACATTCCCAGTTTTCAGATTCTGTGACAAGATCAAGTGCTATGTGTTTCTCTGCTATGTGCCCGGTACTTCATTTCATTTAGTGCTTCAAAGCTATAGTCAATTTTCTCTGAGCTTCTCTTACCATGTTAGTTCTTCCTGTGGCCTTAAAATATTTATTAATCTAATATCCATTCCTTGAATTTCAATAATATCAAGAAGGCTGTTGATAACCAGTACATTCTATCTGAAGCAATGCTGTTTCTTAATGTTCAGATGTAGTAAATAAGTGTCCAATTGTGAACAACATAAAGCCATTAGATATATTTTCTTAAATAAAAAAACAAAGACTAATCAAGCAAAGAAATGGAAAACAAAACTCAAAATCTGAACATCACCAGTGGTATGATTATTATGTTTGACACTTGAAAAAATAACTAACACCTGATATTTTTCAAAAGCAACAGGATACACATTCTTCTCAAGTGCACATGGAATATTTTCAAGAATAGATCATATACTACACCACAAAAAGAACCTCAGTAAATTCAAAAAGACTGAAATTGTACCAACAAGCTTCTCATATCACAAAGTATGAAACTAGAAATAAATTACATAAAATAAAATGGAAAAGCCCACAAACACATGGAGGCTTAATAACATGATCCTAAATAATAAATGGATCAATGACCAAATGAAAACAGAAATCAAGCAATATATGGAGACAAATGACAACAATAATTCAACACCACAAAATCAGTGGGATGCAGTGAAGGCCATGCAAAGAGGGAAATATATTGCAACAAAAAAATATATATATAACAAAAAAAAAACCTCAGGAAAGAAGAACTATCCCATATGAGCAGTCTAAACTCACAATTAATGTAACTAGAAAAGGAAGAACAAATGAGGCCCAAAGTCAGTAGAAGGAGGGACATAATAAAGATTAAAGCAGATATAAATAAAATTGAGAAGAATAAAACAATAGAAAGAATCAATGAAAGCAGGAGCTGGTTCTTCAAGAAAATAAAATAGATAAACCCCTAGCCAAACTTATCAAGAAAAAAAAAGAGTCTGCACACATGAACAGAATCAGAAATGAGAAAGAAAGAATCACTATAGATACCACAGAAATACAAAGAATTGTTAGAGAATACTATGAAAAACTATATGGTAACAAACTGGATAACCTAGAAGAAATGGACAACTTTCTAGAAAAATACAACCTTCTAAGGCTGACCCAGGAAGAAACAGAAAATCTGAATAGACCAATTACCAGCAAAGAAATTGAATTGGTAATCAAAAAACTACCTAAGAACAAAACCCATGAACCAGATGATTTCACTGCTGAATTCTATCAAACATTTAGTGAAGACCTAATACCCATCCTCCTTAAAGTTTTCCAAAAAGCAGAAGAGGAGGGAATACTCCCAAACACGTTCTATGAGTCCAACATCACTCTAATACTAAAATAGGCAAAAACATCACCAAAAAAGAGAATTAAAGACCAATATCCCTGATGAACATAGATGCAAAAATACTCAACAAAATATTAGCAAACCAAATTCAAAAATGCATCAAAAAGATCATCCATCATGATCAAGTGGAATTCATCCCAGGGATGCAAGGATGGTACAACATTCGAGAATCCATCAACAAAAAGAAGGACAAAAACCACATGATCATCTCCATAGATGCTGAAAAAGCATTCAACAAAATTCAACATCCACTCATGATAAAAACTCTCAACAAAATGGGTAGAAAGGACAAGTACCTCAACATATTAAAGGCCATATATGACAAACCCACAGCCAATATTATACTTAACAGCGAGAAGCTGAAATCTTTTCCTTTAAGATCGGGAACAAGACAAGGATACCCACTCTCCCCACTTTTATTCAACATCGTGCTGGAGGTCCTAGGTATGGCAATCTGACAACAGAAAGAAATAAAGGGCATTCAGATTGGTAAGGAAGAAGTGAAACTGTCCCTGTTTGCAGATGACACGATATTGTAAATAAAAAACCCTAAAGAATCCACTCCGAAACTACTAGATCTAATATCTAAATTCAGTAAAGTTGCAGGATACAAAATTAATAAACAGAAATCTGTGGCATTCCTATACACCAACGAGGAACTAGCAGAAAGAGAAATCAGGAAAACAATTCCATTCACAGTCACATCAAAAAAAGTAAAATAACTAGGAATAAGTCTAACCACGATAGTGAAAGACCTATACCCTGAAAACTACAAGACACTCTTAAGAGACTTTAAAGAGGATGCTAATAAATGGAAATTCATCCCATGCTCTTGGCTAGGAAGAATTAATATTATCAAAATGGCCATGCTGCCTAAAGCAATCAACAGATTCAATGCAATCCCTATCCTGATGTAACTCATAAAAACAAAAACTCTCAGAAAAAAATACAGGCAAATATGTCTTGGACATAAAATGAGCAACTTCTTCATGAACATATCTCCCCAGGTAAGGGAAACAAAAGCAAAAACAAACAAATGGGACTATATCAAACTCAAAAGCTTCTGTACAGCAAAGGATACCATCAGTTAAACAAAAAGACATCTTACAGTATCTAGAATATATTCATAAATGACATATCTGATAAGAGTTGACATCCAAATTATATAAAGAGCTCATGCACCTCAACAAACAAAAAGCAAATAAGTCAACTAAAAAATGGGCAGAGGATATGAACAGAAACTTCCTCAAAGAAGAAATTCACATGGCCAAAAGGCACATGAAAAGATGCTTCACATCACTAATCATCAGGGAAATGCAAATTAAAACCACAATGAGGTATCACCTCACACCAGTGAGGATGGCCAACATCCAAAACAGAAACAACAACAAATGTTGTCGAGGATGTGGAGAAAGGGAAACCTTCCTACACTGCTGGTGGGAATGTAAACTAGTTCAATCATTGTGGAAAGCAGTATGGAGGTTCCTTAAAAAATCTAAAAATAGAAATACCATATGACCCAGGAATTCCACTCCTAGGAATTTACCCTAAGAATGCAGCAGCCCAGTTTCAAAAAGACATATGCACCACTATGTTTATCACAGCACTGTTTACAATAGCCAAGAAATGGAAACAACCTAAGTGTCCATCAGTAGATGAATGGATAAAGAAGATGTGGTATATATACACAGTGGAATATTATTCAGCCATAAAAAGAAAACAAACCCTACCATTTGCAACAACATGGATGGAGCTAGAGGGTATTATGCTCAGTGAAATAAGCCAGGCAGAGAAAGACAAGTATCAAATGATTTCACTCATCTGTGGAGTATAAGAACAAAGGAAAAACTGAAGGAACAAAACAGCAGCAGACGCACAGAACCCAAGAATGGACTAACAGTTACCAAAGGGAAAGGGACTGGTGAGGATGGGTCGGAAGGGAGGGACAAGGGGGAAAAAGGGGCATTACGATTAGCACACATAATGTAGCAGGTGGGGGGGACACAGGGAAGGCAGTATTTACAGAGAAGACAAGTAGTGATTCTATAGCATCTTACTACGCTGATAGGGAGTGACTGTAATGGGGTACATGGGGGGTTCTTGATAATTGGGGGTTTAGTAACCATAATATTGTTCAAGTAATTGTACATTAACAATACCAAAAAAATAAAAAGGAAAGTCCAGCAAATATGTGCATAAATATGAATCAAGGCAAAGGAGCAGAGTTATTTAGATGGAGTTCTGAAGGTATCCTATCCATTACCTACTTTAATTTTAATTGAGTAACTCACATTGAATAAACTTAAAAGAAAACATATTTGACAAATGAAGCTTAGTATATTTTCCTAATATTCATACTTTTTAGAAGTCAAAAGTTGTGGATGAAACAATTAACAGTGTAATACATTAAGCAAGACACATTGTTAAAATTACAACATATCAGATTTAATACTCCTATTTTAGGAAATATCACTCTGAAGTTTAATCAAGGGAAGATTTTACTGTTTATAACTTTCAAACATTCTGTTTTCTAGCAATATTCTCAAGGCTAAGCAATGGAACTCATTATTCAGCACTAAGTTAAGAAAGGAAGAAATAATGGCTCGAAGCTTAAATTACAGAAAACAGAAAATGGCACAAATGGGTTTTTTAGCAGAGTAAAGAATTTAAGCATTAAAGATGTAGATATGCCTCTACATCTGCAACCATTATTAGTAGAATAAGAACTTATCCAAACTAGATTTAATATAATGGAATTTATTATAAGGAATGTGACACATTTCCTGAAACTCAAACACTATAGCAAGATCTAAAAAAAAAACACCAGAAAATCATCCTCCATTTTCTAATCACTAGTCTCAGTTCCATTTGGATTATTTATCTTTTTCATTTTTGCAATCCAGCTTTTTCTGTTTACTCTTTTTAATCAGTAGGACTCCAACGTTTGGCTTTTCCATAGAAGTCCTAGAACTAAGTGTACATAAGCTCAGTTTCAGTTCTAACTGATCGTTCTTCATGTTCCAACTCCTAATTTTTGTATGAGGACATCTGTCTGGTGGTGTTAGATCACATACGGATCTTCGATCAGGGTGTTTGGAGGGGTGTTGCACATGACTTGTTTCTTATACAAATGAAGGCTGTGGGTGATAAAAGAGCCCTCAGAAAAGGGTACCTGTTTAGTCAGAGACTCCAAGGGCTCTCAAGATATGAACACTGCCAAAAAATAATTGAATAAAGTCAAGTAACTTGGCATCTTTAAATTAGAAAACAATTTACTTTATATTGCTTATTTCCTAATCATACCATTATCATTTTTCCATCTCTCAGTAGCTTGTTCGTTCTCTTGGAAAAGAAATTGTTCTTGTAAAATTTAACTGGCTTATGCAAAAAGCCCGAAAACCTAATTACTAGAATGAAAACAGGACCATCAGGACTGGATCGGAAGATGGACAATCAAGAAGAGCCGGGGAACATCACCTTTGTTATTTTGCTATTTTGTTAAAGTTAACTAATAAAAATGGTTAATTGTATGCTCTTTGCATTTTGATTTTTTTCTTTAATTCAACTCTAGGTATTTTCTTGTTAAATACTAGCATTTCATCCTAATAAGTGCCAAAAGAAAAAAAATGACTATTATAAATTAAAAACTAGATGCAGCACTTGAATGATAAGGAAGTGTTATCAGAAAGCAGATGTATTGCCAATAGCAAATGCCTTGCTCAGCTTTGTGTTCTTTTTTTTTTTTATGTAAACAAATGTAGAAATCTCAATCCATACAGAGGATTTGAGTATGGAGCTAGCAGTACGGCCTTCATGAAGAACAGCTAAGCTTTCTTTCAGCATTTGTATGTTTGCATGTTTGTGTGTGTTTTTTAGCATTTTCAATTTTGCTGAAAGTAGCTTTTCAATATTATGGTTTAGTGTCCTTGTAAATATGTTAGGAGTAAATATAATTTTTCTTTAAAGTTAGAGAAAATGAAGAATGAACATATTCTACATCAGCCTAGATTCAATAACAGATTCATAGTTTAAGGAATATTGCTTTGTGCTGGTGCTTATTTTTCATAGTTTGAAGGAAAGTGAAAATATGTCATGTACAGTATTGCACAAATATAGTGGTGAGGAAGACATTCTGATTATTATAAACATATCCTTGGATAAAAACAATGAATATTTTCTATAAGTAATTGACTTGCATCAAATTGAACAGCAAAACTGTCCACCTTAACAATTTTTACTTCAGGCCTGATTTTTTAATTCCCAGAATTTCTAAATAGCATATAGAGCACAAGTAGGCTATTTATGAAGTAATTTGAATGTACTATCCTATCAAGGACATATTTCATTTTATCAATTGCATATCTGGCAATTTGATATATTAAAAATAAAAATAAATTAAGATAGATCTGAGTTCAAATTTTGATTTCAGCCCTTTCTTGCCTGATGACTGAATAAGACCCTTTTCACCTTTAAATCTCAATTTGTTCATCTGTAACATAGCAATGATATAATATTTTCTCAACTCAAATCTATACCTATTTTTACATTTCAGAGAGATTAGATCAAATCACTTAACTCTCCCACAAAACTTTCTCACTGACAGGGAGAGGATGAAGTGTGAATTTGTTGCCTTTGTTTAGAATTGAGCCAAAGGTCAGAGGTACCTGCTTGTTTCATTGTTAACTCAGCTGATGTATTTGCTTCAATTGCTGTAAAAATTTTCAGTGTCTTAAGGAGGTCAGAGTTAGGAAAGACAGACGAAAATGATTTTGAAAGGCTGTTAATTAGGTGCTTCATATCTGTCAAAATTAAGCCTGCAAATTGGCCTTCAAGAGAAGGTAATCATTACCAACATGTAACTAAATTAAAGGGAAAAAAATCTTCAATAACAGTATGTCCAGGTAGGAACTGGAAACAAGCGAATATTCTACAGCCTGCTTTGCGTCTATCTTGGCAATTCTAACGTTTCCATGTTAGGAGTTGCCAGGACACCATAAAATCCTGTGTCATTGTGAATAGTCCTCTTGGCTAAGGAAGGTTACAGAGGCCTGAGTAAGAAGCAATCTCAGTAATGAAGGCACACAAGTAAACTTTGATACTGAATATGAAAATGAATATGTGGCTATTTATACTATTGCTTATTATTTAAATGGTGTTTTAAAATCAGTTTAATTAAGGCTTAATTTAAGCAGAGTAAATGTCTCCATATTTGTGTACAAATACATACATGCCGAAAAATGTTAGAGGTGTGTGACCATCACCACATTCAGGATATAGAGCATTCCCATCAACAACCAAATTTTCCTCCTCCTCTGCTGTCACATCTCCACCAGATTATGTCACTACTGATCTGTTTTCCTTCTCCATAATTTTAACTTGTATAAAGTTTAAAGTAAATGGAGTCATACAGTATGAAATCTTTTATGGCAAGCTTCCTGTATCTGGAATTATACTTTTCAGATCTATCTTTACCATTGTTTGCAACAGTAAACATCCCTTTTATTGCTGAACAATAACTGATATAAAAGCAAATATAAACAAAAATTTGTTTATCCATTTAACAGTAGATAGATAACTGGATTGTTCCTAGTTTGTTTGTTTTAATAGTTTTTTAGAAAGATGCTTGACATATTTTATAATTCACCCATTTCAATTAGTTAATATTTCAATGTTTTAATATATTATTATATTCACAGAATTGCACAACCATCATCACAGTTAACTTAAAACATTACCCCCAAAGAAATCCCTCATCCTTTACCAATCACCTCTTAACCCATTTTTGCTTAAACCATCCCCCAGCAACAATCTACTTTCTATTTCTATAGATTTGCCCATTTTGCACATTTTATATAAATGGAATCATATAGTATGTAGTCATTTGTGACTGACTTTTCACTTACTACAAGATTTATAAGGTTTATAGTTTATAAGATTTATAAAATTCAACCACGGTGTAACATATATCAGTACTTCATTTCTTTTTATTGTCAAATGCATAAAAAAATCACATTTTATTTATCTATTCATTAGTTGATGGATATAAGTACCGTTTCTACTTTTTAGCCTTTATGAAAAAATGCTGCTATAAACATTCATATATAAGAATTTTTTGTGGACATATATTTTCACTTGGCTTGGATATATATCTACGAGTGGAATTGCTGGATGATACGGCTACTCTGCGTTTACCTCTTTGTATTCAGTTTATTTCTTTCTTTGTTTTGCCTCTATAAATACAGATTCAAAGAACATTCAACATAATATTCTTTTTGCAAATTTTTTTTGTCACTTACAAATACAACTGGAATTTCTGTAGTATTTGAATTTTATATAAACCATTTAAAAAAAACTGCCTGTTGTCCAAAATGAATGCAACATTTTGTATTCCCATCATGAATAGCTCCAGGTAATAGTCATTCTTTTCATCGTTACATAATTTCAGCCTTTTAAAATTTTAGCCTTTGAAAAACAAAGTTCATTTAATTTTGAGAGAAATATTCCAAATATTTTTTATACTTTTCACTTTTTGTATTCTAAAGATTCTTTGCCTAACTCAGATACAAAAATGCCACCCATGTCTTCTAATTTATACTTTCAGCTCTTACATTTTGACTAACATTGAAGTTAATTTTTATGTACTTTTTTCAAGTGAGCATAGACATTCATTTTCCCCCCCATAAAGATATAGAATGTTTATAGCAGCACACATTGAAAAACACTTCTTTGTGAATCCACTGAATTACACTGACTCTTTGTACAAAGTCAACCAACTGTATATATGGTTTTATTTTGGGAATCTCTAATTTAGTTCATTGATGTATATAGCTGACTATCTTTACAGAAAAACACTTTCATAACTTTTTTGTACACCTTTTTATTAAAATGGTTTATGAGGGAAAAGATTTTTTTTATAATTTATTTTGGTATCATTAATCTACAATTATATGTGCAATACCATGGTGATTAAACTACCCCCTTCATCAGGTCCCCCCCCCACCAACCCCACTACAGTCACTGTCCATCAGTGTAGTGAGATGAGAATCACTACTTGTCTTCTCTGAGTGGCACAGCCCTCCCCATGCCCCCCCAACATTAGTTCTGCTACACATAATGCCCTTTTTACCCTCTTATCCCTCCCCTTCCACCCATCTTCCCCAGTCCCTTTCCCTTCGGTAACTATTAGTCCGTTCTTGGGTTCTGTGAGTCTGCTGCTGTTTTGTTCCTTCAGTTTTTTCTTTGTTTTTATGCTCCAAAGATGAGTGAGATCATGTGATACTTGTCTTTTTCAGCTTGGCTTATTTCACTGAGCATAATACCCTCTAGCTCCATCCATGTTGTTGCAAATGGTAGGATTTGTTTTCTTCTTATGGCTGAATAATATTCCATTGTGTATATGTACCACCTCTTCTTTATCCATTCATCTACTGATGAACACTTAGGTTGTTTCCATTTCTTGGCTATTGTAAATAGTACTGCAATAAACATGGGGTGCATCTGTCTTTTGAAACTGGGCTGCTGCATTCTTAGGGTAAATTCCTAGGAGTGGGATTCCTGGCTCAAATGGTATTTCTACTTTGAGTTTTTTGAGGAAGCTCCATACTGCTTTCCACAATGGTTGAACTAATTTGCATTCCCACCAGCAGTGTAGGAGGGTTCCCTTTTCTCCACATCCTCGCCAACATTTGTTGTTGTTTGTGTTTTGGATGTGGCCATCCTCACTGGTGTGAGGTGATATCTCATTGTGGTTTTAATCTGCATTTCCCTGATGATTAGCAATGTGGAGCATCTTCTCATGTGCCTGTTGGCCATCTGAATTTCATCTTTAGAGAAGTGTCTATTCATGTCCTCTGCCCATTTCTTAATTGGATTATTTGCTTTTTGTTTGTTAAGGTGCGTGAGTTCTTTATATATTTTGGATGTGAACCCCTTATCAGATACATCATTTATGAATATATTTTCCCATACTGTAGGATGTCTTTTTGTTATACTGATGGTGTCCTTTGCTGTACAGAAGCTTTTCAACTTGATATAGTCCCACTTGTTCATTTTTGCTTTTATTTCCCTTGCCCAGGGAGATATGTTCATGAAGAAGTCACTCATGGTTATGTCCAAGAGATTTTTGCCTATGTTTTTTTCTAAGAGTTTTATGGTTTCATGACTTACATTCAAGTCTTTGATCCACCTTGAGTTTACCTTTGTGTATGGGGCTAGACAGTAGTCCAGTTTCATTCTCTTACATGTAGCTGTCTAGTTTTTCCAACACCAGCTGCTGAAGAGGCTGTCATCTCCCCATTGTATATCCAAGGCTCTTTTATCAAATATTAATTGACTGTATATGTTTGGGTTAATGTTTGGATTTTCTATTCTGTACCACTGGTCTGTGGGTCTGTTTTTGTGCCAATACCAAATTGTCTTGATTACTGTGGCTTTGTAGTAGAGCTTGAAGTCAGGGAGCGTAATTCCCCTTCTTTGATTCCTCCTTCTCAGGATTGCTTTGGCTATTCGGGGTCTTTTCTGGTTCCATATGAATTTTAGAATTATTTGTTCCAGTTCATTGAAGAAAGCTGTTGGTAGTTTGATAGGGATAGCATTGAATCCGTAGATTGCTTTAGGTAGTATAGCCATTTTGACAATATTTATTCTTCCTACCCTAGAGCATGGAATGTATTTCCATTTGTTAGTGTCCTCTTTAATTTCTCTTAGGAGTGTCTTGTAGTTTTCAGAGTACAGGTCTTTCACTTCCTTCGTTAGGTTTATTCCTAGGTATTTTATTCTTTTTGATGCAGTTGTGAATGGAAATGTTTTTCTGATTTCTCTGTTTGTTCATCATTAGTGTATAGGAAAGCAACAGATTTTTGTGTGTTCATTTTTTATCCTGCAACTTTGCTGAATTCAAATATTAGTTCTTGTGGTTTTGGAGTGAAGTCTTTAGGGTTTTTTATGTACAGTATCATGTCATCTGCAAATAGTGACAATTTGACTTCTTCTTTACCAATCTGGATGCCTTGTATGTCTTTGTTTTGTCTGATTGCCATGGCTAGGACCTCCAGTACTATGTTGAATAACAGTGGAGAGAGTGGGCATCCCTGTCTTGTTCCCGATCTTAGATGAAAAGCTTTCAGCTTCTCGCTGTTAAGTATGATGTTAGCTGTGGGTTTGTCATATATGGCCTTTATGATGTTGAGGTACTTGCCGTCTATACCCATTTTGTTGAGAGTTTTAATCATGAATGGATGCTGAATTTTGTCAAATGCTTTTTAAGCATCTATGGAGATGATCATGTGGTTTTTGTTCTTCTTATGGTTGATGTGGTGTATGATGTTGATGGATTTTCGAATGTTGTACCATCCTTGCATCCCTGTGAAGAATCCCACTTGATCATGGTGTATGATCCTCTTGATGTATTTTTGAATTCGGTTTGCTAATATCTTGTTGAGTATTTTTGCATCTACGTTCATCAGAGATATTGGTCTATAATTTTCATTTTTAGTGAGGTCTTTGCCCGGTTTTGGTATTAGATTGATGCTGGCTTCATATAAAGAGTTTGGAAGTATTCCCTCCTCTTTTATTTTTTGGAAAACTTTAAGGAGAATGGGTGTTATTTCTTCTCTATATGTCTGGTAGAATTCAGAGGTGAATCCATCAGGTCCGGGGTATTGTTCTTTGGTAGTTTTTTGATTACCGCTTCAATTTCGTTGCTGGTGATTGGTCTGCTTAGTTTTTCTGTTTCTTGCTTGGTCAGTCTTGGAAGGTTGTATTTTTCTAAGAAGTTGTCCATTTCTTCTAGGTTTTGCAGCTTGTTAGCGTATAGATGCTCATAATATTCTCTTATAATTCTTTGTATTTCTGTGGGGTCTGTCGTTATTTTTCCTTTCTCATTTCTGATTCTGTTTATGTGTGTGGATTCTCTTTTTCTCTTAATGAGTCTGGCTAGGGGTTTATCTATTTTTTTTATTTTTTCAAAGAATCAGCTTTTGGTTTCATTGATTTTTTTCTATTGTTCTATTCTTCTCAATTTTATTTATTTCTTCTCTGATCTTTATTATGTCCCTCCTTCTGGTGACTTTGGGCCTCATTTGTTCTTCTTTTTCAATTTCAGTAATTGTGTCTTTAGACTGTTCATTTGGGAATGTTTTTCCTTCTTTAAATAGGCCTGGATTGCAATATACTTTCCTCTTAGAACTGCCTTTGCTGCATCCCACAGTTGTGGCTTTGTGTTGTTGCTGTCATTAGTCTCCATATATTCTTTGATTTCTGTTTTGATTTGGTCGTTAACCCATTGATTCATTAGGAGAATGTTGTTAAGTCTCCATGTATTTGTGAGCCTTTCTGATTTCTTTCTAAAATTTATTACTAGTTTTATATCTTTGTGATCTGAGAAGTTGGTTGGTAGGATTTCAATATTTTTGAATTTACTGAGGTTCTTTTTGTGGCCTAGTATGTGGTCTATTCTGGAAAATGTTACATATGCACTTGAGAAGAATGTGTATCCTGTTGCTTTTGTGTGCAGAGTTCTGTAGATATCTGTTAGGTCCATCTGTTCTAGTGTGTTGTTCAGTGCCTCTATGTCTTTACTTATCCTCTGCTTGGTTGATCTATCCTTTGTAGTGAGTGTTGTGTTAAAGTCTCCTAAAATAATTGCATTGCTGTCTATTTCTTCCTTCAATTCTGTTAGTATTTGTTTCACATATGCTGATGCTCCTGTGTTGGGTGCATATATATTTATAATGGTTATATCTTCTTGTTGGACTGACCCCTTTACCATTATGTAATGACCTTCTTTATCTCTTGCTATTTTCTTCGTTTTGAAGTGTATTTTGTCTGATACAAGTACTGCAACACCTGCTTTTTTCTCTTTGTTGTTTGCATGAAATATCTTTTTCCATCCCTTCACTTTTTGTCTCTGTATATCTTTGGGTTTGAGGTGAGTCTCTTGTAAGCAGCATATAGATGGTTCTTGCTTTTTTATCCACTCTGTTACTCTGTGTCTTTTTATTGGTGCAGTCAGTCCATTTTACATTTAGGGTGATTATTGATAGATATGTACTTATTGCTATTGCTGGCTTTAGATTCCTGGTGACCAAAGGTTCAAGGGTTGCTTCTTTACTATCTAAGAATGTAACTTAACTTTCTTGTTTAAATTATTGTGAACACCATCTGATGTTTCTTTATCTCTCCCTTCTATACTTCCTCCTCCATTATTTATATATTAGGTGTTTGTTCTTTGCCTTTAGTTAGTTTTTGGATGGTCTGCTTTCTTTGCTGTGATTTTATTTTCTCTGGTGACATCTTTTTAGCCTTAGGGGGGCTTCCCTCTAGAGCAGTCCGTTTAAGATATCCTGTACTGGTGTTTTATGAGAGGCAAGCTCTCTCAACTTTCATTTGTCTGGAAATAGTTTAATCCCTCTATCATATTTAAATGATAATCATGCTGGATACAATGTTCTTGGTTTGAGACCCTTCTGTTTCATTACGTTAAATATATCATGGCATTCTCTTCTGGCCTGTAGGGTTTCTGTTGAGAAGTCTGATGATAGTCTGATGGGTTTTCCTTTGTAGGTGATCTTTTTTTCTAGCTACCTTTAATACTCTGTCTTTATCTTTGACCTTTGCCATCTTAATTATTATGTGTCTTGGTTTTGTCTCCCTTGGGTCCCTTGTGTTGGGAGATCTGTGGGCTTCCGTGGACTGCGAGACTATTTCCTTCCCCAGCGTGGGAAGGTTTTCGGCAATTATTTCTTCAAAGACACTTTCTGTCCCTTTTTCTCTCTGTTCTTCCTCTGGTACTCCTATAATGCAAATATTGTTCCATTTGGATTGGTCATACAGTTCTCTTAATATTCTTTCATTCCTAGAGATCCTTTTATCTCTCTCTCTGCCTCAGCTTCTCTGTATTTCTGTTCTCTGATTTCTATTCCTTTAACAGTCTCTTGCATCTCATCCAGTCTGCTGTTAAGCCCGTCAATGACTTGTCTGATTTCTGCATAGTCTTTCCTCACTTCCCTCACTTCCTTCCTCAGCTCTTGCACATTTCTCTGTAGATTCTTCAGCATGGTTATGACTTTTATTCTTTTTCAGGAAGATTGTGCATGTCCATCCCTTTAGGTTCCCTCTCTGGGGTTGTCTGAGTCTGGAGCTTTGTCTGTACCATATTCCTCTGTCTTTTCATGACTATAGAAGTGGTTGCTGGTAGTTGCCATGTATGTCAGCTGGGCTCTTTATGACTTTAAAAAGGAAAAAAGTAAAAATATAAAAAGAAAAAAATAAAAGAAAAAAAGAAAGAAAAAAAGAAAAGAAAAAAGAAAGAGAAGAAAAAACAACAACAACAAAAAAAAAACGCCCACCGCGAGTGGATTCTGTTGGGATGCTATAGGTCGCGTTGTTGCTCCACTATTCCAGAGCCATGGCCACGCCGCTCCGCAGGGCCCTCAAGCTCTGGCTGGGGTGGGAATGAATGGGAGGCTGTTGAGCTCTGTGAGAAATCTAAGTGCAGCCATCCTTTCCCAGTCGCCAGCTAAGGGGTCCGAAGCTTCCTAGGACTCCCAGCCTGCTGGGCTGAGTGTGCATGGGTGATCCAGTCTTCCGCTGGGCTCCTGTCTCTTTAAGACCGCTGAAAAAAGCACACTCTTTTCTTCTTTTTTTTTTTTTCCTTCCCGGAGCTGGCTGCAAGCAACCTGGTGCATTCCCAGCTGAGACCCTGTCCCCTCTGTCTCTCCAATATCCGCTACACCGCACGATGTGTGTCAGCGCTCCCCGCGCAGATCACTGGGGCTGGTTATTTCACAGGCCTGTACTCCCACTCCGTCCTGGCTCTGAATCCTCTCCTTCCGCCAGTGCGTTGGGTTGTGTGAGCGCTCGGGTCCCGCCAGATCGTGGCTCCGTATCTTACCCTCCACAAGGGGTGTCAAGTCCTCTCAGGTGTAGCTGCATGCTGTGAGCTTTCCTGTTTATTCTGGTCTCTCTTTTAGGAATAGTTGTATTTGCTGTGTTTTCGTGGATAAATATAGTGTTGGGAGGATATTTCTGCCGCCCTGCTTTTGTTGCCACCTTCCCAGAAGTGCTCTTTCATAATTTTTATGGCCTCTTTATTTTATAGAAATTTTAGAATCAATTTGTCAATAGCTATAAAACAACATGTTTGAATTTTGAATGATAATTTATTCATTCTATAGATCATATTGTGGAAAACTTACATCTTAATATAAAGTCTTGATTTATGAACACAGTATTTCTCTACATTTACTTAAACCTTTTAAATTTGTCTCAGACTAGTTTTAAGTTAACTGGTCTTATACATGCATTATTAAATTTCCCCAAGTTTTTTGATAATCAATGTTATCATAAATTGTATATTTTTATTTCAGTTTTCAATTTTTCATTTCTGCTAGTGTACAGAAGTAAAACATATTTAAACTTAATCTATTTCTTTATATTTATAGTATAGAGGTCATAACATTTAGTCAAAATTTGTGAAAACTAAAACTAAAATATCTGCTTTTTATTTGGTGTCCAGATCATTTCAATTTAATTATGAATATGGTATGTTGTATATCCTTCATCTTATTTCTTTTCCAATTATCCAAACTGTCTTCTTGTACTTTTTAAAAATTGTTTTCCTTATTTTATTTTTGATAAAATAGAGTTTTCTAATGATTCCACTTCATGTCACCTATTGACTTATTGACTGTATGTCTTAATTTCATTATTTAGTCATCTCTTTCATTTCTGAATATGTTTTTATTGATTAATTTTGTTCCTGGTACATATGTATTTTTCTGCCCCCATGCAAGCCTCATAATTTTTTAGTGTGTGCTGAGCCTTACAAATTTTACGTTTTTGAGTGCTGGAGTATATAGTATTTCTGTAAATTTTTGGATTTTTCTGGTGTCCAGTTTAATTACTTGGAATTGACTCTATCCTTTTGAGTCTTGCTTTTAAATTCATTATGGTGGATACAGAGGAAGCTTCACCTGGGGCTTATTGCCTCTAATCTGCTTTAGGAGTCCCAAACTCAAGTGGATTTTCTTGGTAAAACAATTTAAGTGAATTAAGGAAGGCAGATAAATACAATAGGTAGTGGTAAGACATGGAGCTCTCTATAAAGGTAGAGATTGCTGTTCTTTTGCAACTGGTTTTTACTATGCCAAAATGTAGGACCATGAATACTGTAGTGTCTGAATTTTTAAGGGGGAATGGAAATCCTACATTTTATGCTAAATCTCAATTATTAGATATTGGAAATCAATTAAAAATCTTAAAAACATTGGGCAACCAAATAATATGGAGTTTATAACAAATAGACCCGAAGGAGAGATTTTTAAAATGGGTTATAACATGTATAAAATATTGTAAAACACTCCTGGAGCTAAGAAGTTTTTAAGCCCATATTAACTCTAGGTACAAGGAGCCTGTTGAAAACATTTTATAGGAAAGTTGAATATCTTGCCTAATACATGGATGATAAAACAAATATCCAAATATTGACAAAAATAAAAATTAAGCTATTAATTTCTTCAATTTGAACATTCACCTCTTGGGGGCTCAATGTTTTGATGATTGTATTTCAAAACTACACAACCTTGCCTGGCTAGAACTTGCTGTGGCAGTTCTCAATGCAAAGGAAGATATGGCGATTTGACGGTGAATGGATCTTTGGAGGCAAGTGGAATTAATAGAAGTATATAAGGCATATTAGATCTAAAAATGGTGTTCACAATAAGCTGTCCTATTAAAGAAAACATTACCTAATTTTTGAGATATTCTGAGCCAAAAATAACCTATATGTTCGAAGAAACCTTTTAAGATAAAATATTTGTTGCGTCTTTAAGCTACACTTAGTTATAAATTAATTTTTAACAACACAGCAGGTAACAAATAATAAGAAGAGGAAATTCCATTTGCCTCTTCAGTCATGGAACTCTGGCCATTAAAGGACAGTGATCTCAATCACTTCTTTTTCTGTGTAGGGAATGTGTCTAGCGACTGCTACTTCCTATCAGTTGAACAGTTTTGCATTCATAAGAAAAGTAAATAATATGAAAATAATTTTTGACAGATTAGTGCAGTGAAAATATTATGGGCTCAGTCAAGCTTCATATGAATACCAGGTCATTCATGTACTTTTCTGTAACTTGGGACACATACTATTACCTAAGTTCTTCACCTTTACAATGCAAATTATAACACGTGTTTGCTGCTTTTTTCAAAATAAAAGATAATGTGTAAGTGCCAACACCTATGACAGAAGCTCATAAATGGTGACTCATGAATCACGATTACCAATCCTGTCCGATGATCTGTATTAAATTTAAATATTTAGAGTGGAAACTGATCTTGTTCTAAGGAATACCAAAGTTTAAATGGAAACTGCATTTTCTTATTGTCTCTGGGTCTTGTGTGTGATAACACTCTAGATGTTTTAATGCCTTTGCAAGTGATTGTTGTAATACAGATTTTTAGAATGAACTTCTTTTTTCGGAGAATTTAACCTTGGTGTCCTGAGATTGGTTGGGGTACAGTGATCTGTAATACCCTCTCTAATTCAGTTTTTGGCTCAATTGTTAGCAAATTCAATGATTTCACATCAGATTGCTACGAAAACCATATACCATTAAACAATATAAGCAGTTACTATTAGGATTTATTAATATTTTTCAGCTGTGGTACTAATTTAAATAAAAACAAATACATAGCAGCCATAAGAAAAAAACAAATCCTACCATTTGCAACAACATGGATGGAGCTGGAGGGTATTATGCTCAGTGAAATAAGCCAGGCCAAAAAAGACATGTATCAAATGATCTCACTCATATGCGGAGAATAAGAACAAAGAAAAAAAAAACTGAAGGAACAAAACAGCAGCAGACTCACAGAACCCAAGAACGGACTAATAGTTACCAAAGGGAAAGGGACTGGGGAAGAAGGGCGGGAAGGGAGGGATAAGAGGGTAAAAGGGGCATTACGATTGGCAGACATAGGGTTGGGGGGCACGGGGGGGGGACTGTACAGCTCAGAGAAGACAAGTAGCGATTCTCATCTCACTACGCTGATGGACAGTGACTGTAATAGGGTTGGTGGGGGGGACCTGATGAAGGGGGTAGTTTAATCACCACAATATTGCTCATGTAATTGTAGGTTAATGATACTAAAATAAAATAAATTGTAAAAAAAAAAAAATACATAGATGGAGTATTATTTTCGTGGAACATGCCTTGCTTTTTTTAATCAAGCACCCCCAAATTAGGATGTTTGATGACAGTATTCTATTCCTTTTATTTGCCCTTTAACTTTCAAATATATCAAATAGTCAGATGCAACTGCCATAGGTATTAAAACTCCAAAATCTAGGGGAAATGGAAGTTAAATTGTAAACAAAATACTTCACTGGCATTGATCTCACAGTCATGCTGGCAGTTAAAAAAGAAAAGATGAGCATCAGTGAACAAATTGCATCAAAATTACAAAATAGATGGACGTGATCATTTTTCTTTGGAAGATACAGTCCTTTAATCCTGAAAGTGTTTTCCAATTTATAAAAGATTAAAGGAGCTGATATAATTTTTTAGTTAGCGTCACAGCCATTTTGGGTGATTATCCAGAGTTAATCAGGTTCCATGAATGACTGGTTATTTTGCTCTCTGTTGGGCAACTTGACATCTGTACAACTCAATGCATATTTTGTAGCACTGCAGATATAAGATTAATAGCAGCTACAGTGTACTTACTTCAGAAACACTATAGAGATTCTCTATTTCCTTATAATGGCAATCCATTTGCCAAACAAAATATGAAAGAAACAATTTTCCTTGGATAAAAATATAAATTTAATAAGCTATTGACAATATTTGATTACACTTGGCTAAATAGTGTAAATACAGCATACCCAAGTATTTAATTTAGCCTAAAATGAATTAATTCATATTTTGGAAGTATATGTTATTTAAAATTTTTCACATAATTGTTTTAATACTTTAAGTTGTGTCTTTATGAATATTCCAGAAAATTCTTTATCAATTTCTTCTGTATGCAAAGTTGTGTCTGATTTGAGATTTATACATATTTAAGTAAAGGAAAGTAAGTTACCATTTTTTAATAGGTAATTGTTTTCTGAACTTGGCAGAGATTTGAAAACTTTCAAATTGCTACCACAGGAATACAAAAACCTGTACAAAAAGTTTAAATGCAAGTTTTATAACTTAAAAATCCATCAAAAATTATAATTAACATGGTAGTATAGAGTAATGTTATATTACTTTGTGGTTTAGATATAGTTTCAGTTAAAAAATAGGATTAGCATCTTCTGATCTCTTTCTTCTAATTACTCCATACACTGTATATATCATGTATTACTATGTATAGTAAAAAAGTAAATTATACCTTTTTATGTTGCAAAACTAATTTTGCTTTGATATTAAAAGTGCCCTTCTATGAAAGTCATATAAATTTTTTATAAATATGTATTATGCTTCAAATCTTGAAAACAGTAAATATGAAGCGACATAGTAAAGTGTATGTATATATCTATATATATACATATGGATAAAAATGCCTACATTTTGAAAAAATTAATTTCTTAGTATTAGCCTGCCAGAGTTAGTTATACTATGAGACAGTAACATAATATGGTCTGTTGATTGTTATAGAATATCAAAGATGTACACAGTAAGATATCACTTAGAAATGTATGACCTAGGAGAAAGTTCAATAACCAAACTCGAATATTGTGTTACTATCATTAGCATCTATCATTTTTCCAAATTTGTGGGCATTAGCAAATAAAGCAAATGAATGGACATATAACATAATTTGTTTTCTATTTTTGAAACTTAATTCTATCACCTAAGGACTGATCTTTTTAAAAACAATTAAAAATTAATAATTCATAATTTTGAAGTGGTTTTGTTTAAAATCTGGTTTAGATTGTCCAACAGGTAACTTTCCCACATCTATTAAGTATGTCTTCTGTTCATTAGAATCATCAAATGGTATGAATCAATCCTGACATAATAAATTTGCATCCCCGATCCAATACATTTTATGTTCATATGCTTATTTAAAATGTTTGCTAGAATTAGGATTTTAAAAGAGGAGCTTAATAACTGTTAATAATGTATCAGTTACAGCAAAAATCATTTTGAGATAGTTAAATGAAAACTGCCTTTATTATAGCTAAAATACAGTGGTGTAAATCTGAGTAATCGGCATATGTTATATGTGAGATGCAATTTTTTGATAGAATTTTTTCTTCAGAGTCATTTTTCTTCTGAGAAAATTGAAATTTATAGCAGTTATTAGATTAAAATTAAGAACATATTCCTATTAACTTTAAAGGTATTTATACATTCTTTTTATCATTGAAAGAAAATTGTTGGAGGCCTAAAGTAAAAAAAAAGAAGTATTAGCTCTAAAACATCAAGGAAAATTTTAAGTGAAAGTAAACAAATGTTTGAAGGTTTAAAAAATGTCATCTTGCATATAGAGATTTTTATTTTATTTTCAAAAATATGGTCTTTAGATTGATGGATCCCAACATTTGAAAATGTAGGTGTTAAAATTTCTTAAAATATTTACAGCAAACACTTAAACCTAATATGTGAAATGGACATATTTAAATATGCTGGGAAGACAGTTTTAGGAGTGCCTAAGGCATACCTTGTTATTAACAACATTTAGAAAGTAGTGGAGTGGGATGTATTTTACTTAATATTGGAAATTAATTGTTCCAACTTACTTGTGTCTTAATACAGAGAGGAAATGAATCCTAGAAGCAAGCATTTAATTGAACTGTACCTAATTAAACATCAAAAATATCTATTTTTCTAAAATGTTTCAATATTATGGCCTGTCAGAATGCTTGCAAGACCTCAGGAGATCCTACATGAAACAATCTTGAAAGAAGTAGTTTGGAAGAAGAGTAATAAAGCTGTAAGGTCACTATGTAATATGTAGATTATAAGGGTTAAGGAATAAGAAAAATGCATTATCTGAAAGGGCAATATAAAAACAAACAGCACAGTGAATGATGCTAACTAGGTGCATGGCAGTGTTAATGATACTGAATATCCAGAAATTGAGAAGCACCAATTATAGCCTATTCCTTCTTTATGGTGAGGCTGCAATGTAGTCATCCTTAAGAATCCTTTCCCTGTTCAAATTCAAAGGCTGTCTTCTGCTTTCAATTGCAAAGTGCTTTCATCTCTAACTGACCCCTGTAACACTGTCTTTGATGTAGCATTTCAAGTCTTATCATGAAGGAAACAAAAACAAAAACATAGTGAAGACCTTGCTTTCACACTTATTTAGGTGGCTAGACAAAAGGTGGCTAGAAAATCACTGAAGTTCATTTCTTTTCTATAAAATGGAGAAAATTAACCATTTCCAGGATTGTTATGAGGATTAGACTCTGAAGCACTGGATTTTTCAACCATAGTTACTGACATTTTTTGGTCTCAGATTACAATGTCCTTGAAACACTAAGAAAATACACATTTTACTGAATAAATGCAAAAATTGAATATCTGAGTTTTAAACACACACCCACAATTCAGTATATATGCTCATGAGTGGCAAGTGATTATTCATCTTCCAGATCAGTATAACATTTACATAATATTGTAATTACAAGTATTTTTGTGAAATTCTGGGTTGTATTCTCTACAGTAAACATTGTTCACAACAGAAAAATAAAATTCTAACCATATTCTGTGGTATGTGAAAAATAACACCTGTCAAACCATAATGCCAGTGTCTCCCTTCAGTGAACAGTTTTCATTAATTTACTTTAATTTTAGCAGAAGGCTTACTGTTAGGAATACAGTGGCAGACACTTCATTATGAGTTCAGCTGGTACCCATAAAAGGGAATTCAACCCAAAATATACCCCAGCCATTTTCCCTTATATGTCAGGTGTAACCCACTATTCTTATAGATACATCCAGAGGCCAACGTAGAAACCTATTTATTATACCCATCTGAAGCTAACCCATGAAATGAATTAAAGGATGCTGCCTTAAAGTAGCAACATCTTTCGGTTTCTCATTAAATAGAGTTAAATTCCATTGTACTCACTACATTCATAATGAAAATAACTTTTCATCCAATATGACTCCAGACTGTACATGGTCACATCTTAAATACAAATCTAACACACATCAGAGTAACATCATCCCCCTCTAATGATGCATGCCAGCTTTTTGTTTACTTTTGTTTTTGTGGCAAATAATTTATCTGTTTTGTTTCACAGAAATTCAAGTGATCGTTTTAGTGAAAAATATTTTTTTTCTATTTAGAATAACCTTCAGCCTTATTATTCTCTGAGGTGAAGGTGTTCTGACATTGTTGGGTAAGGAACTAGCTAAAACCATGGGTAATGTATTAAGAAATACTTTCTGAAGTCTTATAATAAGAATAATTTCTAGAGAACCAATCCTCAGTGTTTGTGAACAATGCTGGCTATTATGAAGTATGACAATATGAAATGTTCTTAATCTATATATTAACAGGCTGGAATTATCTAACTTCATGAGCATTATACTTGATATCCTGATGGTCCATTATTCATTATGCATTTATCTAGTTTCTTTATATTTTAGCCTGTTGCATCACTATTTCTCTTAATAATGGTTGAAAAGTGGCACTGCTTGATACAGAAACAAGGGTGTTTAGTTATGCTATAAAAATATTGCTCTGCTGTGGCTACTGAGGAAAGAATTGCTACTTTGCTCATTCTCCTGTTCTCTGTTCCCCACCTGGGCCCCTTCATGGGGCTGAAATGGGAACTGAATACCCACTTCTGTACTGAAGAGATTGAGAATTGCTTTAGACCCGTTGTATTAGTTTCCTATTAATACTGCAACACATTACCACAAATATAGTAACTTAAAACAATATAAAATATTGTTTTCTGTTTTGAAGAACAGAAGTGTAAAATGTGTTCTCAGGGGTGCATTCCTCTGGAGGCTCTAGAAAAAACAACGTCCTTGTCTTTTCTGGCTTCTACAGTCTGCCTCCCTCGACTTCCACGCCAGCTGCTTAGCATCTCCCCATTCTCCCCACCCATCTCTTGACTTCCTGCCTCTCTCTTCTAAGGTCCCTTAGAGTGACATCAGGCTTAATGAGAAAACTGCAGGATAATCTTCCCATTGCAAGAACCTTAGCCACATGTATAAAGGTCCCTTTTGCCATATAAGATATATAATCACAGGTTTGGGAGATTAGAACATTAGCCAGAGAGGTGGGTATTATTCTACCACACCCAAGAAATCCTAACTGCTTGGTTCAGGGAAGCTAGGCTGATGCTTGTGCCTTCAGTGGAGTTTCCTGGCCTTACCTGGATGTAAAGACTATCATAATGACGTTAGAAGCTGGTAGAGATGTGCACGTAATTTTGTTTTCTTCAAATGAGAATATCTCTTTTTTATGGAGTAGGCACAAGTAAGGAGTTAATTAAATCTAGTCTAGTGTTGTTAGAATAACCTAATTTGAATAGTTTCTTTGGTTAGTTCAGAATTTGGAGATAAGCTATATGTTACAGAGGCAAAAACAGGCTTTCAGGTTTCTGCTATCACCCCCTTCCCCTTCAAATACTCAAACTGGTTTATGGAACCTTACAGTGCAGAGGGAAGCCTGATTCTGCAGATTTACACAAGACCTCTGAACCTGCTCTCGAGTTTTGAGGAATTAGCAGGTTAGTCTGCTCCGTAACCTGCTACTTGTTGAGCTGCATCTGATAGTCTCTGTTTCTTTCGTGGCTTGTTCTTAACAGCAGGTAGATATTTTACACCATGTGCTTTATGGGAGGCTGGTCCCAGATCTGGTCCTCAAGAGGATGGGTCCTGATCTATCTAACTCAGCCTCCCAGGTCAAGGTACCAGTGACTGAGTTTGCTATGGGAACTTGAAGTACATTAGTGAGGCATGAGGACAACTCTGCTGAGGAAATGTTCTGGGAAATGATTCCTTTTTTTCTGAGACACACAAGGCTGACAGTCTTTTGTCTTCCTGTCATTTCTAGATGTGATATCTAAGAATGTGGGGTTCTTGTAGCATGAGGATAAACTTCTCTAACAAATTTAAAAGAGAAGTTAACATAAAAAGTCCCTGGATATTTAATGACATTATTAAACCATGGAATTAATTAACTAAAGCCTTTCCATACTTAGGCATTTTTTACATGTATTACAACTTTGAAACCTATTGTTTATGCCATTATGATTAATGTTTTTCTAAACTTAACTGAAAGTTTCATGATATAGATTTCTATGGCAGAAAAGTGGGAGTTATCTTCTACACTGATTTAAAACCTCTCATTGCTTCCAAAGCTACATCCTATGTATCCTTTGAATAAACCCTTTCCTGTATGACAAATCTGTGCTACTTTAATTTTTAAGAGAAAATTCCTGTTATGACTGAAGCAGCCTCTGCAATCCATGCACCTAACCCACTATCACAGCCTACATCGTTTTCCAAAAAAATTATCAGATGTCTTAATATGATTAGCTTCTTGGGTTATTACTCATCTTTTTATTTTTATTTTTTGATATTATTAATGCTTAGGACAGTCCAGGAAAATAATAGATATCTAATTTCTTGAATGAACAAATGATTATATAACTTATGTTAATGTGTATGAAGAGAGATTGATTTACACCTCTTGGCATTAATGGTAATGTGTATTGAGTAAAATATACTTCTTTATTTTGCAAATACTTTTGTGGTACCCAAGAAAATGGTTTAATTTTTGCATCTTGTTTATACCCAAGTATAATCAAAACTCTTAAAGGAATAAATCTAGTATAGTAGAAAGTAAGAGGATCTTTCAGTAAAAGATCCTATATTTATGTATCTTCTACTAATCGGATATACAATGTTCATCTAAGTACTTAAACAGTATAAACTTCAGTCTCCATATATGTATAATAATAATTACATAACATATTGTGTTATATGAGGATAAAATGAGATGAATTTTACTGAACTCCTCTGAAAATGGTTAAGGGATATAAAGATGTGCATTATTAATAGCAAAAATTTCTTTAGGTAAAAAGTATCTATTTAAATTGACAGAAACGGCTGTGCCAATAAGTAATATTACCATTTGATAATTTAGTGCATTTTTAAAAAAACTAAGAAATGATTATTTGTATTGACAAAACTCAATCTAAACTTATAGAAGCCACTTAGATTTTACTAATTCTTTGGACTTCTTCCTCTTCTCCCCAAGCACAAATAAAGTATTTGTTTTTACAAACTGCTAAACTAAAAAGAGGTTGGTGATTTTCAGAGTTTTGTTATAATGAGACCAGATCAATTTCCATCATCTTTCTCCTGGGAAGTCATGAATCAATAACAAACTCACTTCTGCAGAAAATAAGAAATCATTGTTTAAAGGCTAATTCTTTAGATAGCTTATGAATAATATACACTGTCGTAATAAGAGCAGTAAAACTTTTTGTTTATTCATCTATTGATAAAATCATTATACAATGTAGTTGAAAACCCATATGGGTACTGCGATATATGCTCTGGACAGTTGACTTAGAGAGTAGAAAACAGGTCCTTTCAGCTCGATAAACAGGACAGCCTACCCATCACATTTCTTCAAATTCCTGCTGAAGAGAATTTGAAAGTTACAAAGCCAAGATACAGGCACTAGGACTACCTCAGAATTGATTATAACGATTTGGCCAAGATGTGAATGACATTTTTATATAATATTTAAAATGCTTGTGTTCGAAAATTTAAAAGAAATGTGAAGGCAGAGAGTGGACTAACATTTATAAAACATAGAATAAGGAAGGAAAAAATACAATAAGAAACGGAAAAATGGAAACACACAAGTGGAATGTTGAATGAGGACTGTACATGATAATCAAAACATCAGAAATCTTTCCATGAAGGGAGGGAGACAATGTGTGTAGCAAATGATAGCCCAATGCTAATAACAAAATACATTAAAATAACAAATATCAGTGGAGTCAGAATTGGGCCCGATTAATGAGGGCCACTGAGTGGTTAGGCAGGTTGTACCCTTCCTAGAATCAAATGGGTAGGCTTGCCCGTCCCGTGAGTGTGGAGCAGCATCGCCCCGAGGAAGGGGCCATGTTGTAATTAGTTCTGCCCAAAGAGGGGCCTTCACCTAAGACACCTAGAGAAGCAGGCTTTCTCCTCCTCTTTTTCCTCATCTTTTCTTCATCCTCCTCCTTCTTATTCACACAAAGACACAGTATGTGCATAATGTAGCCCTCTCCCTCACCCCCCAAAATAGGAATGGCTTTATGAAAGAGAGGAAAAAATGTTTAAAAGTCAGAAAGTTTTATCAGAACTCCTAGAAAATATGTATTGTTTGTCATGGATCACAGGTGGGTGGAAGATGGCTTCCTATTTCTTTGAAGATAATATTCACATTCTTAAGTGATTTCTAAACTCTGTGTTTAAAATCAAACTATGCTGAAGTAGGCAAGAACAAAACAAATACAAATCTCCTCCTTGAACACCGCACCTGAGTGAGATAGACGGCTATTGGTAGTTTTGTTCGCTTGCTTGCTTTCTGTGTTAATAGGTACGGTGTTACACGGGTTTGAAATTTGGGTCTGTTACAATTGCGATATTGTAATTCTGGTTTAAGAATGGGTTAGTTTACCTAAATTTCACATCAGTCCCACTCGTAATTTACTTATCTCTTGTAGATTTTAATAACAAAAAGTCATAAACTTGAAGTAAAACGAAGTGTAATTTAAACCATTTATAAGCACTGACAAATTTTCTTTTTGAAACATGTTAACTGAATCTTATTTTGAAAAATAGACTCTCCAAGCCTAACAGATTTTCGGGATATTGTTGTGCATTGATTTTACATTGCTAACAATGTGGTTTCATATTAGCAATGGTTGATTCAATTACAAGTATGATTCAAAATCTAAGCTGCTTTATTCTGCCCATTTAATGTCTGCCAACCACTTTTACTTAAATGATGATGAATGAGCAAGAACTCAACTATAAATTCTAAATAAATATCTTGTATTATATCCAGAATAAAATGTAGTGTTTAAAGTTGAGAGTACATATTGATGGATAACTAGATTCTTTTATATAAAATAGAAATAATCTGTCAAAATTTAAGTAAACTATGTTGATCTGGGAGAAGAAAACCAGTCATTTGTCAAGTTCAGTAGTTGATATATATCTGTTTAAGAATAAATCTCATTTTCATGTATAAAACATTTCATTAATGATGTTGGATTCCTTACCTGTACTGGTGCTTAAAACAGAAGAGATATCTGAATAATTAGCATTCTCATTCAAAATACATAAACATAAAAATATTCTAGAGTTGATCACAATTTTTAAATTTACACATTGCTTTTATTTTCATAACTTCAAGTCAAAACTATTTCTGAATAAAGTAATGATGTAAAGACATTTACAAACACATTTTCTGGGTTTTATCAGTTGAACAATAACAAAAAATAACATAATTAAACTCATGTAGAATAAGGTAGAATCCTGGAGGGACACATATTTCTACAGGTATTGTCTCCCATGCAAAATCTTATAGAAGCCATATAGTGCAACTGATTTCTTACATGGAAAAGCCTGTCCTTCAAGGAAAATTGTCCTTCTAAGCCATCTCAGAAGTAAGCTGCACAATGAAATATAGGAAGAGAGTCATACGAAAATGATGAACCAGACAAAACTGCCATGTTTACAGTCATCAGGAAGGCAGAAACCTTCTAGATCTTTCTCAACTATTAGAAGGGCTGGAGATAAAAGTGGATGAAAAACGAAACCAAACCAAAACAAACATTTAGTCAGCCAAATGAATGAAAAAGTGTTTAAAAGAAAGATTTTACTAAATTGAGTAGTTATTGCCTTAGGACAATATACATATACTAACGACTTCAATAAGTATGGACAGCATAATTACCTTTAGTGGCATTAGATGGGTCAATCACAAGCACAAGTCACTAAATTACTAGTAAAACTTGCAAAGCAGAATATAGGGAGTTTTGTGACTACAAGAGGACCTTGAGAGCTGAATAAAATACTCTTTCTTGTGATCGTTGTAGAACCTGATTTGAAATAGTAGTTGAGTTGATGACCTCATCAGACTGCATAAGGGGAATGATGCCCTGATTAGGAAGAGTCCAGCTCCAGTGAGTTACTGTGTGGGAGCAATCGGGCTGCTCAGAGTCCTCAAACTCCCCAGCCCCCCTCTCCACTGAGCTCACTTTATGAGAAGCAGCAGCAATGCTCCTTTTGAATGATGACACTCAGATCTTGCTTTAATTATTCATGATTCCCTCACCTAAGAAAGCTCCCTTTTAGTAGAAAGCTGATTCTCTTTCCATCCCATTCCCCATTGCCTCTAGGCCTGTCATGATAATCAGATATCAACTTGCCTCTGGGAAAGGTATAGACATAAGGAAGATTAAAAACACACAGTTCAGAAAATTACCAAGCTTGTAAATAAACTCTGAGGGTGCTAGAAAAAAGAAAAAAAGAGAATGTTATAATTTCACACTGGAGTAAATTATTAAAAACGTGTGCCTTTCCCAATAATGTGGATTCCATAGACCTCTTGAAACTCCACATTGTGGTTTCAATTGTGCGAAACCTTACTCACTTAATTAACTGGAACATGGCCTCAAAGAAGAATAAGGTGACAGAAATTAAAGAAAAAAAATAACTAGAGGAAATAATAAAAGATTTTGGATATAGTCACCCATGCCCAATGTTTGAGAGAGCTCAGAGGATACTAAACCATCAACATCTTGAAGAATATATTACTAAGGCGAATACTAGCTTCTATATATGTCACTTTATTGGTTATTTATCGTGGATTTGTAATGTGCCGGGAGACAGTTTTTTTAAATCTGCTTCCAGATTTTAGTAGGAAGAGTTGATCTGGGGTGACAGACCACATACGTGCCCTGTAGGGCCAGAAGCAGTGGACTCCAAAAGAGGCAGAGCTGGTTCTTCTGTGGGGAACTGCCTTTGCATCTCAGTCACGCTGCAGGGGTGGCCGCTGAAAGCCCCCTGGGGTTCAGCTGTGCCCACTCCTGTCCACGGCTTACATCAGAGACAACTGCGCACGCGCACAACTCTGTGCGTGATTGGAAAATTGAAAGTCGCCTTCTTAGCGTGGGGGGTGACCGATCAGGAGAGACCATACCCTATATATCCCATGCCCTGAGCCCCAATAAATGAGTTCTTGCTTCAACTGAGCTCCCTGTCGCGTCTGATTGTCTCTGGCGAGCGGCCAGCGGCGGAGGCTGCGGAATGGGCGGACAGTGGGCTCTTACCTCCCTTGCTCCACCTGTCAGGGCACGCTTCTCCCTCCGTTCCTCCTCTCCGCTGGCTCGGAGGGTCGCGGAAAGAGCTTGTAACACAAAGAGCTTGTGGTCCTGGCGGAGAGCAGGACCGGCAGGAGAGAGGCTAGAAAAACCCCGACATTCTTCTAACCATATTAATCAAAATCCGACCTAGGAATCAAAGACTGGAGTTATGGTCTCTTTAACAGTTTCCAGAATTAAATGAGTTCACATTCTCAAGATCTAGTGAAAGAAGTGAATGTTTGCTATACTTGAATTTGTGTCATATAATAATCTCACAAAAATATTCCAAGAAGTTCCCTCTTATATTCCTGATTTATATGAATAAACAGTGAAAAACTATACAAAGAGTTCACAGTTTGGGCACTCATGTAGAATGAATTATGTTCTCGTGCATAGAATACAATAATAAACTTAGTTCTAGAGTTTCTCCCTGAGTCTCCTGGACTATGTAGTCCAAGTTTTACCTAGGATTTGGTAAGACAACTACCTACTCTACAGAAATAATAGAAAGCTGTCAAGGTTGATATGGGTACAATGCATTTCTACCTTATTTTGTGATTCAGTGACAGGGTAACAGAGGAGAGTCCCAACACTATGGTATTTTTGTGCAAAATGAAATAAAAGCCAAGTACAAAGTTTTGGAAAAGAAAACTAATCTTAGCAAGAGGCTCTTTTATCACAGAGTGAACAGTCTTCCTTCCTCACTCTTAGATCAAGAGAGGAGTAGAGGATACCATTCTTGAGAGGCAGGTTCTGTATCCACATAAAATCTCATGTTAATAGAATAGAGTACAGACAAAAGTGATTTTAAACTGTGTTTCTTATGGAAGTTTTTTTTTTAATGCGAACTATCAGTGAATATTAAAGTTTATTTGATCCCCCCAAATATTTTTGTATGGAATTACTGGAGTGAATTAAAATTGAACAGAATAAATTGAACTAGAATCACTAAGGTACATTTGATATTTTAAATTTTCATTGGAATATTAGAAACATAAATTAATTGTGATTATGAAAAATATATGAGTTTGTTCCCCTAGGCTATGAAAAGAATTCCTATTGTATTCCACAAAAATGCTTTTAATTCTGAATTTAAGATATTATCCTGAGTATGTTCATTTGGTTTAGAACTAAATAGTGGCCACTAATCAATAAAAATAAATAAATAAATATTGATACTGCAGGACTTTTTCAATATTTTATTTATAGTATCCTTAAAACAAGCCAGCCATTGCATTTAAGGAATTCTTAGTGTGATGAATAGTTGTTAAATATTTATTCCTTGATGATTTACTTCCTTGATTAGTTTGCAAAACTTATTCCACTTTAAAAAATGAGCAATTCTTAATTATTGATTTCCTTTACATTGGATTATCCAGACATTCACTGGTGCTGGGCAAGCAAAAAGGAGAAAATTATTATCTAGGAAAAAAACAGCAGAAGGAAACTGAATGTTTAGTTTTTTTCTCTGCCATAAATTCTGAGGTGGTATAGGACAAAAGAATAAGGGAGGGAAATGCTGGTGGCCTTTGTTTTAAATGTTCAGTTCTCTGT